>JACTOM010000022.1:1725006-1983608 GCA_015832385.1 Elymnias hypermnestra
AGCTGCAGAGCTGAGCCTGTTCGATAGACCACTTACATAGGGTCCCCAGTGTAATTTACTATCTAATGTAATGCCTAAGAAAACGGTACTATCTACCAGATCAAGTTCCTCATTATTAAGTTTAACAATGGTTTTCACTTGCTTTACGTTTAGCACTGTAAATTTAATACATTTTGTTTTTTCCCCGTTGATTTGCTTCAAACTTCAAATTGTTTGCTTCAAACCATTGTACTACTTTATTGAGTGAGTTATTTACGTCGTCAAAATCTGTTTGTTGTCGTTTAACTTTGAATATTAAAGAAGTATCATCCGCAAACAAAACTATCTCATGACCGTCCTTGACAAAATAAAGAAGGTCATTTATGTAAATGAGGAACAGAAATGGTCCTAATATGGAACCCTGTGGGATACCTAGTTTCGTTACAGACCCTTGTGAAAGCTTTCCATTAACACAGACTTCGATAACATCTCCAGGAAACATTTCTTGCAAATTGCGATTCTATGGAGAAGATGATCAAGAGATAATTGTAATCACCTCTTCGATAACATGTCCAAGAAACGTTTCTTGCTAAGGTGTAATTTTACGGAGAAGAAGATCAAGGGCCAATTGTAATCACCTCTTCGATAAGATGTCCAGGACACGTTTCTTGCAAAGTGGTAATTCTACGGAGAAGAATATTAAGAAAGAAGATCAAGGGTCAATTGTAATCACCTCTTCAAAAAACAAATTCAGGAATCTTTTCTTACAAAGTTGTGATGATTTCATGGCTTGTCTGGCACGTAAGGACGTCCAATTTAGGCCATAAAACATCATTAACTCGATAGCGCAATCCATTATTGGTCATGGAAAGCTTCATGAAAAGGATATGGTGCTGTTGCTGCGTCACCCATTGTCAATTACCTTTCTCTTTACAATTAAATAAATATTCATTGGCTTCTCTTATAATATACACTCTATCTAAATAAATTCCTCTTTAAACGACCTTCAATATCTATTTCTTTACGTATCATTCTCTCTCGATATCGTAACGTATTACAGTCATAACCGATATTTCCTTGCAGTTGCTAGGTACTGGTTTGTTTACACGAATCCATTGCCAAGTTTCCTGGTGGAATTTAAAATAAACGATCGGCCGGAACAGGTGGCGACGATCATATTGGTTTCTATAACCGCTAACAATGACGAACTTACACTGAAATAAGTGCATAGTACCGAGATATTCGCTTGTAATGATTCATCATTAACATTTTTACACTTATACCTTGGAAAACTTGTACGTGAACAACAATAGATAGATAGAAACACTTTACTTTAAGAAATACAATTTAAAACTAAAGTTAGGAGCTTGCAAAGCTTGTTTATTGTTGGGAGCTTTCTCTTCCATTTCAAGAAAAAAATTGATTTCACCTCATAAAACATAAGAAATATAAATAAAATTGATAGATATATAGCTACAACAACAATCTATATCCCCCGATTTTGTTATCATACGTTTTTTTTTTTTTAATGACTCCTATAAATAAGCTTTTAAAGACGTATTCACGTCAAAATAGATTCAAATTCAAGATAGAAATTCATTTCACCTCATAAGACATAAGAAATAGAAATAAAATAGATAGATATATAGCTACAACAACAATCTGTATCCCCCGATTTTCTTGTCATTCGTTTTTCTGAATTTCCTCCCTATGGGTGCGATTTTAAAGACGTGTTCACGTCAAAACAGATTGAATTCAGGAAAAAAATTGATTTCATGTCATAAAACAAGAAATAGAGATATAATTGATAGATATGTAGCTACTATACCAAACGGTATACTCTGAGTTTGTTATCATTCTTTATTTTAATTGTCTCCCAATAAATAAGCTTTTAAAGACGTATTCACGTCAAAATAGATTCAAATGCAAGATCGAAATGATTTCACCTCATAAAACATTACAAATAGAAATAAAATTGATAGATATGTAGCTATTAACAAACTGTATCCCCCTATGTTGTTATCATTGTTCCTATGGATGTGATTTTAGAGACGTATTCACGTCAAGTCCTCCAGAATTGTCATATATCTCACATTTTACAAATATTTAGTCACCCGTCGCGTTTGTTCGTGATTAATTCAATAACTACTGAACGGATTTTAATATAATTAACACCGATAGATAGAGTAATTCTGGATTAAAGTTTATGTATATATATTGCCACGGTTTTGTTTAAATATAACGATAATTATTGGTCAGAAAAAAATTAGTCGCCTGAAAGCTTTCATTGAAAACGATGACTAATCCCTTTGCAATATAACATGAAATTTTTTGAAAGTGTAATCCACATTTATACATCTACAAAAAAGTCTATCTAAAGATGACATATATCTATCTTTTACATAGAACTCACTATATCCATTTTGATTTCTACTACTATATAACAGTACAGATTAAATAAGAAATGGGTATTGCTGGGAAATATTTCAATAAAACGTTAACTGTTTTGTTATTTTTGTAAATGAAATCATTTTAATAACATATTACGCAAGTTTTTTAATCTAAAAGCGATCTACATCAAAGACATTTCAAATTTTATCGCATACTTTACGTTATTACTTCATTAGAAGTGCTGTCGTAAAATCTACGCGGTGGTCGCGGATTCTATAACCTTGACTTTGTAATTACATAGAAGTGACAAAAAAATTATACTATTATTAAAAGGCTCTGTCTACACATTTAAAATACATATTTCTTTAATATATATAGACAATCGGGACGAAAAGTACGTCTTACCAGCCGCTGTGCCGCTGCTTTTTAAATCTCTGATATCTTCTAATATATCCATTTGAATATAATACTATGAAAGGCAATTTTGATCTACATAAAATATACAACATAGGTAATGTATTTCATTGGCTATGGAACGATACTGTATTGTATAAAATAGCTTGATAAATAGCACATATTTTTATGTTATATGCAAAAGATAAAAATGTTCACTTTGGGTTATCCTTTAGAGATAAGTATTTAGTATTCAGGACTTTTTTATGGATCTTTTTATAACATACAATTCCGTAGTACATTAATTCGATGTATCTCGTAACGTTTAGTAAGCGTTTGCGATTTTAGCGCACAACAATATGTTTGTTACATCACATTACAAATAGTTGAACTTTTCGTCTTTTCTGTAGTGTAAAATATATGTATTATAAATATAAACACATTATGGCAGACAAAACCCAAGATTGTGACGACCAGAGGATGCGATAACAATCCAATAAGGATCTGATGTTTTTCCCCCACATTATTTTAAGAAAAACTGCCTCATTGATCTAGTGGTTAGCATGTTCGACTACAGACATGAGGTCCTGGGCTCGAGTCCCGGGTCAGGCCGATTCAAAAATCAATATTGAGTTTTCTATTAAGATTTTCTCAATATTTGCCCGAAGTTGGGAAGTTAGGGCTGTGATCCACCCCCGTGCCTCGGAGAGCACGTTAAGCCGTCGGTCCTGCGCCCGATCTCTCTCCGGTCGTGTCGGATTCACGTCACATCGGATTATGAGAGTGAAGGAATAGAGAGTGCACTTGTGTACTATGCCTGCCAATCCGCAGTGGAGCAGCGTGGAGGGTCTATGCTCTAAAAACCCTCACTCCTCGGAGCGAGGAGGCCTGTGCCCAGCAGTGGAACGTTAATGGGACTGCTACTTACTTACTTTTATTTTAAGAAATATGTCAAAAATCGTATTACAAAAAGCATATTATAATGTTGAAGATTATTTAAGTGACAAGGATGTAGACAACAGATCGTAATCTACAAAACTATCTTTAAAACGGTAACTGTTGAGTTTCATGCCGGTTACTTCTCAACGGAATCAACATTCCGAACCGGTTGACAACGTTCGGACTACTGATGATTCAAAAGTGATTTTTAAGCCTACTTGAATAATTATATTTTCATATGATCATTTGTAAAATGCAAGTTGTCTCTTTATACGTATTTTGTTCAAATGGGAGACCTACTTAAAATATTATCTATACAATACGGACGTTCTTGTATCAAACGATTTTCCAAGAAACTTATATCAAAGGATGTCGTAAAATATGGACGTTATCAGTTGTAAAATCACACAATCCTATGATTCACACTAGGTTATCTAACAATATGTCGTCGCCTCAACCAATGGACGTCCACTGCTGGACAAACGTCTCTCCTAATGAAATCCACTGGGTTCGATCTGGCGCCGCCTGTATCCAGCGGCTGATGGCAACTCGCCCGATTTCATCGATCCACCTGGAGGGGGAGGGGGGGGGGCCCAACGCCCATCGGTTTTGCGAANGGCCGCCATTGTAGCACCTTCGGGCCCCAACGCCCATCGGTTTTGCGAACTATGTGCCCTGAGGGGAACCGCCGAATCCATCTCGGATGGGCAGCGTTCGGTAAACTACGGGACATCTTTTCATCCTCAATTCCTCAGTGCCTGAAGACCAAGGTCTTCGAACAGTGCGTGTTGTCAGCGATTACATATGGTTCCGAGACATGGCTGCTGACTATGGGGCTCGTAAGAAGACTCAGAGTCACTCAGCGGGCAATGGAGAGGGCTATGCTCGGGGTTTCTCTACGTGATATAATCATAAATGAGGAGATCCGTAGGAGAACTAAAGTCACCGACGTAGCATATCGTATATGTAGTGCAGTTTAACGATCATAAATTTCCTTATCCTTACCCGTCTTATGTAATAAATATTTGTATTTTTTTTAAATATTATTGCTTATAATGGCGCACTACACTGATGCAGTAATCACTTTGCTACTTTAGGACATTGTATTTTCTAATATGCATGTGTTCATAGTTTTAAATATTTTTAAGAAAAATAGGATTTTACATTAACCAATAACCAAATTAAAATATACTTTAATTAAAGTCTCAATACATTAATTCCCAATGAATCTGCCACTGGTTCGGAATGTAGTATCTACTGAGAAGAATCTGACAAGAAACTCAATAGTTCTCTTTTGTATTAATGCTATAATTAACGTAGAGATTCTACAATAAAGGTAAGGCGAGTAGCAGCCCATTAACGTCCCACTGCTGGGCACAGGCCTTCTCACTCATATGAGAGTGGGTTTTTTAGAGCATAGACCCACCACGCTGTTCCACTGCGGCTTAGCAGGCATAGTACACAAGTGCATTGTCTATTCCTTCACTCTCATAGTCCGACGTGACGGCAATCCGAAACGATCGGAGAGAGATTAAGCTCAGGACCGACGGCTTAACATGCTCTCCAAGGCACGTGGTTGGATCACTCCGCCACATCCTTCCCAATTTCGGACATATATTGAGAAGATCTTAATAAAAAACTCGATATCATTTTCGAATTGGTCTGACCTGGTACTCGAACCCAGAACCTAATGTCCGTAGTCGAATATGCTAACCACTAGTCCAATGAGGCAGAGATTTTACAATAAAGTCAATAAACTTTTTTGTCGAACGAATCTACTACCGGTTCCGAATGTCGGTCTTCTCAGTAGATGAGAAGAATCCAGCAAGAAACTCAATAGTTACTCTTTTGTATTAATGTAGAAATGCAATGACATCAACCTCGTACGACAAAGACGTACCGCCAGAGGTTTGTGCCCGGTACGATGCAGTGTAGAAACCATAAGGGGTTAATTGACTCTTAACAGATTAACGCGCTGTCATCTTAGACAGTATCATCACTTACCATCAATCAAAGTCAAGCCCTAAACTATCAGCAATAAGAAAAAGAGATACGTCATGTAATATATGGCAAAAAACCTAATGTCCCGAAAGAAGGGCTCCACAGTATGCCTCATTGGTAGAAGAGCTCAAAGATAACCATTTTTTTAAATACACAGACAAACTTTTTATATCGTATACTGATTTCACATTCAACCTTAACACAAAAAAATAGTTTTCTTCCTCAGGCGTCTTCCGGCGAAGTCTTTCCCAGCGCCTATAAATGGGGTCACAGTCCATCAGATCTTTATAAATAATCCGAGATATACAAAGGCGTTTTACGATTTGTATCTGACTCTAAAATCTTTATTTCATTAGTGTTTTATGGCCTAAAGAAGTTACATAACTTATGACTAGGTTAAGAAAATATCGCTGTTTCAATATAATATTGACTTCCTCGTTTTCCTAACAAAAATCTTGGATTCGATTCCACGGCATAAATTTTGAAACTAGTGGGAGGCGTAGGTCATGGTTAGTTACCACTCCAGCAGAAGAGACGTGACAACAAGCGTACAGTATGCTTCTTGGAGCGATCCTGTTTGGGTACTGTGAGAGGTAAATTACCACTTACCGGATAAGACATTTATTGTCGCTTGTAAATGCGTTAACGCACACTGAGGGAAGTAAAAAGTTCATTCGGCAGTGTGAGACTGGATGGACAACCAAAATACCTACTTAAACCCAGCGGAACCCTCTCCATCTAATGGGTAAGGGGCAAGAAGGTCCCCTACGTATTCGACTTAGATGCTTCAAATAGAAGGTTTAAATAAGGTGGTGCAGGTGGGTGAGCGTCCGCCTTTTTTTTATCACGAAGGATATCTAAAATAAGATACCTGATAACTTGAGGCAGGCTATCGGGTTATGTGGGGTTGTACCCTCTAAAACCCCCTTGACTGTCTGCCTCTGGACATGTAAGATAGCTCCGGGTTCTCTGACGAAATTCGCCGAAGCTAACCTCGTGCAAAAGTCCATTACCGCCGCCTTCCGCTCCTCAACCTTCTCTAGCAAAGAGGGCATCGACTTCTGCGTCTCTTTCCCACCAAATTGTCACCTTCTGTAAGATGACAGACAGACTATAGTGGCAACTATTTTTGGCAGCGTAAGCTCGTCTCCCATGTTGGACGCTCTTCCACGGTATCCTGCACCAAATACACCGGAGCTCCACACACAAATCAGGCTGGCGATTCCTCCCTACTAACAATTTGATGCAGGTATTTGTCGAGGCAACTATGCCCGGAAACCAATCTAAAGGATAGAAATCCGATTTTTTTTTCGCTGGTACATGTTTTTGCGCACGTAGGATTGAGTCCATCTTCATCGGAGAGTGTGGGACTCATTGGCTACACTAGTATATCCAGTCAAACCCAGCGGAACCCTGTTGATCCGTACGCTGGGGGGCCAGATGTTCGCTGACGTATTCAGCTCTGCCATTCTGGATGAATCCGTTTCAAAAGTTTAAGGAACGGGGAGAAAATGGGCGAAACTGCGCTTTCTGGTACCGCTGTCCTCCGGCGACTTGGAGGAGCATCGATAGCGACCTCACTCTCTAATGGCTCCTTCAACAAGATAACAGACTCACAGAAGAAGGACATAGTGACCCGTACTTCCTGTTAAGTCAACTCCAATTGCAGCTTGATTGTTGCCACCGTGATAATGCCCGCTATGGGAGACTCGAGGTCCTCCACCTGGAGATCAGGGCCCTGTCAGAGGTGGTCTTTTGCCTATCTACGGCATTAGGTTTGCCTCTGACTGCATGCAGGCGCTTCCATTGGGGGTTGCCCGCCAAGATACCACATTAGACTTAGACTATCACCACTTAACATCAGTTTAAAGTTGCAATCAAGCTGATTTCTCAATTTGCTTCCATATGATCATAAGAATTACCAACGACCAATGATGTCATCAGGGTCCCGTATCATTGCCAATTGGCCTACTTCAGTATCTGGCTAATATTGACAAGTAAACCTCTTTGTATTGCATCAAGACAACTCAATTATGACTGGCAACGTTCTAAGAACCTCTGTACTTTTACGAGATATTCAAGAACTTTCAAATATGAACTCTAAAACATAGAGCAATAGGATTATATTACAATGAAAGCTAGTACGTTACGTTTAGCTTTTTAGGTAAAGCTGTAAAATACATGACATTGTTTTAACAAGGCATTGAGCTTTCTTTTAGAATAAACATTATATTTTATTACCTGTTAATATGTTAATGATGTGTTAATTTGACGATTGTTTAAACCCCTTGAAATGGAATTAAACACTACGTTGAAATATTAATAAACATGTCATTAAATATTTAATTATTTGTGAGATATTGCAATAGTTGATTGAAAACAAACATTTATTGTGGTCCTTATAACAAAAATTATCAAATAATTAGGAGTTTATCCTTGCCAGTGTGTTGCAGTAATTGCGAATCGTTCACAAAAAAAAATCCAGGTTCGATTTTGTTATTTAAACACGAATAAAAAAACATACATAGCATCACGCCTCATTCCTATAGGGGTAGGCAGAGACCACGCCCTTCCACTTGCCACGACCCTTGCATATCTCCTTCGCTTCTTTCATTCTCATTAAACCTTTCATACAAGTTCGTCGGTTTAGAGTACTCTTGACCTGGCCGTTATTTAAAATGTCCTGGATTTGGTCCAGGAACGTTCGCCTCGGTCTTCCCCTTCCAACTTTCGCATTCACTCTTGACTCATAAATCCTTTTTGTCAGTCTCCTTTCATTCATTCTCTCTACATGCCCAAACCATCTAAGCATACCTTTTTCAATTTTAGTCACTACGTCTTCTTTTATACCACAACGTTCTCTTATCACACTATTTCTCACTCTGTCACTCAGTTTTAATCCACTCATGCTTCTCAACGCTCTCATCTCTACCGCATTTATTTTACTTTTGTGATTCTTCTGCCATACCCAACTTTCACTACCATACATAAGTGTTGGCACCAACACTCCAGCATGCACTGCCAGTCTAGCCCTTTGAGACACCATCTGGCTATTCATAAAGGCGTGCAGAGCACCATTTACCATATTTCCTGCATTCCCTTTATTTATTGGCCAAAACCGTATGAAAATCCGTTGCGTAATTTTGAAGTTTATTACGTATATTGAAAGACGGACACTTCGGAAGACTTGGATTTATGTTACAGAAATGATAGAGAAAGGCAGAGCAACTTTCCAGGGAAACAATATATATAGATATATACATATACTAGCTATACCCTCGTAGTTCGTGAACCCGTGGAGATATGGATAAATTTATTATATATCGAACGAATTGTTAATCTAAACCATTCTCGAATCCGTTTGAAGATACACAAAAAACTTCAACAAAATCGGTCTAACCATTTAGGAATGCTTCAGGGTTATATACACGCATATCATAATTGTATATATAAAAAAAATAAAAGCATATGAAAGCATACATTAACTAACATGAAAAACGATGTTTAATAAACATTGCGACGTTTTTACCCACTGCTGGGTACCGGCCCCCTTACTCATAGGAGAGAGAGTTTTTAGACCAAAAATGCTGCACACATGTGTTCTCTCTATTCCTTCACTCCGACACGACCAGGACACACACCGCCAAAAACACAACAGAAGGCAAATATTGCAATAATTTTAACATAAAGCTCATCAAGCTGTACTATGACTTGGACTGCCTCATTGGTCTAGCGGTTAGCATGTTCGTCTACAGACATGAGGTCCTGGGTTCGAGTCCTGGGTCGGGCCAATTCAAAAATCGATATCGAGTTTTCTATTACGGAGAATACGTTAAGCTGTCAGTCCTGCGCCTGATCTCTCTCCGGTCGTGTAGGATTTCCGTCACATCGGACTATGAGAGTGAAGGAATAGAGAGTGCACTTGTATACTATGCCTACCAATCCGCAGTGGATCCGCATCTCTCCTATGAGTGAGCTACTTACCTTAAAGCTCATTATAGATTTTTTTGAATTCGCACGACAAGGAACTCGAACCCGTGACCTCATATCTGTAGCTGAACATGCTAAACAATAAACCAATGAGGCAGTCCGAGCCATAGTACAGCATAACTATAGTGTTTTTTAGTCGCAAGTTTCGCATTGTTATAAAATACCACAATGTGAAACCGCAGGTGAAAATACAACCGGATACGCATAAATAACTTAAAACCGCTTTGTTTTCGCATTTAAATTGTTATTCGTTTGCCAGTTAACGGTACACGAGTATATCCACTATAAGTTTACAAAAACTCCATTGATTTGTACAACTTCAATCGAAACTTCAAAAGAAATAAATATATATAATACTAGCAGACCCGACAAACTTCGTTCTGTCAAAAAGATTTAGAATGTGGCAGATTTCAGTTTTACGAATGATTTTCGAAATGAAATTACAGCAGTACTAAATATCTATAGCTCTTGCTTTTTGTGACTATTCAATTGATTTTGAACTTTGTGCAGCGGTGATAAAGTGCAAATTGACTCTTTGACGTTAGAAACACACCTACGTCGCTTAGACAACAGTGAGTACTTGTAATTTATTATGAACTTTATTGAATAGCAATAAAGGTCAAATTGACTCTACCTTTCAGTTAGAACACTTATGGGAAACAGAAAAGGGCTGTGTTTAGGATTTTCACCTGAAATTGTTCGAACTTTTCTCGCCGTAAAAACCATCCTTGGACTTCAACGAACATTAAAAAAAAAAGAATTATCAAAATTGACCCAGGAGTTGCCGAGTTATGCCCTTACCAACACATTTTGCGATTCATTTTTATATTATAGATCACAAAATATTTGGCCACCAAAAAAGTTCGTCCGGTTTTCATTTATTATTTCCTTATATGACCTGTATATCGCTAGCAAGAGACAGTAGTGGGGTAATTTTTTGCGCAATGAAAAGCTAATATTAATAATTGCCATTAAATGTGTTAGATAAGTTTGTTTACATCACGCCTCATTCCCATAGGGGTAGGCAGAGACAACGTCCATCCACTTGCCACGATCCTTGCATATCTCCTTCGCTTCTTTCATTCTCATTAAACCTTTCATACAAGCTCGTCGATTAAGAGTACTCTTGACCTGGCCCTTATTTAAAATGTCCTGGATTTGGTCCAGGAACGATCCCCTTGGTCTTTCCCTCCACTCTTAACTCATAAATCCTTTTCATCAGTCTCCTTTCATTCATTCTCTCTTCTCTTCTTTTCTTCTAAGCATACCTTTCTCAATTTTATTCACTACATCTTCTTTTGTACTAAATGTACAAAAATTACCCCTATACTTTATCTTGCTTGCGATATGAGTAACATATAAGTAAACAATAAATGAAAACCTCACGAACGGTTTTGGTTGACTAATATTTACGAAAACGTTGAAAAAGACTTAAACCTGAACTCATATTATGTAAATGATGTCACAGATTACAACGACTAACTAAATTTCGTATTTCTCTAAACTTTATAGCCCTTAATGGGTTAGTATGTTAATTCATCAGTCACTTTGTTCAAACATTCTGACGTCTCAAGGTGTTACAGCATTTAACGATAAAACTAATCCACAAAATATAATCCTCTGCGTAGGAGTGTAATATTTTGACTAACTATTATTTTAAATATGAATTATTGTTTTATAATCTTTATTGAACAAATTCCAATGGAAATAGAAACGAGGCGAATCAGATTCGTTTGTGTTTATACCGTAAGCTGTAATGACTACTGGTTGAGGTTTGAGGGCTCTAGAGGCTTTATCTGATATCGCTAGTTGACAGTGAGCTCTAATTGGTGAGTATGTATCCTCAGCAACAAGATTGGTTGGAGATTGGTCACCTCTTTCTGTGAGCTTGTCATTTAACATTGCTAACTTCGTAGAATCGAAGGGCTCGAGTCTCGAGGCAATGCCTCCTTATACCCAGGTATCTTCTTCAAGCTTTAATTTCATGCCTAGTATTTTATTTTGCCCGATATCAAACGGACTAATTCCCACCGTCTACGTTTAGTCAGTCACCAGTGTTATCGCATCGTCTTTAGCGTCATCGCCTGCGTCAGAAGGCGGTGACAGCAGAAGCCAACGATACAGAGGACGCCTAGTGTTTTCAGCTCTTGGGTATTCAAGAAATGAGGTTTCTGAAAGGGAGAGGGTCACATCTACCTTAAGGAAGAGAGCTGGCGATAGAAGACTTTTGAGCTTTTTCAATCTTATTGAATGTCCTTAGCGAACATTTGGTGCCCCATTTCAGGATACAATGGGTCCCGTTGAGTATTAGAGGGTATTCTCTTCTGCAGCGAGTCTCATACTCCTGGTTGAAGGTACATCTTTCACCTGTTGTGCGTAAATGCATTTCCCAGAGTAAAAAAGTGGTTAACATGGAATTCTGTGAAAAGTGACGGGTTCTTCACCAGTAAGTTTCCTCAGTAAAAGTATCAATTACATTTCTTCTTTTCTCATAATTTCATCTATCTACCCATCAAAATCTGTCCAAAAAGTAGGGATCTAGGAAGGTTTTTTTTGTCGGTTCATTAAACGGGTGAAATCTATTAAGATGTGTTAAAATTCCATTGGACTTTTTAGAAATTTCAACTTCTAGAAACGAACACGGCTTGCTTAAGCCATAAGAGTAAGCTAAAGTTAAAGGAAAACTATAAAACTACAAGGAATATTAAAAAATGCTAATAAAATGTAAACTATTACCTAAACTAAAGGTAAGGAGACAATACTAACCTTTAGACAATTTCGTATACCTAAAGTGCTGAGCGAGAGACAATAAAAGACTTATCAAGTATACAGAAATGCGATTTTTCCTTCATTCTTATTTAAGTATACTAATTGATTTAAAATATTGTTTATGGGGATAGATTTCAAGCCGAAATAGATTTCAAGCCGGATAGAATTGTGGAAAAACGATGAGCTTATATAAAAGATATAACAAATAAAAACTCCCTTTTTGTTACAGGATCGGGATAGCAACCTCTCCGTGCCAGCTCGATGGGAAGATAGGCATCTAAGGAACTACCTCAACAAACCAGACGTTGGTGGGTACACAATAATATTAAGAACTAACTCAAAAAACCAACGAGCTCAAATTTAAAATAGTCATTAGTTTCTAACGTCATTTGTGATGAAACATCCATCGGGAAGATAAGCCGATGCATCATGCATTAAGGTAAGGTAAGTAGCAGCCCATTAACGTTCCGATGCTGGGCACAGGCCTCCTCACTCGCATGAGAGACGGTTTTTTTTAGAGATTAGTCCCACCACGCTGCTCCACTGCGGGTTGACATGCATAGTACACAAGTGCATTCTCTATTCCTTCACTCTCATAGTCCGGTGTGACGGGAATCTGACACGACCGAAGAGAGATCAGGCGCAGGACCGACGGCTCAACGTGCTCTCCGAGGCACCGGGGTAGATCACGCCGCCAACTTCCCAACTTCGGGCAAATATTGAGAAAATCTTAATAGAAAACTCAATATCAATTTGGATTGGCCCGACCCGGGACTCGAATCCAGGACCTCATGTCTGTAGTCGAACATGCTAACCACTAGACCAATGAAGCAGTTTCATCCTCCACTTCGAGGGAAGCCTTGAGATGAGACTCTTGCAGTCTAACATCATGTATTATAATTAAATAAATATTATTTGCGTACGATTTATCTCGAACAAAAACTTTAAAATTTGAGGAGGTAACTACCAAATCGAAGGAAATATTGACCAATAAATAAAATTAGAAAAGGACCAAGTGGTTTTTAGGTAAATTAGTTTAAAGTATTGTCATAAAAGATATTTATTTATTCACATTCATAATATTATTATAGCATTTCTAAAGTATAGAGACAAATGTTTTTCTTTGTCTCAGTTAAGCAATTTTTTATTTAAATAGCCTAAGGGGATATAAAATACATTTGAAAGTGCTTTTGAAACAGGTTTTTAAATCTTTGTTAAGTATTAATAAAACATAACCATAAAGAGATAATATCGAATCTGTATAAATAGTAAACTCAAATTTTATTAAAATTGCTAGGACGAGCAAGCAGATGGATCGGTGGAATCTACGACTACTCATCCCGAGCCTGGAAATGGGGAGGAGAGCTTCGGGAGATGCACTACCAGTCCTTCTCCAAGATGAAGAAGCTGTCCCCTGAGGAGTTGCAATGGCAATGCATTGCCATGTCGCCAGAACTTCTTTACAGGTAAGTTTGTGTTGCACCTTAAAAATACTGGTTATTTTTTTTTTTAAATAAGGATATTTCTACTTAAATTTGTATTAACATCACATCGATAATCTATAATATAAAAAGAAATCGCAAAATGTGTTAGTAAGCGCATAACTCAACAACGCCTGGGTCAATTTCGACAATTATTTTTTTAAATGTTCGTTGTAGTATCGTTCGTTGTAAATCGATATCGAGTTTTCTATTAAGATTTTCTTAATATTTGCCCGAAGTTGGGAAGTTAGCGGTGTGATCCACCCCCGTGCCTCGGAGAGGGCGTTAAGCCGTCGGTCCTGCGCCCGATCTCTCTCCGGTCGTGTTGGATTACCGTCACATCGGACTATGAGAGTGAAGGAATAGAGAGTGCACTTGTGTACTATGCCTGCCAATCCGCAGGGGAGCAGCGTGGTGGGTCTATGCTCTAAAAACCCCCTCTCATATGAGGGAGGAGGCCTGTGCCCAGCAGTGGGACGTTAATGGGCTGCTACTTACTTCTTACTTACTTAAAGAAAATAAGTTCTATGTAAATGGAATACCCGAACACAGATCTGAAAATTTGATCAACACTATGATGCAGTTAGGACAAGTCGTAAACACCCCTTTATCGACGGACGACATTCAACATGTTACCAGAGTTGCAAAGTTAAACAAAACCTCTGACAAACCACGTTCCGTTATCGTTAAGCTGCGCACATCAAGAAACCGCGACACTCTCCTGACGGCAATCGCACTATTCAATAAGAAAAATCCCGAAGATAAATTAAATTCACATCACCTAGGCATGGGCGGAACACGTGTGCCTATTTATGTCTCGGAACATTTAACCCCCGCTTGCAAATCTCTTCACGCCGCTACGCGTATTAAAGCGAAAGAGATGAAATATCGCTTCACCTGGATCCGAAATGGTAAAATATACGTACGAAAGGATGAATTTAGCCAGGCGATTTTGATAAAGAGTGCAGATAGTCTTAAGCTTATAATTTAACACAAATAAAAAAAAAAAAATGAGAGTGTCGTGGCTTATAATCGTTCAAAGTGTTAAACGTATATTACCAGAATGTTCGTGGACTCAGAACGAAAACAAACGAATTACTTAAGAATATCTACACATCGGACTATAAAATCATAGCCTTTACTGAGACTTGGTTAAATTCTAGCATACTCGATAGTGAACTGTTTGATTCCCGTTACATTTTATATAGAAAAGATCGTAAGTGTTCCGCCCAATCCAAATGTGATGGAGGAGGCGTTCTTGTTGCAGTTTCTCGCGAAATACGCTCGTCTCGGGTTATAAGTTGGGAGACAGACGATGAGAATATATGGGTAATGCTAGAAACAAACAATAAAGAATTCAAAAAAAGGATTGCATTTAGTGTTGTCTATATGCCACCACCTGTCAAACTAGATGATCTTAACAAGTTTCTCGAAAGTGTTGATAATGTCTCAAACTATGTTGACGATTTAGTTGTGGTCGGAGACTTCAATCTGAGCTTTATAAGATGGTGCGCGACAGCCAACGACTCTCGCATGACTCCCTCAAACTACCACAATACACTCGGATATGCTTTGACTGATTTTATGCTCACAAACAATCTGTATCAATTTAATTGCATAAGTAATTGTGACGACAAACACCTGGATTTGGTTTTAAGCAATTTGGAAAGTATTACAGTCAGGGCACCTCCTGATATACTAAGCAAGTTAGATACGTATCATCCTAACTTGCTCATACAATTTGATTATACTCATCCATGTTGCTTACAGCCAAAGTGTCGTGTCGACTACAATTACTTCAAGGCAGATTACGAAACTATTGTAAGGGAGTTAAAACATATAAATTGGGTTCAAAAGTTTTCAGATTGTGAGAATGTCGATGCCATGGTAAATACGTTGTACAAATCCCTACATAAAATAATTGAAATATCAGTTCCTAAGCACAAACTGAAGTCCTTAAAATATCCAACCTGGTTTAGTCGTAATTTAGTTAAACTGCTATCAGAAAAAGATAAACTACATAGAAAATATTACAAATACGGTAACCCCCGCGATAATTTAGAATTTCAAATCATTCGAAACCGCTGTCACAAACTTTTTGATATTTGTCAAAATGATTATAAGAAAAATGCAGAGACAAACATTCATAAATCCCCTATTTATTTCTGGAAATACATCAAACAAGTAAAGAAATGCGACTATTCCCTGCCATCCCCAATGAAACTAGACGAAATAATTGCAAAATCCGGTACCGACATAGCTAACCTTTTTGCCGACCACTTTTCTACAATCTATACAACAACTGCTACTAACAAGTTAAACATAAATTTACATCTAAATAATAATACTCCTCATTTGGCCAAATTAAATTTCGTGGAAGCAGAAGTCTTGAAGAAAATTAAAATGTTAGATTTACACAAGGGAGCCGGTCCCGATGGTTTACCTCCCATTTTTGTTAAACGGTGTGCTGCTGGAATTGCTTTTCCACTAACACTCATTTTTAATCGTTCCCTTGATGAGGGCATCTTTCCCGATGAGTGGAAAAAGACACGAATAGTACCGGTATTTAAGAAAGGTGATAAAATGGACATAAAAAATTACCGTCCTATATCTATTTTGTCATGTTTTTCAAAGTTGTTTGAAAGCATTGTTCACCCTTTGCTGGCCAAACACTTAAAATACTTCTTAGCTGATAATCAGCACGGTTTCACGAGCGGGTTATCTGTGCAGACCAACCTGGCAAGTTTTACATCAAGTCTATTAGCAGCGGTGGATAAAGGACAACAGGTTGATGCTATTTACACGGATTTCACCAGTGCGTTCGATAAAGTTGATCATCAAATTCTCTTAAACAAGCTCTCTCAGTATGGCATCGAATCTCCCTTAAACAAATGGTTTAAGTCATATCTCAACCAGAGACCCCAGATTGTAGTAGTAAATGGCTTTGAATCAGAGAGTTTTATTGCTCAGTCTGGGGTACCACAGGGTTCTCACCTAGGGCCGCTGTTATTCTTGGCATTCATAAATGATATCACTGCAGTAGTAAAGCACTGTAAATGCTCGCTCTTTGCTGATGACTTAAAAATATACCAAGTTACAAATTCACCTGAAGACGCTAAGCTTGTGCAAGACGACATAAATAGAATCATTAAATGGTGCGACGACAATAGCATGACTCTCAACGTAAACAAATGTTTCCATGTGAAATATTGTAGGAAAAAAAAACCACTTGTCTCAAGTTACAATATTGGAAATGCAGTACTACAAGAGNNNTTGACGGCCTCGCTGGCGCAGTGGTGCGAGTATTCGCTTTGCTAGCGGAGGTCCCGGGTTCGATCCCCGGTAGGACGAATTTAGGAAATTGTATTTTCTAATTTGTCTGAGTCTGGACTGGTGGGAGGCTTCGGCCGTGGCTAGTTACCACCCTACCAGCAAAAACGTACCGCCAAACAAAGAGATTTGTGTTCCGGTACGATGCTGTGTAGAAACCGTAAGGGGTATATCGCCTCTTAACAGTTTAGCGCGCTTCCATCTTAGACTGTATCATCACTTACCATCAGGTGAGATCACAGTCAAGCGCTAATCTGTCAGCAATAAAAAAAAAAAAAAAAAAAAAAAAAAAAAATATAGTTCTAATGAATCATAAGAAGAATTAAGTGAAGAAGTGAATAGCAAATTTTAATGACGCAGCGAAACTAATTGCCAAATATTTTGACATATAAAAGCAGCGTGCAAGCGTCGATAATTTGAGGCTTGTGAATAAGCATTTCGTTAATCTGGAAGCAATGTGACACTAGCGCAAAAATTAGGAACTTTCGATACAGGTATATTAAAACGGTATTTTAGTAACGATTGAAAATTTAAACTAAATATACAATATATAAGGTGAGTTACACCTAATAGTAGGAATGGGAAAAAAGGTGCTTTATAGCCTTTTAAAATCTCATTGCTGTATGTACGTCTCTAACTATCTCATCTATGAAATAGTCTGTAGTTAGGTTTAGTTTGAATACGAATTTCCGACTGCTTTCTTTGTGATTAAAATTTTTACAGCTTTTTGAAATAAATTCCTAGTTGTTATACATTTTTGGATAGCTAAGAAAACGGTTAAGTTACATACCATGTTTTTTTATTTATAAGTCAATTTAATGGAAAGTAATCTCAAAGAAGTATTAAAATCCTGTAGTTTTTTGAGTCACATTTTTAAATTTGGACCGATAATTAATATTATAATATTGAAAAATATCGAGTGTTTAATCATTTTTATAAATCAAAAGAAAAAAATTGATTTAAACTGATACTTTTTCTGTAATAAACTTTTGAAGTTGGGGTTTCGACATATTTGGAAAAAAGCTTAAAGTCACGATAACTCAGAAATGGCTCACTTTTGCATAATGCTTATAGGGATTATAATTATAGAAAATAGTCACATCTATCACCTCCAAATGAGAAAACAGAGAATTACCAATGACATGTATGTAGAGGAGCTCGTAAACGTTGCGTAATTCTTCTTTATCCAACCATAACAATATTGTATCCAAAACTGTATCAATCTTCTTTATCAAAGCTTTTAAGTCGCGGATTGCTATGAATATATTATGCTAAGTGTATAACAGTCGCAAATCTTTTATATATCACGACACAAATGCTGATAAATCAACGTTCCTAATGTGTCGTAAAGCTGTCAATTTCGTAGAGCTTTTAAGCTTCTAGTTTTATTGATGTTGCCGGAACTTTAAATATTTATAGTTGAAACGTAAATGTCCCTTTAAATATTTTATTTTACAACAAACGTTTATGTGTTTAAAATCATGGGAACGTTATTGCGTTGTAGAAATCGCGGGCTTACTTTTTTTATTGATGACCGCGATTTCACCATTTTTTTCGCTGGGAAATGCATAGACTTTGGTTGAACATTATACCTTGGTCCAAGAGGCTCTATAAACCACTTAGAGAGACCCTTCGCATCCTGAACTAAGACACCAGAGATCCAATAGACACATTTCTCTCTGGGAACCAGGATATCACCTGTCATAACCATTCAAAAGGGCATAAGATACGCAAAAGCTCGTGTCTTGATCCTTGGCCTCCTCCTACGGATAGAAGTGACCTCCAGCGGATTGTAAACGATGATAAAATCACAGTACACACACACACGGTAACAGATAATTTACCTCTTAAGGTTTCTATACAGCATCATACCTAATCGCATATATTTGCTTGGTGTCTGTGTTATTAGGGTATGAACTAGCCATGACCGAAATCTCTAACTTGGCCAGATTAAAAATGTAATTCCTAAATTAGCAATGAAATGCACAATAAAAATTGAATATAGTCTTTTGCAAATTAAAATCGAAATATGATTTATACAAAATGCTATTATAACAAGTTGATAGTCAAAGATTGTTCGTTAATGATGAGTCTAACATCGGTTCGAAGAGTTGATTATACTAACTAGATTTTTTTTTTTTTTGACGCTGGGAAATGCATTTACGCACCCCGACTGTGGGGTCGGCGAGGGGGAAGAACTCGCAATACCCACTAAAACCCAGCGGGACCGTCGTCAACCATGAGTGGGGAGCCAGAGGCTCGTTGAGACATTCCTCTCTGGCCCCTCGGTTGAATTCGGCTCACAGATATTCTACAGGGGGAGGAGTTGCATGAACCTCCGCCTCCTGTTTCCTACTCCCCTTCGTCTGGGCCGGAGTGTCTCAGCGGCATTCACCCTCTCCCTTTGTCGTGCCTCCTTAAGCGAGATGACAGTCTCGCAAAAGGAGGCAACCGCTCTCCAGGCCTGCTCATACTAACTAGATACCGACAACAATCTCATTTGTTTGGATCAATTTTTACAATGGATTACATTCTTCAGAATTGAAGAGACTGGAATACCTCATTGGTCTAGTGGTTAGCATGTTCGACTACAGACATGAGGTCCTGGGTTCGAGTCGGTTCGGGTCGGTTCGAGTCGGGTCGGGCCAATTCAAAAAATTGAGGTTTCTTTTAGGATTTTCTTAATTTTTGATCGAAGTTGGGAAGTTGGCGGTGTGATCCACCCCCGTGCCTCGGAGAATACGTTAAGCCGTCAGTCCTACACCTGATCTTTCTCCGGTCGTGTCGGATTTACTTCATATCGGACTATGAGAGTGAAACAATAGAGAGTGCTATTGTGAACTATGCCTGCCAACCCGCACTGGAGCAGTGTGGTGGGTCTACGCTCTAAAAACCCTCTTTCCTAGGAGTGAGGAGGCCTGTGCCCAGCTGTGGGACGTTAATGGGCTGCTACTTACCTTACCTTATATATACCTAATTCTAGAATAAATATTGGGCCCACAACTGTTGTATAACTGTGCTGGTTACAAGAACTTGCTAGAAACTTACGATTAATTTTGCCGCCTATACAGCCTCTATATATGACAAACGCGACTGACAAACGTTCCCTAAGTAACGAGCAAGCGTCGCGTGGGCTTTTCTTTGTTAGTATTCCAATTATTACTAATAACAATAAATGTCTTTTGAAGCGAAACTTCTTTAGGCATATGAGGGTATAATTTTAACGAATGAATCGCGCAATTAGAACGAAGGTGTGGACGTCACGAAGTCGTTCAGCGTTTTTTTATGCCAATTTGTTTGATGATGAAATTGTATTAATATTTACAAATAACATGTGGCTTTTAATTTGCCACTCGTCATTTAACCATTTCTAATATTGACAAAAAACACGTGTTTTTTGTCAATATTAGAAATGACATTGACATTGTGATTTACAATTCGTCATTTGAGATTTCAATAAATTATTTCTATTAATTTTCGAAACTTTTAATATTTTAATGAAAATTAAATTCATTAAATTCTAAACATATCTTCCTTTTACCCTCCCTCTAATAAGATTCCTATAAAAGTATATCAGTATAATACTAATATATAAATAAATCTTTTACAAGCAGTATACACTTATATAACTTTAATTTATAAACTTTTTTTTAACAGAGAGATCGTTAAGTATGAGTTCTGCTATCAACTATATATTAAGTGTACGCAGACAAAGTTGCAAAGGTCAACTATCAATATAAATTATATCAATGAAATAATTTACGATAATTATACTATTAAGTTACCAAATGTTCATTTCGTTATATAGAAATAGGGAGAATCAAGGTTGAAGGGAACCGTTTAAGCGATGACACACTGCGTGTTCCGACGACCCTAAACTTAGGAATTTATTCTAATAAAACGTACTACGAAACTGGGGTGCGTGGGACAAGCGACGAGCGAATACTCTGTTTATATATATAATAGTATTATATGCTTAGATGGTTTGGGCACGTAGAGAGAATGAATGAAAGGAGGCTGACAAAAAAGGATTTTGGAGTCAAGGAATGGGAAAGGTGGATGGGGAAAACCAAGGCGAACGTTCCTGAACTAAATCCAGGACATTTTAAATAAGGGCCGGGTCAAGAGTAATCTAAACCCACGAACTTGTATGAAAGGTTTAATAAGAATAATGAAAGAAGCGAAGGAGATGTGCAAGGATCGTGGCAAGTAGAAGGACGTGATCTCTGCCTACCCTTATGGGAATGCGTGATGGGTTTGTTTGAACGCACGAATCTCAAGAACTACTAGTCCGATTTGATGAATTCTGTCAGTCTTAGGTAGCCTTTTTAACGTGAAAGGATAGAGACTTTATATAATCACGCTAAAACCAATAGGAGCGATGCATCAATGAATAATCTTTCAATATTGTTTTTGTCCCTTTTGAGAGCTTCAAATACGTGCGCTACGTAAACGGTTAAAGTTTCGTGAAAATAATCTAAAACAAAATTGTTCACCTTTAAAAGTTCTAAAAAAAAGTCCACAACAATACATTTCCATCTTTTAAGACTGGCTTACAATAACCTATTTTATGTTAAGCAAATTTGTTTGAAAATAACATATTATTTGCGAAGGTGTTTTTTATAAACTACTTATTAATGCTTGAAGCTGTGGGGTATCCCGTGCTTAGTGAGTGACTACGTTGCGAAAGGGAAATACTAACAGTAAAGTAAAGAATTATTCTTTCTCTTGTGCTGTTCAATAAAGGATACTATCTAAATCGAATTGTGTAGTAGATCTCATGATAGATTGACGAAATACTTTAATTTTCCATAAATTACTTCCATAAATCAAATCAAATCATTTATTTGCTAAAAAAACAATAGGTTGACAGGTCAGGGTTACATGGTAAAATTGATGACATACAATGGCATATTTCCATTGATTTACAATTTTAACAACAATAAAAAAATATGTCAATCTAAAAATATAATAAACGAAATAACAGACTACATAAACGAATATACATACCTGGGACACGTTGTCCAGCTAGGTAGGTCCAATTTCGAGAAAGAGGTCAACCGCCGAATCCAACTCGGTTGGGCAGCGTTCGGGAAACTACCCCAGATATTTTCGTCCGATACTCCTCAGTGCTTGAAGACAAAGCTCTTCGAACAGTGCGTGTTGCCAGTGATGACCTACGGCTCCGAAACGTGGTCGCTGACTATGGGCCTCATACGAAAGCTCAGAGTCGCTCAGCGTGCGATGGAGAGGGCTATGCTCGGAATTTCTCTACGTGATCAAATCAGAAATGAGGAGATCCGTAGCAGAACCAAAGTCATCGACATAGCCCTACGAATCGCGAACCTGAAGTGGCAATGGGCGGGGCACATAGTCCGACGGACCGATGGACGTTGGGGCCCGAAGGTGCTGGAGTGGCGACCCCGCACCGGGCGGCGCAGTGTAGGGAGACCCCCCACAAGGTGGACCGACGACATAAAGAGGGTCGCCGGTAGCCGCTGGAGCCAGGCGGCGCAAGATCGGGCCTTGTGGACATCATTACGTGAGACCTATGTCCAGCAGTGGACGTCCATCGGTTGAAGCGACGACGACGATACACAGATAATTGTCGACAGAATAAAAACATTTCTTTAACGACTATTTATTTATGTAATCTTACTTTAAATGTTTCTATGGCCAATACTTTAAAACTAGAAGGCATTCATCAATCTGTTCTATATGGTTATTGCCATCCAGTCCATCAGTTAATTTTACATACAGACATAGCATCACGCCTCATTTCAAAGACGCACTCGCAAAGACCACGTCCATCCACTTGCCATGATACTTGAATATCTCCTTCGCTTCTTTCATTCTCATTAAACCTTTCATACAAGTTCGTCGGTTTAGAGTACTCTTGACTTGATCCTTATTTAAAATATCCTGGATTTGGTCCAGAAACGTTCGCTTTGGTCTTCCCCTTCCAACTTTCCCAATCACTCCTGACTCATAAATCTTTTTTGTCAGTCTTCTTTCATTCATTCTCTCTACATGCCCAAACCATCTAAGCATACCTTTCTCAATTTTAACCACTACATCTTCTTTTATACCACGACGATCTCTTATCACATTATTTTTACTTTGTCACTCAGTTTAAACCCACTCATACTTCTCAAGCCTAGCGTTAATTTTAGTCTGTTATTATTTAAAAATCAGAATCAAAAAGCACATTTGTGTCGTAATTAGTCTCTCCATTTATAACTAATCCACCACCGGTTGGAAAACTTGATTCCGCTGAGAAGAAACCAGTAAGAATTACAGCGGTTACTCCTTTAAACATAGATTGTTATCGGTTATAATTTTTTAGCTTTCAATTGGAATCAAGTACAGAAATCTTATCTATTTAATTATATCTGAGATGCCAGAGCCATATGGTTGCCTCTGGATCCCTAGTGGTCATCCAAGGATGTCACGTTTTACAATAGTTTTTAGTGGGTATTATGACTTTTTAACGAATCCCAAACTCCAGATCCGAAGTTCGTCAAAAAAAAGAAACACACCCGCTTTCGCTCACAACTTGTGGCACGTGAAATATTAAAATAAAAGCGATCGGTTAACCATTATTGTTTAACAAAGAGCTATACTCTGAACGTATAAAGTTTTACGATATTCTGGCGAACGTGTCGAAACTGCGGATTGGGACCATTGTTTGAGCTTAATCTCCAAACGCAGATGGCTGTGTGAGGGGTAAGCTCATTTTGTGATTGCTATAATCCGAAACGAATTTAATAAAAGGGAGATTTGATTAAAGTCCTGCGGTCGCGAGGATTTGTGTCACATTGTGTATATATGGCTATAAATCAAAGTATTCTCAACCAAAAAAATTTTGTAATGGCAGAGACTTTGGAAGATCTCAATACAATGCTCGATGACCTCTGCAGAGTGTCTTAACGGGTGGGCCTTAAAATGAAGATGGATAAGACAAACATCATGTCGAACATCGCATAGTGCTTCGCCCCACCTGGTCACCGTTGAGAACTCAGAACAACAAGTTGTAGACGAATACATCTACCTGGGACACACGATCCAATAAGGTAGGTCCAACTTCGAAAAAGAGATCAACCGCCCAATCCAACTCGGATGGGCACCGTTCGGAAAACTACGGGACATGTTTTCATCCATAATTCCTCAGTGCCTGAACACTAAAGTCTTCGAACAGTGCGTGTTGCCAGCGATTACATATGGTGCCGAGACATGGCCGCTGATTATAGAGCTCGTAAGAAGACTCAGAGTCACTCAGCGGGCAATGGAGAGGACTATGCTCGGGGTTTCCCTACGTGATCAAATCAGAAATGAGGAGATCCGTAGGAGAACTAAAGTCACCGACGTAGCTTACCGAATTGCAAAGCTGAAGTGGCACATAGTTCGCAGAACCGATGGACATTGGGGCCCGAAGGTGGCGGCTTCGCACCGGAAAACGCAGCGTTGGCAGACCCCCCACCAGGTGCACCGATGACATCAGGCGGGTAGCTGGCAGCCGCTGGATACAAGCGGCACAAGATCGGGCCCATTGGAATTCATTAAGAGAGACCTTTGTCCAGCAGTGGACGTCCATCGGTTGAGACGACGACGAGGATTCATTTATTGTTTATACATAATATAAAGTAGTGGGGTAATTTACTGGACATTTAAAAGCTGATATTAAGAAGTACCATTAAATGTGTTAGATTAGTTTCTTAACTTTAAATAAAACTGTAAAAAATTTTGAAAAAGTAGCGTGTTTACTTTATGAAATTGTTACAATTTTATTTAAATTAAACAAACTTTTGTATAAGTAAACAATAAATGCCTATATTTGAAAACCGTTACTTGAAAGGTAAAATCTATCGATGCCATTTAATTAAATTAAATCTTTTAATAAAGAAAAATCGTGCTATAATTTGAAGGGTTATTCATCGATAAAATATTAATAACTTGCTCTAATCCAAATAAAATAAACTAATATTAAGATGATGATAAAAAAAAGGTTGGTTGAGTTAGTTTGTTGTGGACTCTTCTCAAGATAAGGTGCGAAATACCCCCTCGTGGTTTAAGATTTTAAGCCGTTTTTTATCATGCTATGTTCTGTACTTACTAAATGATTTCAAATCCAAAGTGCATTTTAAATTATTTAGTAAGTAAGTAACAGTCCATTAACGTCCCACTGCTCGACACAGGCCTCTTCAATCCTAGGAGTGAGGGATCCACCATGCTGCTCCATTGCATGTTGGCAGGCATAGTACACAAGTGCACTCTATAATTCCTTCACTCTCATTGGCCATTGTGAGAGGAATCTGACAGGACTGGAGAAAGATCAGGCGCAGGACCGACGGCTTAACGTGCTTCCCCGGGGCACAGGAGCACATCACCAACTTCCCAACATCGGGCAAATATTGATAAAGTCTTAATAGAAAACTCAATATCGATTATTTAATTGGCCTGACCCGGGACTCGAACCCAGGACCTCATGTCTGTAGTCAAACATGATAAGCATTAGACCAATGAGGCAGTCTTTTATTATTGTTGTTGTTTTAATTTATTTCGATAAAAAACCCTTACAAATTCAACTATCGTTTAAAGGTTTTATCTTCTAAGACTTCGTTTTTATTAATTGCTGAGAAGCTTAATGTAATGATAACTGATCATACAATCTTTGGAAACTCTCTGACTTTGTAAGAAGTAGTTTACTACTGATGCTTTCTATCGGAACGCAATTTCTCTGTTTTGCGCCAAGAAAAGTGATCATCAAAACTCAGACACATGAAAAATTGCAATTTCCATAATACCCTGGTGGGTATTTATCCAAAAACCTCTGCAAACGATACTAGTACTTGCATTATTGCACCAGCAATCCCATCATAGTATTGTGCGAGACAGATTACTTCTTCAGCTTTCAGCGAATGCATGAACAATGAGAAACAAACACCTGCTCATGAATACTTGGAAGCCATGTAAATTGAATGTCACAGCAGTTGACCCGCACGTCAATTCACATTTGTGAATAGTTTACACGCTAGCTTGTTCAATTAACTTGATCACAATTGTAGTATTTACGCATCAGAATTCATGAAAGGGTCGCTATTTAAATTTACTGATTGTTATCACTTGTAGTGGTTGAAAAGATAGTGGCGTAGCTAGATAACTAAAGGCTCTTTTCTAGGGCAAAAGTTTATACTAGGGTTTTAACATCGTTTGTTCCGTATTTCCGTGTTCCGAATTAGACATACCTCATATTCAACGTGTTCTTAATGATAAAGTTGTTGGAGGCCTCTAGGGAATTCCCCTGTATTTTTCAAATACGTTGCCCTTATTAAAGTCGCCTTCCTGGAATTCGTTGTGGTATAAAAGAAGATGTAGTGACTGAAATTGAGAAAGGTATGAATGAAAGGACAAAAAGGATTTATGAGTCAAGAGTGAATGCGAAAGATGAAAGGGAAAGACCAAGGCAAGCGTTCGTGGATCAAATCCAGGACATTTTAAATAAGGGCCAGGTCAAGAGTACTCCAAAACGACGAACTTGTATGAAAGGTTTAATGAGAATGAAAGAAGCGAAGGAGATATTCAAGGATCATGGCAAGTGGAAGGACATGGTCTCTGCCTACTCCTATGGGAATGAGGCATGATGTATGTATCTATTATTTTCTAAGATTGATGAATTCGGTCACAAATTGGTGCTGCTAATAAAAGAACACTTGTTGACTGCGAGAATATAAATCATAATTAAAAAAGATAACGCTTTCATTTTTTTTACCTACGTAAACACATACTAAAATGTAAAACAAACATAACGTCTTAAAACTTTGAAAACGAAACAATAGAATGTAGAAAAATAACAAATTGCACAATAAAAAGAGTTAAAGAGAGAAAGAAAAATTTGAATGAAGATGTAAGTAATAGCAGGATCAATAGGCAATACCGGTTTAAGATGCCAAGGTTAATAATTTGATTAAAATACATTTTGAAATAACAAATGTCTTTAACATTGTCATCTTTCATGCCATCTTTAACAAAGATACGTAATAAACAATTTTCATAACGCAACTCAATCCTGAGAGATAACTAGGAATAATAAGGAAATCTGTACAGATACGAAAGCAGAAAAAGAGAATGTTAAAGAAAGATGCAGATAAACTTAATTGATTTAAGAATCGTGTGACTTTGAATCTTTTCAGCTTCTAAAAGCAGAGTGCAAATTAAATGTCAAACAAGTTGACCCCTTCGCCAATTCGCATTCATGTACAGATGTGAGCGAACGTCGCCTTTCTCAATTGATCTGATTAAACCGTTTCGTATCGATTTTGCTCCTACAGAGTGGGTGGCAACGTTTTAAGGTCTCGAAATTGATATGGACACCCTACAGACGTCGATAAAGAACAATTTAGGGCAACATTTGACATAATAACTTCCACCAATGAAGACATGACCTAGATTTGCTTTCGCCATATACAAGTTGTTCAAATGGTTCATTATTTATTAGATATGTACTATCTATTAGATAAATATAATAATCTCAATATTGTAAGCCACACAATTAAGAAAGCAAAAAGTTTAAATGTAAGTGCATTTGTTTGTAAAGTAACTAAAGTCGTTCTAGAGACGACACTTAATAAACTTACAACCTTTAACTAATCAAAATATCATTTGAATTTAAAGAATGACGTAATCTTCAATAAAGCTTGGGGGTGAAAGAATTGTACCTAACTGATGATACAAAACGTATACACGACTGAGAACACAACTCGCGAAAGAAAGCAGAAGGATCTTAAAAAAGAATTACTGTATTTGACTATGCAAAAGTAAAAGCCTAGTTGTCTATAAATGGATCTGTGTCTTTTTCAACCAAGCATTTGGACAAGAGAGACATCACATGCGTTCTTTTTAATTGGACAGGGTAAATCTCGCACTAAATGAACAAATTTCTTCCATCACGATTCAAATTCCTTCAAAGTCCCTCAACCTAGCGATTCTGAAATATATCACAGAGACACCATTTATCTTAGATGAGATCAAAATCAAATATTAACCTACATACATACATACATAGCATCTCCCCTCATTCTCAAAGGGATAGGCAGGGATCACGTCCTTCCACTTGCCACGATCCTGGCGTATCGCCTTCGCTACTTTCATTCTCATTAAACCTTTCATACAAGTGCGTCGGTTTAAAGTACTCTCGACTCAGCCCTTATTTAAAATGTCCTGGATTTGGTCCAGGAACGTTCGCCTTGGTCTTCCCCTTCCTACTTTCCCATTCGTTCTTGACTCGTAAATCCTTTTTGTCAGTCTCCTTTCATTAATTCTCTCTACGTGCCCAAACCATCTAAGCATACCTTTCTCAATTTTAGTCACTACATCTTCTTTTATACCAAAACGTTCTAAACTAAATAAACTACGATACCACGAACTCGGCTAAGTTATGTGCTCTATTGTAAACGAGCATTCGTATGCATAAAACAAATGCATGAATGCGTTTGACATTGAATTCTGACGGTGTCTGGACGTCGTAATGTCTGTCGCCTCTATAACAACATCATTACACATAATGATCACTAAATACCACGTGAGATAAATTCAAAATTTGCTAAATGTAAAGAAAATGTAGGTTGAAATTTAAATTGGACATATAATGGCCTTAAAGATATCGTACCAACTATTAGGATCCAACTAGAACAAGAAGCATAATCAAATGTAATTGTAGCTTTCTTCATTAAAGAGAAAAACAGTAATTAATTGGTTTTGACCCGACAAGTTTTAATCTGTTTATATTCGTCGTCGTCGTCGTCTCAACCGATGGACGTCCACTGCTGGACAAAGGTCTCTCTTAATGAATTCCAATGGGCCCGATCTTGCGCCGCTTGTACCCAGCGGCTGCTAGCGACCCGCCTGATATCATCGGTCCACCTGGTGGGGGGTCTGCCGACGCTGCGTTTTCCGGTGCGAGGCCGCCACTCTAGGACCTTCGGGCCCCAACGTCCATCGGTTCTGCGAACTACGTGCCCTGCCCATTGCCACTTCAGCTTTGGAATTCTGTAGGCTACGTCGGTGACTTTAGTTCTCCTACAGATCTCCTCATTTCTGATTTGATCACGTAAGGAAACCCCGAACATAGCCCTCTCCATTGCCCGCTGAGTGGCTTTGAGTCTTCTTACGAGTCAGCGGCCATGTCTCGGAACCATATGAAATCGCTAGCAACACGCACTGTTCGAAGACCTTAGTCTTCAGGCACTGAGGAATTATCGATGTAAAGATGTCCCGTAGTTTTCCGAACGCTGCCCATCCGAGTTGGATTCGGCGGTTGATCTCTTTTTCGAAGTTGGACCTACCTAATTGGATAACTGCCTCATTGGTCTAGTGGTTAGCATGTTCGACTACAGACATGAGGTCCTGGGTTCGAGTCCCAGGTCGGGCCAATTCGATATCGATATTGAGTTTTCTATTAAGATTTTCTCAATATTTGCCCGAAGTTGGCGGTCTGATCCACCCCCGTGCCTCGGAGAGCACGTTAAGCCGTCGGTCCTGCGCCTGATCTCTCTCCGGTCGTGTCGGATTCCCGTCACATCGGACTATGAGAGTGAAAGAATAGAGAGTGCACTTGTGTACTATGCCTGCCAAACCGCAGTGGAGCAGCGTGGTGGGTCTATGCTCTAAAAACCTCATATGAGGGAGGAGGCCTGTGCCCAGCAGTGGGACGTTAATGGGCTGCTACTTACTTTTTTTTTACTTTTTAATTGGATCGTGTCTCCCAGGTAGATGTACTCGTCTAGAACTTCGAGTGCTGAGTTCTCAACGGTGACTGGGTGGGGCGAAACATGGATGCTCGACATGACTTTTGTCTTATCCATGTTCATTCTAAGGCCCACCTGTTGAAACACTCTGCAGAGGTGATCGAGCATTGTATTGAGATCTTCCAGAGTCTCTGCCATTATGACTATATCATGGGCAAACCGCAAGTGATGTACACGCCGTTGATATTGATGCCGAATCCGTTCCAGTCCAAAAGCTTGAAGGTGTCTTCCAACGCCGCAGTAAATGCTTCGAGGAGATAACATCTCTCTGTCGCACACCACGTTACAATTGGATAAACGCTGTGCTTTGGTCCTGTACACGGATCGTCATGGTGGCGTTTTCATACAAACACTTCAACACATGGATATACTGGTAGTCGATTCGGCATCTCTGTAAAGATTTCAATACGGCCCAGGTTTCCACCGACTCAAAGGCTTTTTCATAGTCCGCCAATACTCTTCAGTCTTCTGTATAACTTGCTGCTGCTGCTTATATTAATAAATAGAAATTATACCTTAAATATGAATAAAACTGTAAAACTAAAGTCAAATCGCGTTAAATACTTTGGTTTTATTTGGTAATGTGCAAACGTAACAAAATTATATATATATACCCTTTGTGGCTATTCTATTCATATATGCATTACTCTATCTATAACTACAGTTGTAACTAAATTTAACCGAATTAGTCAAAAAGCACAATTAAAGCCACTCCGCCTCGTAAATCGCAATACTGTGAATAAGAGACTGCTAGTACATTTATTTATATTTTCTCCTCTCAATTTAAGGTGGACACCGCGCAGCTGCTATGAATCTCGACAATTCATCTGCCAAACGAAACTAAAGAAGGTCCCGCAGTCGAAACTAAAAGGCTTACGTAGAAGGTATCAGAGAATGGGAAAAATCAACGAGATAACTGCACCCAGTGTAAGCAGAGAAGAAGATGATCCTCGAAACAACGAAGTCACTAGTAAAACCGTACTGAACCAGAAATCCTACGACCTGCGCCCAAATAAACTTCGACAAGGCCTGAAAAATCCGATACGCAATCACCCGAAAATATACGACCTACGACCCAATGAGTTAAAGAAGCGATCCCGGCCTAACGCACAGCGGAGGTTAAAGAGACCATTCCCAGGGTAAATATACAAAAATATCTAATAAATTAACATTATTTCCTACCCAATCACAGATACGTTTTCTACTAATAAGCATTTGACTTTGGTCTATTTATGTAAGATAAAATTACTTTTCAAAAACTCTAAATCCACCATTTTCAACACAGATATTAACTAAACATCTTTAAAAAAAAATTCCACTATCCTTATTAAGTCCTTTAATTTTTGGAAGGGGGAGTCCAATTTTTGTATATCTAATGCTTTCGTAGAATAAATAGGAAAGGGTTATAATATATTACTTTGAACAAAGGAAATATTTCTGTGTATATGTCACGACTTGGGATGTCTTATATATGCAATTTGGCCATTATTTCATTGTTTACATATACCTAGGGCACATAGTCCAGCTTTTTAGTCCAATGTCGACAAGGAGGCCAACCGCCGAATCCAACTCGGTTGGGCAGCGTTCGCGAAACTACGGCCGATATTTTCGTCAGATATCCCTCAGTGCCTGAAGACCAAAGTCTTCGATCAGTGCGAGCTGCCAGTAATGACCTACGGTTCTGAGATATGGTCGCTTACTATAGGCCTCATGCTTAAGCTCAGAATCATTCAGCGTGCGATGGAAAGAGCTATGCTCGGAGTTTCTCTACGTGATCAAATCAGAAATGTGGAGATCCGTGGCAGAAACAAAGTCACCGACATAGCCCTAAGAATCGCGAATCTGAAGTGGCAATGGGCGGAACACATCGTTCGACGGGCCGATGGACGTTGAGGACCGAAGGTGCTGGAGTAGCGACCCCGCACCGGTCAAACCCCCCATAAGGTGGACCGACGATATAAGGAGGGTCGCCAGTAGCCGCTAGAGCTAGGCGGTTCAAGTTCGGTCATCATTAGGTGAGACTATGTCCAGCAGCAGACGTCCATCGGTTAAAGAGAGTCAGTGAGACTAGTATTATAGATAAATCTATCCGTGGTCATATTCGATTCGATAGATCAAGTTTCAGTTTATTTAATGTCCTACGTGTCCATAACAAAGCTTTTTCTAATAATGTATTATAAATTTCAGGTATCAATGGAACCGGCACGATCCAGAAGGCTCATTCCAATACAACTTGAACTTGTTAAAGTCTGGTGGAACTGGACTTAGTCAGCAACAAATCAATGGGCATATATCTCGGCTGCAGCATTTACGTGATAGGCAGGTTGCCCGTCGCAAACGCCTACGAGAAAGAGACGAATGGCTCGTAAATGATGCTGCACCAGACCTCACAAGGGTTCATGCAAGGACCTACACAGTAGATAACAATATAAGTGCCCTACACCCTAAAACTATTGTAGAAGAGTTCGATATGATGATCCCACCAGCACCAGTAGTTTTACCGAGACCAACACGCGGCATTTGGTAATCACTAGGACATTTCTGAGTTTAGACGCCCATTATAGATGTATGAAGATTTCTACAAGTTAAAAGCCGTAATTAAACATACTTTTTAAGTGTTTTGTTTCACATATTTGCAAAATCTGCAATGGAATCATCAGGAACTAATTTGGAATAGTTTATTGAACTTAATTTGATTCTGTTATTACTGAGCGCTATGTGACTATTAGAAATAGAAGATGATCCATCTCTTGGCTAAATTCTATCGTCATACTAATCCTCACTTCTGTAAACTTAACTAACGAAACCTGTTATTTTTTGATAATTGGTTTTAACAAGAAGATATTCTTTCTTAGTGTCTTCTGTCAATCGATTGTTTGTTTCCTTATCTTATTAATTTCTTCATAAATCCTTTATTTACATGATCACTTTGGTAGTTTATTTATCAAAATTCAATATTGTGGACATTTACCATTGCGTCTTAAAGGTTAAAGGTCCCAATATGTTGATATGGCATAAATCAAATATGGGCGTCCGATAAAATCCCGTTGCATTAAACCCCAATGTGATTTAATTATTGTAAGTTCCTTTCACTTCGAATCTTATTATTACGCTTCGGATTCCTAAAGCTTTTAGCACTTGCGTAAGCGTTTCTGTACTTTCTATTAATCCGCTGAGATTTTTGCTCTTTAAAAATCTTTCCAGCGACGTTTTTATATTTTTCATTATATCTCGACTACCATTTGCTTTTTCATTATGTATCGCTATAGGATTTTAAGGTGTCATTATTTTATTTTCCGCAAAACCCACCCAATACGCAAAGAATCTTTATTAAAATAAGCTTAGACTTTCATAACTTATTCTATAATTGGCCTATTTTATTTTTCCTTAGATTTTTATAAGCTTTCTTAGCTTCATTTTTTAAAGGTTTTGTATCCTTGAGTTCCAATATTTTCCCAATTTCTAGCCATTATTTAGTTTCCATAGTATTATTATCGCCTCATCACAATGATGTTTTCCTTGCATTTCGTTGTGTAACAGTGATGTGAACCGTATTTCCTAAAAAGACTTACTTATGAACATAACTTCTGTGCACATAAGTTATTTCACTTTCTTTTTGTGTCCATATTAAATCGTGCATTCTCTTGTTTTAATTTATTGTGTATCTTGGAGCTTCTTTTAGCTCTTCTTGTAAAGAATATGGACTTGAATTGGGATCGCCACTTAGATATTCAGGGCAATATAAAGTTGGTTATGGGCTTCTAAGATTATTTGTACAAGTATTTATTTATATAGATTATGTTTTTGTGTAATATTTAAGTTGTGTTTCGCTGTGAAGTTTCGTGTGAACACGTATTTACTGCATCGTGTGTACTAAGTCTTAGGCAATGTAATTTATTACGATGCTTGTCTATATAAACATAGTTTATAGTATGTATGTTTATCTGTAATATTACAATACAATACCACGATCAATCAAAATTTTAGATTTAGATGTTATTAACGCACTAACAAGTTCTGAATCAGCAAAGTAGTGTAAACTAGTCAGTAAGTATTCGAAAGAAAATAAGCATTTACAGAATATAACCACTTACTAAATATAATAAAAAATAGTTCGCTCTCGTTTTCTTTTTGTCAATAGACTTTTGGAAATCACTTATGTACCTAATAATTACCATTGTAATTACGTTACTTTTAAGTAATATTGCATCGATATTTAAGAATCATTTCCATACGTCGCTATTTTGAGTTTTCAGCTTCAATTTCGACTAAAAAGTAGGTTTTATTCAAAATGTTTTATAAATTTTTAGTTTGAGTTAAAAAAAAACATGTAACATTCATGCTATTGTGTGTTTTTATCGCTGTATCCCTTTTTATCCAAATTAGAAAAATTTTTGACCTACAGTCTGACATTCTGTGTTAAATACTGAAAAAATGTTTAGTTTTTAATATATGATTATTGTATCTTTTTAATATAAAAATATATTGGTTATTTTAATCTGTGGTTTATATTTAGAAACTACACTATGATTTACGTTTTGTTTCAAAATGGAGGGAAAATCTGACATGTGTCGCCGCCATTTTGGAATTACAAGAAGTCTATTAAAATAAAGACGAGAGTGAACATATAGATAAATTATCGCTAATATTTTTTTCATTATAGCCTATTAAATACTTATAAAAATATTAAATAAGTTTTTTTAATTGAAATTTCATTAAAATAATAAAATGTTGCTAACATTCTCATCGCTGTAAGTGTATTTATTTGATATTATGAATAAAAATGTGTCGTACTTTATATTGGCATTTGCTTGTGAAATAAACGTTTGAATTAAGTATAAATCTAATTACGTTCCATTCTGTACATTGTTTAAGGTTAATAATTAATGTTGAAACTCCTTAGTTATCATTAAAGTGCCAATAAATATCATTGTCCTCGCATTTAAAAGTAATATTATATAATTTTGACAAGTGTAAGTAGTTAAAAATTACTATTATAACATAACTGATTAGTGTCGTAATATATTTTGACGTGAATATGTCTTAAAATTGCGTCCATAAGAAGGCAATTCAAAAAAACGAGTGGTAAAAAGTCGGGGGATACAGTTTGGTGTTGTAGCTAGATAAAAATCACTTCTATCCGAAATACAATTGAACCACTGGATAGCAAAAGAATCAAAGACTTTATCACGCTGAGTAAAGACAACAACACATTACATACGGTGGAATGGGATGCGTCGCCATTTTCAAGGTCATTAGGTCATTTCTTTTATTTCGACATTTCTCTTTGGAGTCGGTGAAATTACGACGTTCATTCAAGTTAAATATTATCGTAAGTCAACTATCGTTAAATATTATCGTATTAAATTCTTTGATCCTTTCGCTATTCAGTGATGTAATGTAATTTATGATAGATGTCGCAACAGCAAACTGTATCCCCCGATTTTGTTATAATTCGTTTTTTTAATGGCCTTATGGATACGAATTTAAAGACGTATTCATGTCAATAATAAAATTGTTAATATTTTTCATATAGATTGATAAGAATCCTAAATAGCTTTTTGAAAATATATCGACAAATCGATAGCTATACATTTATAATCTATATTACACTTTCTCATGCTCTTCCCTAATACATATTGTCTATGGAAATTAAAAAATATCTGAACACGCACTTGTCAATACTTGTAAGTTATAAAATTAATTCTAAAACTAGTCCATTCTGTAATAGATGTAAGAGTAATGAAGGGAATAGTAAAAAATGCTTCTCCACTGCTTTTATTAAATTTAAATTATTGCAGATACGTGTAAGCTTAAAACAAAAGCGCAGTGACGCTGATTTTGTTTTACTCGTATGTAGTATTTAAAACACCAGTGACAAATTCTTAATTTCTATAAATACCAATTTTATAGCATAGGTTCATTTACTTTCATGTAGATTTTAAGGAATTAAATGCATCTGAATACTGTATGTTGTTTTACTAAAGTATACACATCGCGCTATCTAGCGTCGACTGGCTGAACTAGCACGTCACATCTTTAGTTACTGGAAGCAAGAAAAGTTTCAAGGACGTCGCATTAAGTCCTGCACACTCTAAGTTAGTTCATCATCCACACATGTCGCGCAGACAATGTATTCCCTTGAAAAATCAGGGTCAGATGTCTCAAGGAAAGCCAGTTGCCAAGCTGTTAGTTGATAATACTTCATAATTTAATAGTCCAATATCATCGAATTTCGTCATCGCTTCAACCGATGGAAGTACACTGTTGGATATAGGTCTCACGTAATCATCTCCTGGATCTTGCGCCGCCTGGCTCTAGCAGCTTCCAGCAACCTTCACCTTGTGGGCGGTCTGAGAGGTCGCCATTTCAGTACCTTCGGGCCCCAACATCTATCAGTCTTTTGAACTATTTACCTCGCCCATTACCACTGCAGCTTCGCCATTCTTAGGTCTACGGATCTCCTCATTTCTGATTGGATCACGTAGAGAAATTCGGATCATAGCTCTCTGCATCGCTCGCGGAGTGATTTTGAGCTTCCATATGAGGCACATAGTCAACGACCACGTATCAAAACCGTAAGCAATCATTGTTCGAAGACTTCTGTCTTCTGGCACTGAGGGAAATTGGACTAAATGATCTTACGTAGCTTCCCAAAGGATGCCCAATCAAGTTGGATTCGGCGCTTGACTTCCTTCTTGAAATTGGGCCTACTTAGCTGGACTATAGCAATTTCGAGTGCTGAGTTCTCAAAGGTGACTGAGTGGAATGGATCATGGATATTGGACATTTTATCCATGTTCATTTTTAGGCCCACCTGTTGAAAAACTCTACTAAGGTCATCGAGCATTGCATTGATATTCCAGTGTCATTGTGTGATATATAATTAATTACTATTTAGAATGCGATATATATATATATATGCGATAGAAGGACGGTAAAATTTTAGGCGATATAAAAACGTTGCATTACAAAAAACCACTCACCCACCTGTTTTCTGCTCTCACGAAGTAAACAATACAACCTGAAATTTTAACACATCGTATTTATCGGAAAACTGCCTCGTCATTGTAGTGCTGAGCTTGTTAAGCTGCAGATCATGAGATCCTGGGTTCATGTCCCGAATCACAAAGAATATATTAACTATGGGAATGTCCGTATCAGCTGAAAGAAAAGCACGGTGACATATCGGAAAATTCTACTTTTAGAAACGACACTGTGTAGAAACTATTAGATTACCTCTTTCCAGATCACTTACCATCTGCAGAAGAGGAGCAGGAGCTATTGTAGATAGCTTGATTGACTTGGTTTCTTATTAAGATAGGCTCGAAACCGTCCATGATAACATTTTTAACTATGTCATCACTTACGACTAAAAGAGGACGAGTTGGAGGTGTGATAACACAATGGATGATCTCGTAGTTTCTGGTTTAGACAGACTCGAATCCTGGGCAGATACTACTAAAATCTTTTTGTAAAACTGAAAGTTAATAAGAAATACTATTGTAGTTTAAAGGATTACTTAGAAGAAAACTTACGTGCTTGATTGTTCTTTCCAACCCAACATTATGCTTTTCGGTGAAGGAAAACACTGCGAGGAAACCTTCATATCCTGGGACTAATTCTGGGGTCTTACAATGTGTATCCTGCCAACTTACAGTGAAGCAGCGTAGTCGGTCTCTGTTCTAAAAAGCTATTGTGCTATGAGTAAGTAGGCCAATACCCGGCAGTGAGACGTGAATAGACTGTTACTTAACTTTTACTTAGACGATAAATAAGCGTGGGACTTAATAAATCGATCTAATCGATGATAAGGAAAAAAATTCACTCAACTGAGTCTTTTGTGAGCTATTCTTAGAACAGGGCACAAAAAACCTTTGGAACTGTACACCTAGGTCATTCTTTAATATCATCATCAATAGTGCATTGGAAGTAACAATATAAGACGATTCAAATCTGGGAGCAATTTTGGAATTCTAGAATTTCTGGCTAGCAAAATAGCAGCACAACAATAAAGTGCTCTAAAACCTCTTGTCCATACGTGAAGAGGCTTTATTCCCGCTGGAAAATGCGTTGATGCAGCCCGATCAGGCAAAATCTAAACGGCAGTATGGGACTTGCCGGCAGTAAGCCAGAGAATACATACTGAAACCCAGCAATATCTTCTTCATCCATTAGTTAAGCACCAGAGGATCGGCAGACGCAATCTAGCCTGGTACTCTGGATAACTCCCGCTGGGAAACTTAGGACGGAGGCAGGAAGTCTTTCATGTGCCTCCTTCAGCGAAATAACAGTTTCGGCGAAGTAGGCCGTTCCCTCCACTCCCTTTCGCTAGAGAGCATTGCATCAACTAGACCTAGCAAAAGGTCTCCTCCGAGCAACAACGTCAAAAGATGGTACTGAGGTACATTATCAACCTTTTTTTTTAAATGCAATTTACGCACTAACCCTGACCGATGACTAATCAGGAGTGTGGGACTCGGCGATGTATCGCAATACTCACTAAAGCCCAGCGGAACCCTCTTTAGCGAGGCACCAGGTGTTCAGCTTTCGCATTCTGGCATGGTGTCCCGGATGAGTACGATGGAGGATTTACGGAGGCGGGAGGAGGCACGCAAACGTACGCCGCCTTGTATTCCGCCTCCTTTGGCGGTGAGGGAGGGCATCGACTGCATTCGCCTCTCTCTCTCATGGAACCTTCAGCAAGACTACAGTCTCGCAAAAGAACCATCCATCTCTAGCATCGCGCCTACAATGCTCCCCAACGAGAAGTCGCCGCCGATCAAAGCCACCAGGAGTTACTTACCTTGTAAACTCACAGTCAAGGATAAAAAAGCTACAATTTACACGAAACTGAACACATAAACCATCTTGAATTACTAATACAATTAAATTCATTGCGTTTTTTAACTCCTGATAAATCTGTGTTTAACGTAAAACAACGTGGGTCGTCGACCTCTGGTCAAATCACTTGACCGAGCCAAGTTTCAGATGCCCCGACAGTTGCCATGGCGACCGCGTGCAAACAAACAACCTGCGTGAGAAACAAACTACATAAATACCACTACAACATACATAGAACAAACAAACTAAAAAAAACTCTTTTAACACCATAAATAGAACCTTAACACGTAAAACTAAGTCCATTACAACTGCCTGTAAAAGTTGTGTACAGTAAAACTGATTTAAAATAATGTTAAAGGAAATTCAGCTTTAGTTTTCCAATAATAAGGCGTAAATCTAAATTTCCCTTTAAATTACACGTTTTTATGTATATTCGTTGCAAGTGAGCCGCAATTCGTAACATCGCTATCGAAAGGTAACACTGTAGTTAACGTGTAAATATTCTAAAAAGTTAAAGTTAAAGTAAGTTAAAAAGGTAAATAAAAATCTTCGTACCGCCTCAGAATCAATAAATCTGAATGATAATTGCAGAATGTTTCCAACTTTATTTAAAACATGTGATTAAAGCTTAACGGAAACAAAATAAATCGTAATCAAAACAATGCGATCTTTTTATCCAGATTCCCGCCAAAATAATATATAGTTGCGTTCAGAAATTGTTGGTTGTCAATGTCAAATGTCAAAAACAAATGTCAATAATGTGAAGGTAAAATTGCTTTTACTAGTTAAAAGTGACGCGATCTTTGACTGTATCATTAACATATGGTAAGCTAATTTAACTATTAAAACAACCTTTTACCAAGTAACCCTGATACCATCAAAGATTTTATCATCAGTTACCATCCCACGTTCAACCTTATCAATTTATGTCTTTTTACTGTCGCTTTTTCGTTTCATCACCGTTCAAATCACAACCATGTTAAAGAAGATTTCACTTTAAAAATAGCAAAGTATTCTTGTACATTTAATTTGATTTCTGAACGACAGGAGAAACATCAAATCTTTGACAAATAGGAAAAGTTTCTAATTTAAAGCGAAATTGTTGTTCTTACGATATTCCAATCATCTTTTTCATATTTACTTACTTTTTAAACCTTCCCTGGATTTCCACATATAATTCAAATACAAAATCTAACGAATAGCAATTGGTTTTTGTATATTTCTTTAAATAAACCGTCAAGCGAGAAAGAGTTATACAACAATCTCAAGGCCTAGACAAGATCTAATATAAATACTAAGCATTTTTCTTTCGGATAAAGAAAATATCATAAAGAAACCTTGCATATCCGGAAAATATGTCAAGGTTTTGTCTATCCTATCAATTTCTAAAGTATTGAATGTTGTGGTATAAAAGAAGATGTAGCGACTAAAATTGAGAAAGGTATGCTTAGATGGTTTGGGTACGTAAAAAGAATGAATGAAAGGAGACTGACAAAAAGGATTAATAAGTCATGGAGTGAGTGGGAAAGTTGGAAGGGGAAGGCCAAGGCGGCGAACGTGCCTGGACCAAATCCAGGACATTTTAAATAAGGACCAGATCAAGAGTACTTTAAACCAACGAAATTGTATAAAAGGTTTAATGATAATGAAAGAAGCGAAGGAGATGTGCAAGGATCGTGGCAAGTGGAAGGACGTGTCTCTGCCTACCCCCCAGGGGAATGAAGCGTGATGCTATATATGTATGTTCTTAAATGTTGGGCTTAATTTCGAATCCCACAGGACAGAGGACCAGTGGGACTTTAAACTGCTGTTACTTCCATTTTTTACTGTAATTACCGTCTATTCGTTGGCTATTTTAAGTAACAGCGACCCCAAATGTAGGGTAAGGTAACAAATGGGCAATATCGTTCGGCCAATTATTGAGTGATTAGCTCTAATATTAAATAGGGTCGCAGTGATTCAGCTATTTGTAGGATAAATGCCTAACAATACCACCTTTCATTGCATATACAAATATACAAATAAACTAGGCTCTAAAAAGTAAAAAGTAATTGCGAATGATTTTTTAGAGTTCTTCGTATTCTTATATTCGGAGTCAGCGTATTTATTTTATGATTTTTGGTGATTCTGAAGTACACTAACAAATTTGTCTGAATATGGGTACGACGTGTTACTCAAATGGGACCGCAGCGTTTAAATAAAACAACTTTGCAAAGTGAAATTTACATTAATATCGCTGCACCCGGGATCGAACCCGCAACCTTATACGTTACAGGTCAGTTATTTTGCCACCCCGCTATCACCAGTAAAATACGTAAAAGTTTCCTTTCCCCCCCCCCCCCCCCCCCGACTCTGCTTCGCACGTAATACACCTTATAATATGCAACAACAAACGTAAGGTCATTGCCATTTGATTACAGTCATATATTTTTCCATAAATCGCACCCTTACTGTAGGCCGTTGAGGAGTTCCATTGATCTTCATATTTAACTACGACAATCACTTGACCATACCGATGTTACGGTAGGTGACTCAAATATCCGGATAGCCTATAAAAGATTCTGCCGAGTGTCATTAATTTGTTCCTAAGAATTGAAGAGTTCCGTCACTTTGTCATGGAATCCATCATAAGAACCTAACCAACCAAACTATCACAAAACAACCCTTGAAGTATATTCTTTCTAATAAAAAAAGATCCATCGAAATCGGTTGGCGTGATCTTGTGTTATTCGTCCATTTGTCGCGCACATGCTCAATGCAAATTTAATACTTATCCGGTTTTCTCATGGATGCCATCATCAGAACTGGCTTAAAAAAAAATGAGACCCTATAACGAGCACCACCTTTCATTAAAAAAAAAAAAAAAACATCAAGATTGGTTCACCTAGTTGGAAGATATGAGGTAAAAAAAAAGAAATGCAGACGAATTGATAACCTCTTCCTTTTTTTTGAAGTCTGTTAAAAAAATTAAAATAATGATTATTTATTTTCTGACAACAAAAGAGAGTCTAATTTTGTTAATGCTAGTAGGTAGGGTATGTAGCAGCCCATTAACGTCCCACTGCTGGGCAGATGAAATCTAAACCCTCTCTCCTATGAGTGAGGAGGACTCATAGGAGAGAGGGTTTAAAGGGGACTCTTCACGTTGCTCCACTACGAAGGAGGATTGTTAGAGAGGAATCAGTTAAATCTACGTTAGTTAATAAGTAAACTTACAAACTAGAGCTGACTAAAAAACTTCCAGTGTGCTTTAAAGACACTATCCTGTCTGTTGGCCAAAATCCTCAGAATGATATTGGAACTGCTCTTAACTCTGTATTTGATAGATAGGATCCTTTTCCTCATGATTACGAAGAAATCACCGCCTCGACTTTATACGAAATAACGAAATTTGTATTTAAAAGAAACGAAATAACTTACTGTTGTACCTTATAACAAAATGCATCAATTTCAAGCCAAATAATACACTATTATTAGACCTTTAAGAAAGTAAACTTATAAAATATCTAATATGAGAACTGATCAAGGCTCAGAGATCAAGACCAATAAAATATATATACCAAAATTTACCTTAAACTGCCTCATTGGTCTAGTGGTTAGCATGTTCAACTACAGGCATGAGGTCCTGGGTTCGAGTCCCGGGTCGGGCTAATTCAAAAACCAATATTGAGTTTTCTATTAAGATTTTCTCAATATTTGCCCGAAGTTGGGAAGTTGGCGGTGTGATCCACCCCCGTGCCTCGGAGAATACGTTAAACCGTCGGTCCTGCGCCTGATCTCTCTCCGGTCGTGTCGCATTCCCGTCACATCGGACTATGAGAGTGAAGGAATAGAGAGTACACTTGTTGTGTACTATGCCTGCCAATCCGCAGTGGAACAGCGTGGTGGGTCTATGCTCTAAAAACCCTCGCTCCTTGGAGTGAGGAGGCCTGTGCCCAGCAGTGGGACGTTAATGGGCTGCTACCTACTTACTTTACCTTAATTTAACATGAGAAATGTAAAAGTGACAAATGTCTCTTTTCTGCCATTTAACAAAATATGTCTGAATAATGTCGACTTACTATGAAAAGCTGTCAATCCTATATCTTATATAACTTCATCTAACCGTCTTGGAGATTAACAAGCCCGACTTCAATATTTGAAGTGAAACTTCTTCTGCCTCGATAAGGAAAAAAACTTCTCCAGATACGTATGTCTGACTATATACGAGTATAAATGTCTCTTGGGTCTTTAGTTCACTCAATCATAGTCTACTTAACGACAAAGTACTTGTATAAGCCAAAGAAGCTTCACTTCCTCCACATTCAAACTGAATCACGCGCACTTTCTATATATATAAAAATAGATGCACAAATATATAAAGAATAAAAGGAGATCTAATATGAGATAATGATTGTATATATTTACAATTGTAATAATAAAAGAAACAAGTAAGTTTTAGTTAAAGACACAGTTTCCTGTTTTCTGTTAGTATTTTGTGGTGATCCTCGCATTAGATAAACTTACACCTGAAAGTTTGCACCATTACGAACTAGTCCATGTTTACATGCGTTAATTGAGAGTTCACATTCTCTTTTATTCATTTAGTCTGTTTTATTATACTAGCAAAGACGGAAACATCTTTAAAGTGATTTAGCCAGTCTAAACTCTAACCCCTGAGCTTCCAGTTCCTTCCAAGCATACCACAAAACGAAATAATAGTTGCTACTTTAAACAAGTATTCCCATTTTTTATTTATTTCTGTTTCAGTTATTAATTATATATATGAGTGCGTTGTAAAACTTTAAATCCAAATTTACTTAATTAAGTAGATCTCTACAGCACTTTTGAATATTCAAATATAGTTTTACACATACATAGCATCACGCCTCATTCCCATAGGGGTAGGCAGAGACAACATCCTTCCACTTGCCACGATCCTTGCATATCTCCTTCGCTTCTTTCATTCTCATTAAACCTTTCATACAAGTTCGTCGGTTTAGAGTACTCTTGACCTGGCCGTTATTTAAAATGTCCTGGATTTGGTCCAGGAACGTTCGCCTTGGTCTTCCCCTTCCAACTTTCGCATTCACTCTTGACTCATAAATCCTTTTTGTCAGTCTCCTTTCATTCATTCTCTCTACATGCCCAAACCATCTAAGCATACCTTTCTCAATTTTAGTCACTACGTCTTCTTTTATACCACAACGTTCTCTTATCACACTATTTCTTACTCTGTCACTCAGTTTTAATCCACTCATGCTTCTCAACGCTCTCATATTTTTACGACGTTAAATCTAAAGTTTCGAGGGTACCTTTGCGTCCTGTCGTAAGAAAAACCTACAACAATTTCAATAGGATATATGGCTTTGAATTTTTTAAGTGACATCCTGGTATTCTATGACGATATGTTTCCATTATCAAGCCAAACCATTGACTGACATAGTACAACATAATAACTACATTCACTGACTTATTACCGCTAAATATTGCCACCTTCAGATACACACGACTTAAATATATAATAATTACAATTGTGTATAAATTATTGTCAATTGCATTAAGCAATGAACTTAAGTATAATATAATTAACGTGTTAACTTTTAACTATCCTATCCTTTAGGCCAACGAGCTATACAAAGCTGAGCATGACGGCTCATTCTCATTCAATACCCACAAAATCCAGGTACAGAGCGCGCCTAAATAAGGTTCTCACTTCAAAAAGATGACTGGAATGATTATCCGGTACATACATTCGGTGAATTCTGTATTTAATGAGCTTACAGTCCAAATAGAAAGAATTGTAATGGCAGCTCTTAACTAACATAGCTGAATATAACATTGGCCTTCAGCCTGTCTTATAAAATAAACTGTGTAAGGAAATTTGGCCTGGCTGGCTTAATGGTGCAAATACCCGTGTCGCTAGCAGAGACCTTGAGTTCGATACTCGGTAGGGCAACGTCAGAAGATGGAAAAAGTCTTCTAATTCACCTAAGCCTGGACTGGTGGTTACAAATAAGGCAGAAGGTAAAAAAGAACGAATTTGATCACCGTAAAAAAATGTAAGTACCTGCGCAATATAGTCTCACTGCTGGGCCCAGGCCTCGTCACCAATAGGAAAGAGGGTTTTTAGAACAAACTCTATTGGTTTTTAAGATTGGCCAACATCAAAATAAACCAGGAAATACACCCATATAGAAATCACTCGTGCATTCTATAAAATGAATAAAATACTGTGTTGTGACCAAATAAATATAAAGCTAAGGACCAGGATTCTTCTGCACTATAATATAAAAACTATTGCGAAGCATGAACCCTGAATGATGACATCATAAGGCGATATAGGTCTGGTGATACTGTCACATGCTTCGTATCAGTTGGACACAAAAAATATGAAACAATATCGTGCTCAAGAAGCGGAAAGTTGAGTATTTTGGCAACTAACACTTAGACGGGATAAGTACGGACTATTCCAACTTATAATGATGGGCAAGTTTAAGGGCAAAAAGCATGTTGGACGCAGGAAAACGTGTTGGTTGCAAAACATACGTAAACGGAGAGAAATAAAAGCAAATTTCGCAGCCCAGCTTTTTCGTCTTATCAGGAGTAAGAACAGATCCCAAAAAGCGGCTTCAAGAAAAATTAAGAAGAAGATTCTTAAAAGATATACAGAAAGAAATATATAAGGCGACACTTCACCATACAGTCGTTTAATAGATGGGATCTGAGGTCAAAATCGGGGGATAGAGCTTTGTGTTGTAGCCACATATCGATCACTCCTATCCGAAATTCAATTACAATACTAGATAAACAATTTATTATGCTAAGTAAAGACTGTAACACATCCCGCTAGGCGGAAGGGGAAGCCCCTTTACAAGATGTATTCAAGTACAACAAACGGATGTGGCCAAAACACAGCCACGCCTCATTTTTTATTGCTGCAGGATACCGCTGGAATATAATCTTACCTGATGACGTGAGAGAAATGAAATTAAATATTTATTTATTAGGTACAATTTATACATTTTTTTCTGTGACATCCTGACCCCTAAACTAGGAAATCCCGTATTTTAGGTGGCAGTGCCTACCCAAACAATGTACATGGTATATAATAAACTAAACGTACTCAACAATAAAATTTCAATTTTAGGTTTTGTGCAAATATAAAAAAAAAGAAAAAGTAAAGGTATGCATGCATGACGTGTAAGTGTGCGCGTGTTTGTCTGGGGTGTGTGTGTGTTTGTATGAATGTGTGTGTATAATAGTTTAATTTATCCCGAAGCTCAGGCAAATACAGAAAATGGAATTCCTAAATCTGCAATAGCGGATAGCGAAGCGAGTACTCTGCAGCATTACAGCAGCAATGCTTGCGAATTAATTCTGGTATTCCATAAGACATATTGTTACACTGCAATCACTGACGATAGGCAACATTGTATCTACAGGGTCGATGTCTTTTCTATCGCATTTCATAAAACACCGACGGATCGCTGTATTTTATTTTTATTAGCACAATATCGCATTTGATATAGATCTCGCGTGCCCGCTATGTGTTATGACTATAGCAGTGCCTTTAATTTGCCCCATCGATCGCTTTGCTACTGGCGTTACTCATACATATGTTAAACAAAGTAGCATATAACCAAATCTGATATTTTTTATAGATGGTGAGGCCTGTAATAGCTCGAAACACTTTTCTGGTTCACTGACATTTCAGCTACACACGCAAACTCATAGAAATATGCGGTTCTTTAACCACAATGACTTAAGAGATTTTAGGCACTCACGGGGTTGGACACGACTTGTTTAATACCTATATACATATAGGGTTTTCTAATAAGAGGTTTCGAAATACAAGTCTATTTTAAGACAAATAAGTGGATATTTATTTCATTGTAAAAAGAACGCGGCTACACCAGCAGCAGAATATCCTTAATTGTCCATGATCAATGGAATGTGCAATGACTAATGGATTGCGCTATCAAGCTATTAACGATACATCATATCAAGCGATTTCATGTGGTTCCAAGACACGGCCGCTAACTATGAGCCTCATAAGAAGACTCAGAGTTACTCAGTGAGAAATATGCTCGGGATTTCCTACGTGATCAAATCATAAATAAGGAGAGCCGTAGAAGAAGCTACCGATTTGCAAAGCTGAAGTGGCAATGGACAGGAAACATATTTCGCAGATCCGATGGACGTTGGGGTTCAAAGTTGCTAGAATGGCCGGAAAACCCAGCGTTAGCAGACCTCCACCAGTCACTGCAAGCGATGCAAAAGCGGGCCCAATGGAAATCATTAGGCAAGACCTTTGTTCAGAAGGAGGCCCGTCGGTTAAGACGACAACAACGACGATGTGGACGATGTTTATTTTTAACAAGACGACGCTACGTGCCACACAAGCAAAGAAATAATCACAATTTCGCAAGAAGAATAAATGTCCAAGCGATTTATTTCTCGAAGAGGAGATTATTGACCCCCACGATCATAATGATTTAACATCTAAAGACTTGTTACTTTTAGGCCACATGAATGATAAGATATATGGCAATGCTCCACAATAAATTCAAGAAGTTAAAGGTGAAAGTCGTGAATTTATCTAGGATATACAGCCCCAAATGTACGTATAGATCATGGAAAATTTCATAAAAAGGATATGGTGCTTCTGTAGCCACTTTTATTTGGCTGATATCATTTTCTATCGTTAATTGCATAACTTTCTCTGTACAACGCAATAAATATCCAATGATTTCTCAGTTATGCAGTGGTTGGTCTAAATTGTGACTCAGGATAGTTTCGGTCTCGATATTTTATCAATTTTCTTTCCGGATTTGATTCCCAGCAGCACCAATTTAGGAAATTGTATTTTCTGACTTTTATCTGTCAATTTTCTAAAGAAAGCTTCGGCCATTGTTAGCTTTGAGATATTGCACGGTAAGTAATTGAGATGTACATTACCTACCATTATGTTTGTTTCTGTTTCATGTTTGTGGTGTACAATAAAGAGTATTCTATCTACCTGTCTATTTACCTCTCTCCAGATTAACGCCTTACTATCTTAAGACTGTATATCAGTTGAGATGAGTGTTAATAAAATTATAATAACCATAAATATCTGTGAGGTATACTTCTCCAATTCTACTTTTTACCCATTATAATTATCAGCCTATCACCGAAATTTTGTGGCAATGAACTTGAAAAAATTACTGATTCTTATTATATACCGTCATTATTTCTGAGAATAAGTTGAGTAATGTAATTAATGGCCTCTTTACGTGTAAGTGGAAAAGCTAATTCATGATTGTGATAAGATTATCAAAGTCAAGTTTCTTTTTGTTAAGTTTTACCTTTTAGTTCTTACCATGGAAACTTTGTACAACGCCATGGCTTTTAAAACATTATAATAATAGAACTGTAATCTTCTAAGATATCCATTTAAATGTAATACTGTCAAGGGCAGTTTTGATTTCCATTAAATTTACAAACTATTTAATTGCATAAGTAATAATACCGCATTGTATAAAATAGCTTGGTAAATAACACATACTTTTTTGTAATAGATAAAAGATAAAAATGACTTTGTTATCGATCTTAAGATACAATTCCGTAGCACATTAATTTGATCTAGTAAGGTTTAGCTAGCGTTTTAAGCGCACAGAAATATGTATCTTCCAATTTTTCGTCTTTTCTGTTCTGTAACATATCTGTATTATACATATAAACCTTTCCCATGGACAACTCGTACCTATTGATACAAAGTGTATTAAAATTCGTTGAGTATTTTACAAGATCAAAGCGAACATACCAACGTACACAACTACTACGAAAAGATGAAAAACTTAAAGAAGATATATAGGAAGTATATCAAGATATATAAGTATAAACTAATAGGGGTTACCAATTAATCAGAGGGTCAGTTTTGAAGGACTAATAATGGTTTCCATTGTCACGGCGGTGTGTCAAGGCTGGTGACGTCAAACGATGAATGCCTGTCACTCTGTGACATTAAAATCGATTTCAATTGCATTCTTATACGATATAAAGGGTCTTCAATGATATTTAGGGGAAGTAACGTAAAATTATACAATCGTGGAATATTTCCGTGTTATACGAGATGAGAGGATGGAGCCCACCGCCAACGACTCAATTTCGGAGTATGCTGATTAAGATTATTTATAACAAAAAACAGATAAAGCTGTTGAATCTCAAACAAATGATGTTAAATCATCTGGAAAAGACAAAAATATAAAGAATAGAAAAGTTGAAGATCAGGTTAAATTAGGTGATGCTAATACCAAACTGGAAATTACAGTTGAACGGAAAAAAACCAATTACTGAAAGATCTAAACCTGAAAGTGAACTAGCGAAAAATCCAATTATCGAATCACCCGAAGACCTCGAAAAATGGACCGACGACTTTTTAGTTATTCGAAGATGATGTAATGGTAGTAATTCTGTTGCAATTTTCTCTAAACTGAAATTGAAACCGCCTTCATAACTTACAACAACTGTTTTGACAAATAAAACACCCAAAACAAATACTGACAAATTCTTAAAAGAAAATTTGTGAGCCCCTTAGCTCACAATCGCGAAATGCTGATTCAGGAACAAATAAAAATGTCAGCAGACTTCTTGCTTCATACCCCGCCGTCCACTTGTCACTAACGTGGATATAAGTGCGATCGACTAATTAGCAGCAACAACTTCGCGCCAAAACGGGCCTCTTATATGCCGAAACTACGACTGGCAAACGTACACTACTGTGACAAGTAAGCACCGCTATCGGGCACTCTTTATTGGCAATAAAGTAGACATTCTTATTGGTGTTTTATTCAATTACATTATTCTCCAATCGAATAGGATAATAAAAGTTTACAATAACAAAATATAATTGTAAACGATTCTAAGTTAAAAAAAAATTAACTATATGCTCTTTAGCGAAAAGGAATAGTTGCGAACAATAATCTTATACGATACTAATTAGATTATTTATATAGGATTCTAAGTTAAATGAAATAAACTATATTTAGAGAAAAGGGAAAAAGCTGCGAACAAAATTCTCTAAATCGAGAGATCCTTCTATTAATATGATATCGTTAAACAACTATCGGATATAACGTCTGAAATATACAATACCAATGTCGTTATATCCCGTTTCGGCTATATTTTAAAGCTATATCTTGTAATTCGCCAGGAAACCTCAATGGCAGTACAAGAATTAAAAACAACATGTGATGGGAGTATTCGCTTTGCTTTGAAATAAAAACCATCAGGTGGGATTACAATCAAACGCTGACCTGTCAGCAATAGATGTATTAATTCTAAGCAGACTAATTCGAGGGCATCAGCTAGTAAATACTATAAAGGCAAGTGAAATAACTCGATAGCCGGTAATTCCTAACAAAACTAGTTGTTTACCGACCGTCCATTAACCACTGCACACCAGCAGTTTGCATACAATTTCCATGAGCACGCTACGTCGTAAACAAGCAGAATTACATTAAAACGACTGACAACGGGAACGAAATATAGAAAAATGTTATTCTCACATCAAAAGAGGAAATTTTCCCTAGCCTATTCACACATAATATAAGAATAAATAAAAATTTTAACAAAAAAGAACCGCCTTCAATACAGACTGTTACAAATATTAATATGCTCTAAAAAGTAAAAAAATAATTGCGTATTCTTTTTTAGAGTTGTTCGTATTCTTATATTGGGAGGTAAGGTAGGTGTTTCCCTTCACTTGGCAGTTCCGGCGCCGCTCACACCTATAGCTTGTATACATAGTTACAACCTATCCCTATATGTGTAGGTACCTTGGCTGACACCGACTCCAAATATAAGGATACAAAAAAGTCTAAAAAAGAATAAGTAAAAGTTTCCTTCTCCCCCAGCCCCCCCCCCCCCCCGACTCTGCTACCAGCGCTTCGCACGTAATACACCGTATAATACAGACAGATATAAATTTAGCCATAAATCGCAACCTTACTGTAAGCCGTTGAGGAGTTCCATTGATCTTCATATTTAACTACGACAATCACTTGACCACACCGATGTTACGGTAGGTGACTCAAATATCCGGATAGCCTATAAAAGATTCTGCCGAGTATCGTTAATTTGTTCCTAAGATTTGAAGAGTTCCGTCACTTTCTCATGGAATCCATCATCAGAACCTAACCAAACTATCATTAAACAATCCTTGAAGTATATACTTTCCAATAAAAAAAGAATCATCGAAATCGATTGGCATGATCTTGAGTTATTCGTCCATTTGCCGCGCACATGCAAATTTAACACTTAACGGGTTTTCTCATGGATGCCATCATCAGAACTGGATTAAATGGGACCCTATGATGAGCACCACCTTCATTTAAAAAAAATCATCAAGATCGGTCCACCCAGTTGGAAGATATGAGGTAACAAACATAAAAAAAATACAGATGAATTGATAACCTCCTCCTTTTTTTGAAGTCGGTTAAAAATAAGTACACGACCTGGACCTGGAGTTGGAGCTCCCACGCATCCAGCTCATTATCGACGCTGCTCTCTTTCTCAATATGGCATAGAAGTCGTCGATACGAGCCTATGCAAACATTTGCGATGCAAAGCAAAGAGGTGAATTTCTTCTCAACAGATTAGCAGATTCCATCTAAGACTGCATCATCATTTACCACCAGATTTGATCACAGTCACTAGCCTGTCAGCTAACAAAAATGCGGTGTGTCTGTTATGGACGGATCTAATGGGTAGTAATTTTTATAAGTAGCAGCCCATTAACGTCCCACTGCTGGGCACAGACCTCCTCCCTCATATGAGAGATCGTTTTTAGAGCATAGACCCACCACGCTGCTCCACTACGGATTGGCAAGCATAGTACACAAGTGCACTCTCTATTCCTTCACTCTCATAGTCTGGTGTGACGGGAATCCGACACGACCGGAGAGAGAGATAAGGCGCAGGACCGACGGCTTAACGTGCTCTCTGAGGCACGGGGGTGGATCACACCGCCAATTTCCCAACTTCGGTCAAATAGAAAATCTTAATAGAAAACTCAATATCGATTTCGAATTGGCCCGACCTGGGACTCGAACCTAGGTCCTCATGTCTGTATTCGAACATGCTAACCACTAGACACTAGGCATTTGTAATATCTATATATACTATTATTTATGTTAATCGATAGATTTTGACGAGTTTACGATTGAAACTTGAATGAACGTCATAGCTAAACCAAGTTGAAAGTTATTTTTTCGTTCTTTACTTGTAATCAGCAAAGCAGCATACAATTTTTACATTACATTTAACACTTAAAATAAGGGCATGATAGATTACGTCTATTTACATAAATAAAGATTAACAGAGTGAAGCAAATTTAAACAATAATACAATTTGTGTGTGCGCGTGCATGTGTGGGTGGGTGTGTGTGTGTGTGGATGAGAGTGAGTGCGTGTATCTATCTGTAACCATATGTGTGTATTTATAAATGTTTTGATACCCCTGTTGGATATCTTTCCTTTTTTTTAATGACAAGGACTGTTTTTTAATTAATTCCTATTTATATTGTGATTTTGTTAAATGGAAGAAATGTAATTTTGATTGTGTTGTTGTAAGTGCGCACGGTGACAGAATTTTATGCATAAATGCATTATACATAATGGAATCTCGAATCGCAGCAGAATGACCTTCAAAAGGTCGGGGCTTTCCCCTCTGCCGCGTTATGTGTTACAATTCTTAAAACTTAGCATAATAATTATTATGTGTTAAAACTTAGCATAATAAACTCCTTTATTTTATTCCGTAATTATGTTATTTCGATAAAAACCCGATTTTGTTATCATTGTTTCTCTTTAAATTGCGTCTCTATGGATGCGATTTTAAAGACGTATTCACGTCATAAAATAAGATTCCTTCAAAAGGTATTAGGAGACCGCTTCCGAAAACGAATACAGACAACATTATTAATGACACCTATGTTTAGTCAGCAAAAAAAGGAAGCTTAAAAAATCATATTTCTTAAGGTGTTTTTAACTTTGTGTTTCATTGCTGGCTTTTTTTAGTAATGTACTTTTTATGAAACTATCGTTTTATTTAGCTGAAGCAGCATGGAGCGTAAATAATGCTAACAAAACGATTTTTAAAAATCAGGATCAGTTTTTTTCGTTCCATTATCCAAGGTAAGATTAATACTATCGTCCTTCTTCGTTTTCGGAAACGCTCTCCTAAAATCGTTGTAGATAAAAATAGATCCAAAATTAATTGTGGTATCTTACTGTTATTAGCAAACGATTTTGTCTTGTAAAAATCAAAATATTCTTGATTCGAGTAGGCTCAAAAAGCACTTTTGAATCGTCACTAGTCGAAAGAAAGAAAATTTCCAAAGTGTGCGGGGGTTATGTCAATCGGTAGCCTGACTATTGAGGGGCCACCGGTTCGAAAAGTTGAATCCGGTGAGAAGAAACCGGCAAGAAACTCAACGTAACTGTCTTAAAGATAGTTGTGTATGTTACAATGTATAATATGACGAATCTAAAACTGATTGTGGTATCTTATTAAAAATGCTCAACCCGACAAATGATTTCTGTACCTTTTTCACTCTAAAATATGGCATTACAATTTTTTATTTCTTGTATTAAAATTATGTATGTCACTTTTTTGCTGTATAAGTGAATATTATTACGGATATTTAAGATATTATTCGATATATATTGCGACGTTACTGTGAGAATTGATGTTACTTTGAACTTATCTCATAGAGAAGTCCAAATAGCCTGATATATGTGACAAATGGCTGGCACAATATGAGTGACGCCGCGATTAAATCTTGAGTTAAAAATAAAAGCCTCTTCCAGCTAAACTGTTACCATAATGTGGTAGCGGTGGCACGTGGGCAACGGTCAGTCCTCGCCCTGCGGCCGCCCGGTCGATCCGTGGACATGGCTGACAAGTAACGCATAATTTCGTGTTCAATTGTTAAAATATATATAAAGACGCCATGACTGAAGACATACCTGGTACGTTCCATTCAAACAAAGCACAGATAATATTACTATTTAGTTTTGTTTTTAAATTCCAGTTTTGTCAATGACCCATAGACATACAGCCATTATAGGCTGTATATGTATTGTGCAAATACAATTGTATATACTAAATTACGATTTATATTATTAGATAATTAAAATTAATATTTTTATTAGTAACAACAAATAATGTTACCGTTTAATATACACTTTTTGAATTTCAATTTTATCAAAATAATATATAAATAACATTATTGTTCATATTGATTGAAATAATTGAATTTCAATTTTGTTAATGAGCCTTAGACATAGAGTCTAATAATGTTTGATTCCAATATAACATAATAATACGAGTTCCATAACAAAAAATATGTAATTTAAGTAAGTAACAATATGTTATTATATATTTAAATTAAATATTTTTAGTTAAATGGATACTATTACGATACACTTCTATAATTTCAATTTTGTCAATAACCTATAGACATTCAGCATAATAAGTTAATATAAGTTTATTGTAATATCTAAATGTCAATATTCTCAACATAATAATATAGTGAAATATCTTTAATATAATAATTGAAACATTTTTATATAAATTACTTTAGCATGAATTGTCAAAATTTGTCAAAGACAACTTAATCTTCCATTTTCAAAAATATAAATGAGCACAGATTATCGCAACTTTTATAAGTATATTTTAATAAGTAAATAAAGTATATATAATATAAAAATGACAATATTCTCCATTTCATCAAATAATATGGTGATATATTATTATTATTTTTAATTACTAAAATATTTTTATATAAATTAACTTTGGATCACGTGTACAAAGATTATATTATGGAATTACTCCAGAAGGCAATTTTAGCTTCCATTTTCAAAAATATAAATAAGCACAGATTATCGCAACCTTTATAGTTATATTTTAATATATAATAAAGTATATATAATATAAATACGCCAATATTCTCCATTTCATCAAATAATATGGTGATATATTATTATTATTTTTAAGTACTAAAATATGTTATATAAATTAACTTTGGATCATATGTTCAAAGGTTAAAATTACTCCTGAAGACAAATTTAGCTTCCATTTTCAAAAATATATAAACACAGATTACGCGCACGTTTGTAAGTATAATATTTTTTAATTGTTTATGGCCATTAAACCTCTTTTTTTGTATATTTATAAGTTTTGTAATAATAAAACATTCACCTTAAATATTGTTCCAATATTAATAAATTATTTAATGAAGTAAGCTGTATAAAACACAATAGTGCAGTCAATTAAGCCATGATATTATGTTGGTATCGATTTTTTGTATTGCTAAAGACAGGATATGACCTTGCAGTCACGAAAATGTTATTGTATTGATTTATAATAGACATAAAATAACTGAGTAACAACATCATACCGCGTATGTTTATTGTCATAATATAGACGAAGTATTTATTTACCTGATTATCTTAATAATTCACATTAAACACGGAAACGTAAAACGGAAGTTTCGGATCGGACGTATTCTTTATTCATGTAGTCTCAATAAGCTTTTTTGCGCCGACCTCTTGGTCGGCATAAAATTCAGTACTTCCTCTTTAAAATAAAGTTTTTTATTATGTAGATGTATATTGTAGGACATTGAGCTTCCATGTGTAAGTAGAATCAAGCCCAAATATCTTCATCTCTTAAAAATCTGCTACATGCTTTTAGTGCATCAAAATATAACATATTTTTTTTAGTTATATAGAAACTAATCTAGAACTGATTGGGTTAAAGGAATTTTACCGTATAAGTGAATATTATTGCGAATACATAGTATGTATATATGCGCAATATATCACGCCTTATTCCTTTAGGGGTAGGCAGAGACAACATCCTTCCATTTGCCACGATCCTTGCATATCTACTTCGCTTCTTTCATTCTCATTAAACCTTTCATAAAAGTTCGTTGGTTTAGAGTACTCTTGACCTGCTTAATGCCCTTATTTAAAATGTCCTGGATTTGGTCCAGGAACGTTCGCCTTGGTCTTCCTCTTCCAGCTTAGTAAGTCTCCTTTCATTCATCCTCTCTACATGCCCAAACCATCTAAGCATACCTTTCTCAATTTTAGTCCCCACATAGTCTTTTATACCACAACACTTTCAAAATTCAAAGCTTCATAATATTTACCATCTCCTGTAGCTCATTAGCAGAAGATGCAAGTATTACTAGATCATCAGTGTAGAGTAAACATTTGATGGGTAATTCATTCATTCTTAACCCATACACACTTTCTTTTAAATCTGTCAAACAGTTATCCATGAATAGGCTGAACAGCCATGGAAACCACTCCGTGTACGCCCCGTTTATTCTGACACAAGCACTAGAACCCTCATAAAGAGACTTCAATGCTTGAATCAGATTACCGCTCACCCCATACGTAGACAACGTTGACCACAGCTTATTCCTCACCACTCAATCATCAATTGCGAATATATTAACTGAATATTTGTTGTGAGGTTTTGTAAGTAAAAAAATCTTGTGTGCAATTCCTACGCCGTAGAATATAAGCGAATGTAAAGTTTCAGCTAGAGGATAATTGTAGGTTTATGTAGTGTTTTAATGATAACTCCCACCTACGTCTTGGTTAACACGAGACGGGGGCACGAACATAACCAACACTGTATAATGCTTCCTATTTCATTCAGTCCCTCATGAATTTATGTGTGTCTCTTCTTACTATCGCTTTTTCGTTTCGTCGACTTTCAAATCACAATGCTCCCAAAGCAGAATTCACTTCAAAATTCTAAGAGAACTTTTATTAGAACTTTTAATTGTCTTTTGATGCGCGCCAAATTTTTTTTGCAAATTGTTTCTATATATATATATATATTGTTTAACGTCAAAGGTACATGCTATGAAACAAAAAAATTAAAAAAAAAACATCACATCTATACACAAAGGTGTGTAACCCAATTGTTTTACACCCAGATATGTCAAATTTGTTACTTTTTATGTCAACTCTTCCTAGAAACGAAATACTGCTATTACTGTGTATCACAATGTAAGTTTGATTTTCTAGAAAAGCGCGTTATTGCTTAATGCCTTTATGTAAAGTTTATAAAAAACGTATATCATAATTTATATATTTCAATCCAACTTTCACTGGCTATAGCTAATATATATTGTTAGCTCAACTGTCAACCTGACAATTGTGTCAAACGTCATAAGGTTACATTAAAAAAGTTTATATTGTCAAAAGCACTAAGGAGGTTACATTAGAAACGTTACTATGGTGTTTAAGTTTTCTCAAAATTTCTGATGTTTTATGTAACCTTGTTAATTTTTTCTTTCATATTAACCGTTTCCTGAATATAACGAACAGAATTATACAAATCGGTGTAACCGTGCACACGTACTCTTTGAGAATATAACCTTGACAATGTTTAAACTTATAATTCAAAATAATTATGGTCGAATTTCGACCGCTAAGCGACCACTAGTATATATTTAATATATTTTGCTGTTTTCAAATATAATTGCAGTTAAGTGAGTTACATTGAGAGAGGTCAAGTTGGCATGCAAAACTAACATTACAGTGACGGAGCCGTTTATAATATTATACTAAACACCCCTGACTAGACTTAGAAATATACGAAAATATCATTTCAAGCTATTACAATATGTAGAATTTAATTTATTAAAATTATTGTATCTATTCTTTATTTATAATCTAGTGATCAGCCGCGGCTTTGAACGATTAAACATATTTCGCCTACATGTTTTGCATGTCCTAGAATCGTATCAACTTGATCCATCAGATGTAGATTAGCACATAATAAGTGAACAGTTTTTAAGAAATAAAATGGTTCTTCTTCATGTTCCTCTCCAATTACTGTAGGTTGGACATCAGCTGTGAGAATCTGCCTTGATCTCTGGCAAAGTGTAATAATTTGATGGCGCTCGTGACACCAGTTCGCTATCGAATGTTACGGAGCCATGATTTATTGCAGCGACCAACTCCACGTTTTCCATAAATTTTGCCCATTATAATCTGCTGCTGCAACCGCCAACCCGCAATGGAGCAGCGTGGTGGATCTTTGCTCTCAAAACCCTCTCTCCTATGAGAGATGAGGCCGGTGTCCAGCAGTGGGACGTTAATGGGCTGCTACTTACCTTAATCAGCTGCAGCAGGTCATATCTGTGTCAGAGCAGCTGCGATCAGGGTGGCTCTGTACCTATTCACAATCGGAAGTAGGATCTCGGGTAGCCACCGACGAGCGTGGCCACTGTGGAGGCGATTCGTCCTGGACCTGCACCTGGACCAATGACTCTCCAGGGGGCAAGGGACGCTTTCCTACAGTTTGGTACAGGTTCTGACTAGGCACAATTGTTTCGTAAAGTTCCTGCACCAAATCGGCCGAGAGGAGTTGCCCACCTGCCATAAGTGTGGTGCAGCTATCGACTCAGCACACCACACTGTAAGTGGCTGCGCAGAGAGCACGGATCGCTCTCCTACAGGTTGGTACCGGTGCTTACCAGTCACGGTTGCTTCGGTAAATACCTGTATCAAACTCGGCACAAACCTCTCACTGGCTAATATTATAGATGTAATGCTCATCAGTGAGCAGGTCTGAAGAGCGGTTGCCTCCTTTTGCGAGACTGTCATCTCGCTTAAGGAGGCACGACAAAGGGAGAGGGTGAATGCCGCTGAGACACTCCGGCCCAGACGAAGGGGAGTAGGAAACAGGAGGCGGAGGTTCATGCAACTCCTCCCCCTGTAGAATATCTGTGAGCCGAATTCAACCGAGGGGTCAGAGAGGAATGCCTCAACGAGCCTCTGGCTCCCCACTCATGGTTGACGACGGTCCCGCTGGGTTTTAGTGGGTATTGCGAGTTCTTCCCCCTCGCCGAGTCCCACACTCCCGACCCCACAGTCGGGGTGCGTAAATGCATTTGCCAGCGTCAAAAAAAAAAAAACCACACTGTGGCAGACTGCGCAACTTAGGGACTTCAGCGTCTCTTCTTGGGGGTGCTGATCGGCGAGGATCTCTCGCTGCGGAGCATTGTAGGCGCGATGCTCTCCAGTGCGAGGTGTTGGGCAGGAGTGGCCTTCTTCTACTAGTCCGTAGTCTCGCTAAAGAAAGTGCATAAATACATTTCCCAGCTAAAAAAAACGTCATATCTGTGTCGTGACCAAAGTCCTACTTTTCTGATTTTGATATTGTGGTTTTGAATTGAATGACTCATCTAATAATATATTTATAGTAAGTTATCTATAAAAGATAGATATATGCAACAACTTTTCGTAGATCTATAAGAGATATTATCCTACCATACATTATTTTGTTATATGACGCAGATGAAATTGCACGCTAAGTTCCACCTAGGACTTCATAGTCCCGAACCTGATGACCTCGTTGGCGCATTGAGAATAATTGCTTTGTTGGCAGACGCCCCGGGTACCAGCAAAGGCGTACCAACAAACAAAGAGATTTGTGTTCCTGTATCATGCTTTGTAGAAACCGTAAGAGATGAATTGTCTTTTACCAGATTAGCGCGCTTCAATCTTAGACTATCAGGTGTGATCACAGTGAATAGTTAGTTCTGTCAGCAATAAAAATAAACCTTCTGATTTTTAACTGAAAAAGTTGACCACTAGACAAATGATTCAATAAGTGTAGTAAAGTCATAACCATTGTTTCACCCACACAATAGAGCCTGAATTTCAGAATTGATACCAATCTGAGTTAAAATCAGGCAAGGTCAAGGTAAGGAAATGAGGTACTGGACTAATGGACGGAAGGCTTACACCTACACTACTAAGGTTGCGTACAAAATTTGTAATTCAATAATTCCTTTTAAATCCAGTTCTAAATGTGAACTTCTATACGCATGCACTTGGAGAGTTAGCTAGTGAATGCGTGACGAAAGCGTTAGCTGTGCCCACCACTTCGTCCGCGTAAAATAGTCGTTTTAGGCCTTTTATTTTACAAATATATATAATACCTTAATGAGCTATTCGCAGTGTTTCACTGCATAGAACTTATTGTTATTTCTCCAGACTATCTGTGTAACAGATTTAATTTAAATCGGTTCAGGAGTCTTGGCGTAAATCCACGACATATAGAGTTACTTTAACATTTATAATATTAGTAAATGTTATTATTTTACACCTTTGAGAGTAAATCTTTTATAAACTTGAAATGTAATAATTATTCACATCGAATCACAGCCTAAAAAAATAACTTTCCTAAAAAAATAGCTCTAAAAATGTCGATACCTTACTCTTACAGCCCTTTTTCCCATTAAAAGTTAGCCTATGTCCTTTCTGAGAATCTAGACTATCTGTGTACAAAATTTAATTGAAATCGCTTCAGTAGTTTTTTTTTCTCGCTAGGAAATGCTTTTATGCACTGACCCCGACCGTGTGTCAGGAGTGTGGGACTCGGCGAACAAGCAGACCTCGCAATACCCAGTAAAACCCAGCGGAACCCTCTTCATCCATGAATGAAGCACCAGGGGTTCAACTTTCGCATTCATCCCTGGTGCCCCGGATGAATCCGACTGAGGATTCTCGACGATGGACGGACTTACGCTTACAAACGCTGCCTTGTAGCCCGTCTCCTCCGGCGGTATGCGGGAGCATCCATTGCAATCTCCCTCTCTCGTTCGTGGGCCTCCTTCAGTGAGATGATCGTCTCACAGAAAAGGGCCACTCCCGCCCAGCACAAATCCCATTAAAAGTTAGCCTATGTCCTTTCTGAGACTCTAGACTATCTGTGTACAAAATTTATTTGAAATCGCTTTAGTAGTTTTGGCGTGAAAGCGACAGACAGAGTTACTTTCGCGTTTATATTATTACTAAGAATAATCTGGTATTTCGTACTGGACCTCGGCTTTTTGGTATTTCTTTATCTGATAAATCTTTTATTTCGTCGAGTGTTAGTACTTTCCCATCGCGTACATTTAAATGGTTTTATTTATGGTAATTTTATAACAAAGAGTGGACGGCCTGACGTCATTCGGAAAGGTTAAACCGACGCAAAATGAAATCAGCTTTCAGAGGCCCTTGATTTGTTATGCGGTCGATTTCTGCGTATATTAGAAACGCCGTCATTCATATTACTATAGATTAATTTATTACTATAATCAACCGAGGACACCTCAGAAACTTTTGGTTGAAATATGAAATTTTTTTTAGAGTTGGATAGTACCTTTATGGAGGAGTCTTTAATACCCCTTCTCCATTAGTAAAGGTTGAGTGAAGGATATTATTTCTTTAGAAAAAAGGACACTCCGAGACGCAAAAACTCTAGCACAGTTAGCAAGGTTTCAACGGAAAATTTAAACAAAACCCATGCTGTCCAAAATGGCAGTATACCTGGCACATGCTCAGTTATATCATGAGGAAGAGAGAGGCGAAAGAAAAATAGACGAAAGAAAAACTCAGAGATAAAAGAAGAAGATCGTGCAAGTCGAATACATCCTACCGGAAAACAAAAGTCCGAAAGGATTTTTCCTCTTCTAGGAGAAAATAAATCTTGTGTGCAATTCCCACGTAGTAAAAATGAAACCTTCAATAATTTTGGCTCCATTACCTTAAAGAATGTAAAATGTCGACAAGAGGATAATTGTAAGTTTTAGTAATGGTTGGGGGGGAATACGAAGCAGAGCACAAACAGAACCACGAACATAACAAACACTGTTAGATGCTTCCTATCTGTTTCTCTACGTTCAATACTGTGGACTCGACTTTCAAAGCACAACGATGCTAAAGAAGATTTCATTTAAAAAAAAGACCATTTATTGATACAAGCTATAGGCTATGTAATATCACGTGATGCCAAATAAGCTAAACGGCTTAAAACAGACAGAAAGGCATCTGAATGTAAAGTTACAAAACAATTCTATTGCGTAAATGTTCCTTTTGAACAATTGCGAAGAAAGTTCGCGATAATAGCCTTTAGCAGCCAGAACTCACTATATTTTTATGATAATCTTTATTTTCTCTTTTAAGCCACATAGATAAAGTTGTCTGCAACATTTACATGATGTTTAAGCTCATCAAATGCCAAATCATGATTTGAATTGACTTAATCAAGTCAGATCTACCTAAAACAGATATGTCCAAAGTACCATCGATGATGATAATAAAGAACGGCTTAAAGGTCTTAAGTTTTAGAATCGAGTTCTGTTGTAGGAGGAACCAATATCTTACTCAATCGTATATCGTTTTCGACCATCATCATTATTAATATAATGTTGCTACTCGATTCTGGTATTCTGTGAAGACTTGGCTTGCATTCAATGACTATTGAGTTCTACCAAATCTAAATGTGGTCAACTTTGAAATAATGTCTAAATGCTATGTTACAGATACAGGAGCGGTGTTCACTTTCGGTAAATCCCACTTCGCAGACAACGAGCCGAGCCATTTCTTCATCAAGAATGACCCTATCGTCGCCATTTCCTGTGGTGATGAACACAGCGCAGTCATATGCCGTAAGTATTTAACTTTACCTAATTTCTAAAGAAATAACATAGTACTTCTTACATTTATTTTGTTAAAAAATTGATTAACTTTAGCAGCGTATTCCTAAAATTTTGTTAAAGGCTATACTTTTCGGAGTACTAGGAATTTGGTCCCCGGCGTCGATATGTAGTTGCCAATCCCACGCTCCCACGATCCCATGCACCCCATATAGCAAGGTTATTAAAGAAATGTGTTTTTTCTTCAGAGAATGGACGAGTTTTCGTGTTTGGAGCAAACGCATGGGGCCAGCTTGGTTTAGGCCACAAGGACGAGGTGACGCGGCCCAGCTGCGTGAAGTGGCTCAAACCACATCGTGCCATATTCGTGGCTTGTGGACGAGCACACACCATATTCGTGACAGGTAAGAAATCAACTTTTGGTTGAGGTAATCATCTGTTACCTTACGAAAATCTGATATTAGGTTATAATCTGGTATAAGGTCCCAAACATATCTGATAAATGATAAATTATCTCTCTACTCATCCACGGAAGTCATACATAAGGAGATCCTTAAAAGAGCTAAAGCCATCGACATAGGTTAAAGAATTGCGAAGCTGAAACTGTTACATTTCGAAGACAAAATAGACATTACACTCAAGGTGCTGTAATGATGCCCAGCACAGGATAGGCTTATGTCGATAGATTTCCTACTAGCTGACAAAAGATATGAGCCTTTGCAACCAGGAAATCCTAAGGTAGATCTTACCTAATGATACATAGGTGTAGAAGATGTCACTCGGTTGCAATCACGTCGGTTTTGCTGTCGGATAAAAGCCGACGGTACTTCTACCACCGTTCCTTGACAAAAGCACAGATTACCCTGTGAGCATATCATTTCCGTCCACAGGGGTCCTTTCTTCATTCCCTTCACTCAGGCGGCGAGCAACTGTCTTCCTTCGAACCTCCTATATTGAGTAATAGACCCCGTACCTATTGCCCAGAGGTGATCCCTAAGGAGGAAGGTGTGTCTACGTTCGACCCTTCGCCATCCAAGGCATAAAATAAGCAACTTGTATCTATTGTATTATAACAACTACCTGTCAGAATTGCGGCTTCAGAAAAATTTATGTTCCTGGTTGTCTTTAATCAAGATTAAAAGCCATCCACGAAAATCAACAGACATTAATAGTCGTTTATAAGATGTTACTTTGTCATTTGAAAAACGTACTTTAATTTTTATTGGTATATGCAGATACTAATGCAATCTACTCAGTTGGTTGCAATGATGAAGGGCAGCTCGGCACAGGAGACACGGAGCATCAAAACGTACCCCAATTCGTTGAGCTGGAAGTCGATCAGCCAATCAAGCAGGTTTCAGCAGGAAGCAATCACACAGCTTTGCTTACTGGTAAGTACTTTCTCAGAACAAACTCCTGGGGTTCTGGTTCCCTCTTTCAAATACAAGCTGCTTTCAGTGTCTGACTCCAAATGGACTCTACCACTTGATTGTCTTGATGAAATACCAGCTGTGCTCCGAATATTTAAAATGGATATCTCACGTCTTTTTTGTCTTTACAATTTTTTGTATTAACAAGACTATTGCATTGCATAATATAATTGTATTATGCTGTTAACTACTCCATGCTTTAGTGGTTATCTAGGTCTAAAAACCAAAAGGTTAGGTAAGTAGCATCCTATTAAATTCCCACTGCTGAGCACAGTCCTCCTCACTCATAGGTCATAGGAGAGAGTGTTTTTGGAGCTGCCATCCACCACTTTCTTCCTAAGAGGACTACCAGGCTACAGAAGTATTCCGAGTTGTGTAGGTTTCCTCACGATGGTTTCCTTCATTAAAAATCACAATGATGGATTGAAAATGAACAATAAAGCCCTGGAATCGACAACTTCTCTATAGAAAAATCACAGGCAGCGTCTCAAAATTTGGATTTTTCTGACAAGAAATTCCTAGTAGGTCTTTCTGAGAGTAACTTTAACCATTGGAACTGCTTCTGATCTCTCTTTGCTAGTATTTATCATCGCATCGACTTATGTAAGTAAAAAGAAGTAGAATGCACATATCTGTACATTCACACTTTTCTACTATATTACCTAAAATGAATAAAGTCTAAGTAAGACTGACCTTCGTGATCAAGATTCTTACGGGCATGATTTAAAATTAAAATAAAGGTAAATATTCTTATTCAATTCAATTCAATTCAATTTATTTGCATTATATGTCTATTACAGGTCATATTTCATCTTACACAGATATGCAAATTTTTAATTTATAAAAAGATAAAATAAATGATAGTAAAAATTGTTTAGTCATTGTCATTGGATGGCATTGCATTCCATTGAATTGTAGAGAATACCATAAAATCCAATAGGATTGGATTGGATTGTTTTACATTCCATGGCATTGTATAGAATACTATACATTCTAATATGATTGCATTGCCTTGCATTCCATTGCATTATATAGAATACTACACAATCCAATGCGATTGGACTAGATTGCATTACATTCGATTGCATTATATAGAATACTATACAATCCAATGGGATTGGATTGGATTGCATTATATTCCATTGCATTATATAGAATACTATACAATCCAATGCGATTAGATTGGATTGCATTACATTCCATTGCATTATATAGAATACTATACAATCCAATGCGATTGGATTGGATTGGATTGCATTACATTCCATTGCATTATATAGAATACTTTACAATCCAATGGGATTGGATTGGATTGTATTACATTCGATTGCATTATATAGAATACTATAAATATGTCTGTTCCGATTACCGACAGTATTGATCTCCTTGGTGTAAACTTATCTCCTACAGTTAACTTCCGTCAATGCATCGAATCCAAAGCTCAAACTGCAGCCAAAAAGCTTGGTGTCCTTAATAAGGTCAAACATTACTTCAAGCCGGAACAGCTTTCGAATCTATACAAAGCTCAAGTTCGATCATGCATGGAGTACTGTAGCCACCTTTGGGACGGCTCAGCCAAGAACCAGCTTGATGCTCTGGATTCGGTGGATCGCCGGGCCAGGAGACTCATAGGCGACAAAAACCTGTCTGTCGGTGTTCTACAGAATTTATTTCGGAGAGTGTGCGCAGGAACTGTACGATCGTGTTCTTCCGTCGCCTTTTTACTTGAGAACATCAAGGCACAGAAACGATTGGCATTGGTACATAGTGGACATCCCACGACTCCGTACTAAGCGTTTTGCCCAATCGTTTCTGAACCGCACCGCAAAGGAGTGGAATGCTTTACCAGCTTCCGTGTTTCCTGACTCCTACAATCCAGGTACTTTTAAATGAAGAATGAATAGGCATCTCCTTGGCAAGCGCAGTCCACCCTAGGCTGCATCAATACTTAACATCAGGTTTGATTGCAGGTACGAATTAAAAAAATACAATCTAATAGGATTGGATTACATTGCATTGTATTGTTTTGTAGAAGACGGACGTGTGTTTGTATGCGGTTCAAATTCAGAGGGCCAGCTGGGTCTTGGAGAAGACACACGCTCTTGCGTCAAGTTCACCGAACTGAGGTTCATGGAGAAGATAGCCTTCATAGAATGCGGCTATTACCACACCGTTTTTATCACGGGTAAGAAAATATGTACATTTGATTTGAATCATCAAGTGTTTTATTACGAAAAGCGTGATCGGGCGAGTCGAACGGAAGTTGATAGGATATAAGTTAGAAAAGATAGAAAGAGAGAGTTACGTTTCATATATTTAATGTACAGTTTAGCTTCATTTTATAGATGACCTTATACAAAGTCCAGGATGTGTTGATTTTCCTTTTCATTTTGTCCTCGGAGTGGGTGTAAAGTTTAAAGGTCTTGGCAGAGCAGCCAAGTCCAATTACAAACAACTTAATATTAATTATGCATAGATGAAGAGCTAACGTTATTCATATTGTCTCTATTTGTAGCAAAAGGCGCAGTTTTCATAACTGGAGACAACGAACATAAAAAGCTTGGTATCCCTGAAATGACTACAATCTATGTCCCACAAGTTCTACCATTAAATATTCAAATAAAAAGCGCTTGTTGCGGAGCTAACCACACCTTTCTGCTATCAATGGATGAATCGAAGATCCTTGCCTTTGGTTCCAATGATAAGGGACAATTGGGAATGCCAAAGGACGTGGAAAACGTCTCTGAACCAACGGAAGTTAATATGGAAAAGCTATTTGATGGTTATCAGTTGAAGCTTGTTGCCTGTGGAGCGATGCACACTGCTTTTGTCACTGGTAATCATATTTTATTCACTTTTTTCAACTAAAAATACTGATGTAGGTTTTCTATGTATATCTTAAGGATACAAATTGATTATTAATCAGTAATAAATCGATTACAACAAATGCAAATTATCAATCCATAATAAATCTATCATTAATCGACAACAATATGATTACTAATCGATAATAAATCAATTAGAAAAAATGCTTAATCCATAAAAAATCTATTAATAATGGACAACAAATTGATTATTAATCGCTAATAAACCGATTACAAAAATGCAAATTATCAATCCATCATAAATCTATTATTAATCAACAACGAATTGAATTATATCGATAAAGAGTCGTTTACAAAAATGCAAATTTTCAGTCCATAATAAATCTATTATTAATCGATAACAAATTGATTATTAATCGCTAATTTGCATTTTTGTAATCGATTGACGATTCCAAAAATGCAAATTATCAATCAACAATAAATCTAATATTAATCGATAATAAAGCGATTACAAAAAGTGCATATTATCAATCTGTAATAAATTTGATATTAATTGATAATAAATCAATTATAAAAAATGCAAATTAAGCAAAGAGGTAAGTGACCTCTTCATAGATAAGCGCGCCTCCGCCTTAGACTGTATCACACTCTGATGCTAAACTGTCAGCAATTAATAAAATATATATATAAGATAATTTCAAAATTGTTATAGTTTAAACGTAATTTCAGAATAAATAAAAGCCATCGAAAATAATGTTTAAAAAAACGTTTACACCATATTTTTAGATATTCAAAATTTCCAAAGCATTAGATGAAAGAAGATTTATCTAATTAGTTTTGTATTTTTTTGAAATAACAAATGCAATCATATTAGTCACATTCCACACAATCATGTGTAAAACGGCAAATAGCAGTCGAGTTTAAGGTTATTCTTTGTTAAAAAGGCATAAACAAATACATTTAATTCTACTTAAAGAACCTCGGTAAAGCCTTTAAAGCTTCGATGTTTCGCCCAAAGCTGTCACGATATCATTTACAAATTAAAAGTCCACACCCACACACAAAATATACATTTTTTTCGTAGATAATGGATTACTTTACACATGCGGTGAATCACGTCATAACAAATTGTGTTTGGAAGAAATTGAAGACGATAATTCAAACGAGGTTACGTCCAATCAATACTTACCGAAACGGGTCACTGCTATGAATGGCTTTATAGTAGACAACGTCGCTTGTGGTGGCTGCCACACCTTACTCACCGCCATTAAAGGTTCAAACGCCGATTTCACAAATAACGACTTCAGCATCGTAAGCGAAGAAAACAGACAAATATCCCTAACAGAATTACCACCTCTTCAAAAAATTCGTACAATGAATAAAACCGATAACCTCATCGTAGAAGACGTATCAAATTCACACAGCAAACGGAACAGCAGCGCTGATCTTTTCAATGGAAACATGAAAGAAGAAACTGGTTCTATAACTTCATTGGAACCGCATGTGAGTGGTTCACACATAGTCAACATCAATGATCTCGACAATGTTAGTGTAAACGAAATAATTAACACAACCAAAAACGATATGGAAAAACAGGTGGATAAAAGTCTAGATAATATCTTTGGTACTTCAGAATCACTAGTTTCAAAAGGCAAGGAAGAAGTAGAAAATTTTAGCAAAGATATAACAGATACTATTGAGCATAAAGCTGAAGCAGTCGAAGAATTATTTAAAAAGACTATAGTCGATAAAAGCCCCGAATTACACTGCGATGACAGAAAATTAGAGGTGCCTGATAAAATGACTGAAACAGCAAACTCACCACCACCAAAAACACCGATTATACAGGATTTACTTAGTGTCCCAGATATTTCGCAAATGAGCCCAAATTTAAGTAAGCACAGTGATGATGGACAGAAAAGTGATGCTGGGCAGTCTGAAAATGAAACAATACCTTGCGGTTCGGATAAATCCAGTCCCCAGGCTGATAAAAGTGCGAAAACTCAAGCAGTGATGCCTATTGTGCGAAGTGAAGACCACATAGACTCTCAGGAATGTCAAACTGAGGAATCCGATGTAGTAGTTAATAAACTCGAAGAAAAAGGCCGTTTCGCGCGTATCTTTCAATCTATAAAAGATAAGGAAAACTCGTGCATGGGCAAAGGAAAAGTCATTGAAGAACAAATTACAGGTAAATAATGTAATTTATAATTTCTGTGACATTGCTTTTTGTATATGGATACAAAAGACAATCTTATTCTGATGACTTTAGTCTTTTATCATATTTCCAGAAACCTAATTTTCAATTTATATTAATGTGGTGTAAAAACTTCTATAGATTCTTGTATTAAATAAAATTATTGTGTTTTTAAAAATATTTCCATTTTTAACAATTGGAATTAAGGTATTTGGGTTGGAAATCTAGTTTTTATTGGTATCGCCCAGGTATTTTGATACGTCTAGCTTTAGAACCATATCCTTATCATAAAGAAGCTATATAATACAGCCGAATTTCTGGCTGAAGGATGGCAAAAGCCAGGCAAAACATCCTAGCCCTTTTAACAGTATCAGTGTAACTACCCAATTAAAAGGTAAAAGAGTGTTTGACAGCCTTTTCCCATTCCGATAGGCGATAGGACAAGTGGACCTGCTATTACGTTGCCTGTTAAATAGGCTAAGACGTTTTTCTCCCTTCATAACTCTTTTTTGTCCTTGATTACTGTATCACGCTCTCACTCAACAAAACGCAGCAGAATAATAGTGTTACTTGACGATGATATTTTGCCGGTCAAGTCCATCCAATTATGAGCTGCAATCACTGACTGACTAACAGCTGGGACCACTGCTAAAATTGTACATTTTTTGCAGATTATAAGTTTGTTAATTATATGTATAATAGCAGTTGCTCGCGGCTTTTGATTCGGTAGGAATATGAAGAAACCCATACCGTCATTATTGCGAAAGCAATCATCTTGTTAAATTTCAGCTTCAAATCGGGAGTAGTTTTAAAGGTCTACTGATTATTAAGTTTAGTGAAACCTTCTTCATATTATTACCTAGTGTCTGGTTTGGAGCAGTTCGGTTGGATGGTTTCACAGTCTACAACAGACATTTTTTTATTGCTGACAAGTTTTGTTTGACTATGATCTCACTTGATGGCAAAAGTGATGGTTTCTAGATAGTAAAATATCCAGAATGATCACTTTTGACATGTTTTCTCTCCAGTCTAGACTGAACCAAATTAGGCAATTCAATTTCCTAATGCCCTGCTAGTAATTAAATCTGGGACCTCTGTTAACGAAGCGAGTACTCGCGCTTTTGCTCCAGGCAGGCAATCTGAAGCCATTTTGTACAAATAAAATACCTGTGTTCCAGAAAACGTCCACAAAGGAATCGGTAACGCTGAAGAAACAGTGCACAAAATAGAGGAACGAGTTGAAACGGAGATAAGGAACCAAACCAATTCCAGGACTTGCACAATTTTATAAATAACTTAATGATTTATTTCGATGGAAGATATACTGAAGGTAGTAATATCTATAAATCGATTTCCCCATAAAAGAGTCCATCCAACAATATATGAATATTCATTTCCCTGCTCTGAATTCCAGCCTTTTGCTTCGAGAAGATTTAATAGTACAAATTGTATTAATATTTATTTTTAATTTTGTTGTTTAGTTTCAAATGTACTAATACATTTTATGGATCTTTCTTGCCCGAAAGAAAATAAATTATAAAGGTTTACTACGAAAAAAACTGTCACAAAATTAAGTTGTTTAAATTGAAAGTACAGTGCATTTACTAAAAAATTGTAAAGCTTTACAAATTTAAGGCTCAGGAATATATATATATATATTGACTCTTTTAATAAAAAGAGTGAATATACATCACAGAACTTACGAAACCAAAACAAACTTGTTATAAATTCTAGTAGGCTGCATAAGATTAACAACTCATTTAAGGGTAACTGTATACGTTTCTATAATAAACTCCCACAAGAAGTTCTAAAGATGTCCATTAATAAATTCAAAGCCTTTGTTAAAAGAAAGTTGATAGAAAAATCGTATTATAAGTTGCAAGATTACCTAGATGATAGAAACGCGTGGGAGTGAACGAATTGCTCTAATTTGAATTAAACTAATATGATATTGTAATGATGATGGTAACATAAAAAAAAATACAAAATACCCTACTGATTTTGTTGTGGGTTATTCTCGAACCAGGGCGCGAAGGAACTCTCGTAACTTTAGATTTTAAGCCGTTAATGAGTACCATCATCAGAAGTATGTTATAATCAGAGTGTGGAAAAAATATAATAATTTGTCGATTCAAAAGTGCTGTAACTGTGAATAAAGATATTTTTGATTTGATATATTTTGCATTAAAATGACATTACACATGGGTCATACAAAGATCATGTAAACGTCAACATGATGTAATAGTGATTTTATTTAAGTCATTTAAGGACATTACATTATTAAGTAAATCTTACGTCAAGAAGTTTAAAATAATGACTATATCACCTAAATCACTTAAGACAATATCTTGACGTCACTTTTACGTAAAGGCATTCACTGTATACAGTTTCGTTTTAATATTTTTATTAAATCATCTAATTTGAAAATGTTATGTATATTTCGATTAACATTTTACTTTTTATATATCTTCTATCGATATTAATGTTAGCTGGTGTTTCGTCTTCTTGAATGTTTAAATAAGATGAATAAAGTTTTTATTCTTACTATTAACACATTGTTTTATTATCAATTACGTTTAACCTTCTTGCTGTGGCTAAATCTAATATAAATTAGACATCTTTGATTGCTCAATTCAGTGGACATTTCGTGATCAAAATTATTACATTACTAACAATGAATAGATCTCGTGGCAGTGGAAAGTCTACTGAGTCGGACTATATATTATTAAATATATTATTAAACACACACATTCATAATCTAATCAATATACAGATTTTACTATACAACGAATATACTATATCTAATACATTTTTAAATTCGACATTAGTTAATTTAAGAATATTCTAAATCGCTCCAGTAAGTTGTAGCTTAATAAAAATAAAAACAGTTTAAAGCATATCGGTGGGTATCATTGGTATCCTTGGAATATGAGCTAACTCACCAGTCGCAGGCCCAGTTATAAGAGTCGCTACAATTTTCTTCAGATTTTTAAATTCGTTATATCTTTTGAATGGAACGTTGTAATTTAATAATTCAAAAAGTATTTTANGAATCTCCAGCATAGCCCTTTCCATCGCACGCTGACTCTGAACTTTCGTATAAGGCCCATAGTCAGCGACCACGTTTCGGAGCCGTAGGTCATCACTGAAATCAACTGAAATGAGTGATGAATAGATCTCGTGGCAGTGAAAAGTCTACTGAGTCGGACTATAGATTAGTTTTTTATTACTTCCTTTCAGATTATTAAACACACACATTCATAATCTAATCAATATACAGATTTTACTATACAACGAATATACTATATCTAATACATTTTTAAATTCGACGTTAGTTAATTTAAGAATATTCTAAATCGCTCCAGTAAGTTGGAGCTTAATAAAAATAAAAACAGTTTAAAGCATATCGGTGGGTATCATTGGTATCCCTGGAATATGAGCTATCTCACCAGTCGCAGACCCAGTTATAAGAGTCGCTACAATTTTCTTCAGATTTTTAAATTCGTTATATCTTTTGAATGGAACGTTGTAATTTAATAATTCAAAAAGTATTTTATAGGTATTGAAATGTTCATTTAATAGGATATGTATTAATACAGAGATAGGAATAATATGGTTTGATTATTATCAGCACGTTTATTAATTTTTTAAATTTAATAAAGTAGTTACAGTGGCATAACTACAATAGTTGGACATATGATATAGCGGACTTTTTTGTAGATATTAATACGTTCTATAACATTGTAGAACATTTATTGGTTCTATCATCAATAGCTTCCGCAGCGCATGCGATGACAGATTTTTTGGGACCAATTTTTTCATACCTTGAGTAACCTTAATGCATTCTTAGTAGCGATCCTTAGTTTTTTGAGAAAGTAATATAGTCTTTATATTTCAGTGAAAATGCAGCTTTCTAATGGTGAAAAAAAATCTGAAATCGATCCAGCAGATTTTGTGTGAAAACGTTACAAACATAAATAAAAAAACACAAATGTATCCTATTTATAATATTACTTTAGACTAACTTTTCTATATGTGACGCAAAAAAAATATTTAAAGCATAGACAATCAATCAATTGAATTGAAAAGTAGTTTAATTTTTCTTCGTAAAAATAGTCAGAATTTTTACTACTATATTATAAAACTTTATATGTGAGTACATAGAAAAAAAGGAGATGAAAAAATTCTACATATTATACTTTAAAAATCAAGTCAAATCAAATCAAAATATCTTTATTCAAGTAGGCATATTACAGCACTTTTGAATCGTCAAATTTTTGTTTTTTCTTTTACGTCTGATGATGATACTCCAGAACGACCTAAAATCTAAAGTTACGAGGGTTCCTTCGCGCCCCGATCCGAGAGAGAGAAAAAGTAAAGAGAAACTATTTTACAAATTAATCTTATAACTCTAATAAAACTACATAGAAACTTACTGAAATGACTGAATACAAGCATTAGTAAACTCTCAATATTAACGGGACGAGGAATGTATGTCGGAAGAATTTCATAAAGAGAATACTGTAAATTGACAACCATTTCTGATCGCAAATGTTATATTTGACAGACTTTGGCGGGAATCTGGGCGTAATGGTCGCGTTCCGGTTAAGTTTTAACCATATTTTAGGGATGTGCGAATAATTCGAACCTAATTATTTATTCCGAATAGAATGTTAATATCGCCATCGATATATTCGTACACTGAAGTTTTGACTTGATTTCTTTTAGGTACCTATTTTACTTAGAGTTTAATTTTTTTGATATGATTGTATGAATGTAGACCGTTCCGATATTATAGACGAAATGCTCATTGATTTATTGATAGTATTTAATTTTTTTGTTTTATTATTAAAAAAATTACATTTATATTCTTATATCTATTAGCATAAGCCTCTGGGATTTGTAAAGTATGCTAACAAAGAGTTAATCATCTAGGCATGCTAGTAAAACTATTGCCAGATGAACAAACTCATACATCATAAGAGGTGACTTAAAAAGTAGGTTTCAGTTTTTTTTAATGTTATGGGGGTTAATATGGTCCCGTACATTGGTAGGTAATTAATTAAGTAGGCGAGGATTAATTTATATTTGTTTTTGTATTGTACTAGCAGACCCGACAGACTTCGTTCTGTCAAAAAGATTTGGAATGTGGCAGTTTTCAGTTTTACAAATACTAAGCACAATTGATTAAATGACACAGAATCTTTTTTGTTTTGAAACAAAGATAGCGTAAATAAATGACATCTTTACATAACCTATGAAAGATGAATAATTTTTAAACAAAAGATAGTTACATAAATGAATACCCTATTTACATAACCTAGAAATGAATTAACAAAACCGTTGCTATAGACAACGGTCTAATAATTCATGTCACAACCTTGTGGATGCGTGGGTAGATGCGTGGGAGTGCGTGGGTGGATGCGTGGGAGTGCGTGGGTGGATGCGTGGTTGGATGCGTGGGAATGCGTGGGTGGATGCGTGGGAGTGCGTGGGTGGATGCGTGGGAGTGTATGGGTGAATGCGTATGGAAACGCGTTTATAAGCATTGAAGTGACGTTAGACATTTTGCCGGTCTTTGTGTGCTCGAGTTTTCGTACCAGAAACAAATGACTGTCCACATAAATTTGAAAAAAATATGGTAAAGGGTTGATAGATTTCAAAAAATATTGCCGGTTCAGACAATATCAAATAAAAGTCGTGATATTTATAAATTTGAAGGATATAAAAAAACAGCATGAAACTTTAAAAAACCTTTATTACAAAATCGGTTGTTATTAAACAAAAAAAAACAATCTTCCAAAAACAATACTATCGAGATATTTCTAAATACGAACACTGAAGTAAGATAATACTATATTTGACAGGACAACAGTGAATTGGGTTGCTTGCACTGGTGGCTTAGGTCGCGGCTAGTTACCACGCCACCATCAAAAACCTAACGTATGTACATTACAATCCCATGTGTTATATATGATGAGAAGTTAAACACTTAGTCTGTATTCACTTACCATCAGATGAAATCACTGTCAACTTGTACTCACTATCTCATACTAATCAATCAGTCTTATTTTTTCAATTACCCTCAAGAATTCCTAACACTCTGGTACTTTTATTAATGTTGCCAATAACAAGCCTTCAGACTGAATTTCAATAGCGACCAATCTCACACAGAGATTAGCCATCTGCGTGAGAGAGATTTGTAGCCACGATCAAGAATGACCTAAGCAACATTTGTTAATGTTACCAAAACAATAATCTTCGCAACTGAATTTCAGCCATGGCGGCCAATCTCACATTGAGATTAGCCATTTGCGTTAAGTAAATTTATGGCCATGAGGAATAGAGCTGCCTGAGCATTTATTATTACTCGTACAACCTCCCGAGAACTTTCTGGAAACTATTTCTAATACATACAAACTAAATATGTAACAATAATTAATTAATAAGAACGTTCTGGAAACTCTTAGACATTAATACAAAACTGTGCTTAATCAAAGAGAACTTTATGGAAACTATTACAAACAAGAACCGAATATGTTATAGTGATTAATTGATGAGATCTTTCTGAAAAACTTTTTCTTCCAAATAAAAACTACTCTCAATTCTAATTCTGTTCTTAAACAAAGAGAACTTTATGGAAAATATTACAAACACAAACGGAATATGTTACAGTGATTATTTGATGAGATCTTTCTGAAAAACTGTTTCTTTTAAATACAAAACTGTTAATAATCAATGAGAATCTTCTGGAAGCTTTATCATAAATACAAACCTAACATATTTTTGTGATTAATCAAAGAGAACTTTGTGGAATCTAATACAAATACATACCGAATATGTTACGGTGATTATTTGATGAGATCATTCTTTAAAACTGTTTCTTCCAAATACAAAACTGTTATTAATCAATAAGAACCTACTGAAAACTTTGCCATAAATACAAACCTAACATATTACTGTAATTTTATGGAAACCATTACAAACACATACCGAATATGTTACAGCGATTATTTGATTAGATTTTGCTGGAAACTGTTTGTCTTAAATATAAGATTCTATTGTAACCCTCATGGCCTCAATTTTTTCAATAAAAACTGACTACAAATCTTCATTGTACCAAAAAAAAAACTTGACTGAACAAATTTTATTTGATATTTAGTTATAGAGTGATTATACACTCTAGGCCAGTAGTAATGAACATTTTGCACATTAAACCTAATTTACCACTTAGAAATACGTCCAGATATTTATATTTAACTAACACATAATATTTATATAAATAGTTACATTGAACAGTGTGAAATTTCTACTAGTTGCTTATATAAAAAGAAAGAAGTATTTTTTCTAAATGAATACATAAATCACAAACATTTTATTGATTATTATATTATTAATTTAATCATTTTTTTATGGGAACGTAACTTATTTCAAGTGATTGTTAAAGAAAACTTATATTATTCTTGTTTATTGGTAATTGATCTACATAAATATAAATGTATAAATAGTGTCAGACCGTTTACGAAAACGAAGAGAGACGGTCTAATGATATCTTTGATGATGGGACAGAAAAAAAACTATACTGAATTAAAAAAACATATTATCAATACTTTTTACTAGCATTATTTTTCATAAAAAATACATTACTAAAAAAACCAGCAATGAAACAGTAAATTAAAAACAGCTAACGCTTAAACGCCGTAATACACCGCGACAGCAGGACGCCCACCGTGGAGGTGTTTGTCCGTCAGCTGACAAGGAGGATGTTCCGCCTAGCTGATAACTCCCCGCACACACACCTCCATGGGATTGCCAGCCACCATCCTAGAGTGGCAAACACTGGGCACCACTTACCTCGTGAGCTTCTGCTGTCACTACTATACGACGTGGGTGATGACGGCTCAGACGACGCGCCGGCAGTAGCTACACCCGGATTGACCTCAAAAGACTAGCCCGTTTGACACTACGGGCAAAAATAAATTAGCGAGCATCCGTGCGATGCTCGAGGATTAGCCCGGGTAATGGGACAAAAGCCCCGAGGCCCATAATCCTCAATGCAAGTTGAGAAGTACCCGAGAGCTTAAATGCACGGTTCTTTGATCAATTCGTTTACCCGAGCTGACTTTGATTTTGTGTTTCATTGCTGGCTTTTTTCAGTAATGTATTTTTTATGGAACTATCGTTTCATTTAGCTGTACTAACATGATTGAGCGTAAATAATACAAATAGAACGTTTTAAAAATATTTTTTAAAATCTGGTTTGATCTGGTGTCCTGGTGATTAGTACTATCGTCTGACTTCGTTTTCCTAACACCTTGTATACATGTATGTTTAGATCCCGAAACTTATTGGGTGCCCTTTTATTTGACTACTTATTTGAATCTCGTACATCCACTTGACTTAGATTTTGGATTAAATGTTAAATATAAAGCAAAAGGCAAGTAGCAGCCTATTAACGTCCCATTACCGGGAACAGGTTTTTTGACTAATAGAAGAGGGTTTTTGAAGCGTAGGCCCACCACGCTGCTCCACCAGGATATATATATATATATATATATATATATAAGTAAATTAATCATATATACCACTGACTTGCTTATCAAGAAATCTCCAAAGCTATAGGTCCGATTGACATGAAATTTAGCATAGGTACTCCTGTTGCAAAGTAGACGCTCACTAAGTAAGAGTGTTCCCATTTTACCTCCGGATCTGGTTATATAGGCAACAAACGATAACTTAATGCGAGATCTTAAAACGTATTCTTATAGTGACGTAGACGCTTAGTAAGAACGGGTTTCCAGATGGTAACACGAAGAGATAGATGATAGTAATAAATATTATTGACATGAAATTAGGCGTTGATATTATTTTCGCAACGTAGCGGTTCACTAAGAACGAATTGCTCATATTCCCACGGGATCGATTAACACCAGTGGAGAGTTAACTTTAAAATCATCAAAATGAGTTGCGTTTCGCTTCTATAACAACACATCGATTAGTTATACAAATACTTACGTACAAATCTATAGAAAATATGTGAAAAACCCAATATTTAGCTTTTCAACATATGGAAAATGTATAAACAGAAGTCCACCAATAAATAAATACAATCAATGGCCCCTACATATAAGAGTTAGCTGGCATTTTAAAGATTTTTGTAATTGTGATGATTACATCACAATGTTTATCAACCTTGATCATCGTTTTTTGATGATGCTTATAAAAATATATCATTAGCAGGAAAGTAACAAATAATTTACTTTTGAAACACTTTTACAGAATTACGAATTTAAACTTGGCTCATTATACGTAGAGGCTGTCACAATGGTTCATTTATTTTATATAGTCTTGTTAATTCGGTTTAAGATTTAAAATTATTTCCCCCAAAATGTTGACGACAGCTTATCATTATCAGTATAAAATATGACTCTTAAGTATATATCAACGACCCCTACGTATAAACAGACATTTTGACGTTTTTGTAATTATGATGATTATATCATTGATCTTTCTTATCATATAGCTATTAAAATACGATTCCTAAATACGTCATTAGATCAGTAGTATAGAAGCAATTAATAAAGAGTTTGTCTTTCAAAAAAAGGATTTTATACTTGACTTTTTATGCATAAGAGTCGTTGAAATGGTTCATATATACAGAAATAAATCCTTCAAATTATTGATTGAACTAAAGAAGACGGTATACAGTATTAATCTTTAGTATTATACACGTAATATAATGAAGAACAACATAAAAATATAAGTTTTTTTTTAACAAACTATTAAAAAAGTAGAAAAGAAATTATAGTGCACTTTTCTACTCTGCATTTATTTTTCTGGTGAATATTTCGATAGCCCCTACGTATACAGTCAACTTGCATTTAAGAGGGAAATTACAGTAAAAAGAAGGTTTATCAATATTATTTTATAATAATTTCATTCGTTTCATAAAACTGATTGCAGAGAGTTTTAATATAGACATCAACTTCACTTTTCACAAAATTTCTAAAGGAAAAATTATTTATAAAGTTATCGCCAACTTTGTGGACACTGTTATACAAATTAAAAAAAAAAAAAACAAATAACTTTAATTACAAATCTAATATTCAAATATTTATAACAAGTTGTTTATATAAAAAAATGTACTTTAATTCGACACCTCCACTAATAGCGGAATATCTCGGAAAAGAAATTATAGGATTGACTTGAAATTTAAACAGAACATTTTTGAAACCATATTTTAAGAAAACATTTGATTGAAATTTTAACAAATTAATTGAAAAAGAAATTGATTTTCTTCAAATTCTAACTCCATCTCCCCGTTGACATATTTAGACATTGTTTTTGTAATTATGATGATTAATTCACCCAATTTAGCAACCAGTTATTATTTTTTTAGCCATGTGGGTACTATACATTAAGAAAATATTTGAATGAAATTTTAACAAATTGAAGAACTGATTTCCTTAAAATTCTAACTCACTCCATCTTCCCGTTGTAATATTTTGGTATTTTTGTAATTATGATGAATATACTTGACTCGTAATAGTAAGGGCTGTCGATTTAATCATACATATTTAATTGAAATTTTAATGAAATCATTTTTTTTAGTATAAAAGGTAGAAAAATAGACCGTCATTCCCTTCTACGACAAAAAAAAAAAAAAAATTAACTCTTGTATGCTAACGACAGCCTTAGATTTATACTCTCATGTACAATACAATATTACACATATATGTACATAATTTTACATAGATTACTTGACACATTTAAACTTACGTATATAATATNAAAATATTGATTGAACTAAAGAAGACGGTATACAGTATTAATCTTTAGTATTATACACGTAATATAATGAAGAACAACATAAAAATATAAGTTTTTTTTTACTTTTAAGTAATTTAACAAATTATTAAAAAAGTAGAAAAGAAATTATAGTGCACTTTTCTACTCTGCATTTATTTTTCTGATGAATAGTTCGATAACCCCTACGTATACAGTCAACTTGCATTGAAGAGGGAAATTACAGTAAAAAGATGGTTTATCAATATTATTTTATAATAATTTCATTCGTTTCATAAAACTGATTGCAGAGAATTTTAATATAGACATCAACTTCACTTTTCACAAAATTTCTAAAGGTAAAATTATTTATAAAGTTATCGCCAACTTTGTGGACACTGTTATACAAATTTAAAAAAAAAAAAAACAAGTTTCATTACAAATCTAATATTCAAATATTTATAACAAGTTGTTTATAAAAAAAAATGTAGTTTAATTCGTCACCTCCACTAATAGTGGAATATCTCGGAAACGAATTATAGGATTAACTTGAAATTTACACAGAACATTTTTGAAAACATATTTTAAAAAAATATTTGATTGAAATTTTAACAAATTAATTGAAAAAGAAATTGATTTTCTTCAAATTCTAACTCCATCTCCCCGTTGACATATTTAGACATTTTTTTGTAATCATGATGATTATTCCACCCAATTTAGCAACCAGTTATTATTTTTTTAGTCATGTGGGTACTATACTTTAAGAAAATATTTCAATGAAATTTTAACAAATTGAAAAACTAACTGATTTTCTTATCAAATCAAATCAAATCAAAATATTCTTTATTCAAGTATGCTCAAAAAGCACTTTTGAATTGTCAGTAGTCTGTCCGTTGGTAACAAATCTACCACCGGTTCGGAAAGTTGAATCCGCTGAGAAGAAACCGGCAAGAAACTCAACGGTTACTCTTTTAAAGATAGTTTTGTATGCTACAATGTGTAATATATTGCTTCTGTGAGCAACTGGAATCAAATCCAATCATTTCTATCTCTTAAATAATCCTAAATAAATAATCCTAAATAATGTTAAAATTCTAACTCACTCCATCTTCCCGTTGTAATATTTTGGTATTTTTGTAATTATGATGACTATATACTTGACTCGTAATAGTAAGGGCTATCGATTTAACACACATATTTAATTGAAATTTTAATGAAATCACTTGTTTTAATATAAAAGGTAGAAAAATAGACTGTCATTCCCTTCTACGAAAAAATAAATAAAAAAAATTAACTCTTATATGCTAAAGACATCCTTAGATTTATACACTCATGTACAATACAATATTACACATATATGTACATAATTTTACATAGATTACTTGACACATTTAAACTTACGTATATAATGACACACTTACCATATTATTATATTCCTATATAATTTCCCTGGAAAACTGTTAACTTACGACCATGAATCTGGTAAAATTTGAGCCTCATGCCCAATATCATAAACATTCCCTTAAATAATTACATAGTTAAAGGACCCCATATCTGTAGAAACAATACCCTTGACCAGCCCCTAATGGGACAGAAAGCTTAGAGGGTGCAATCGGACATTAGGGATCAGAACACGTCTCTGCTTAACCTCGTTGTTTTGTCATTTCATCATCATCATTAAATTACGTAAAGATCCCGAAGGAGTGGGGTTGCAACATCTCAAAATACCCTCATCTTGGAAGAGGGGGTTAAAGTAATATTTTTAATGTTATAAATCCAGTTCCCATTTCGTACCAAATGGCTTTGTTATTTTCAAAATGTACACTTTCGATTTACATATTATTTTACAATTTTTTTCATTTAATATGTACATTTTTATCCATTTTCCATGTAATTTAATGAAACTTAATTAGAAAACGTTTATAGAGTTAATTGTGACTGAAAAAATGTGTAAAGGAATTTTATGTGTATATTTTGGCCGAAAAAAATTATAAAAATCTTTTTGATTTTCCTATTTAGTCAAGCCAAATAGTTGATATTAATAAAATACAACGAAATGTAACGATTATTTAATTTATATGTACGTGGATACAATAATGACACTGGAAAGCAAAATATTATTATAATAAAACTTTTAATGTTAATCAACAAAATATTGATTTTGTATAAAAAACCTATTTGCAAAAAAAAGGTTGAGAACCACTGTGTTAAGTACCATAGAGAAATGTTTCCTGGATTTAAGGGTTAGAAAGTATTTACTTTCCAGCTACAATATTTTGGCTGACTAAATACAAAATATCTTAAACGTGAAAAGCAACATTTTTATGTAAAAAATTGTTATTTATAATTTTAATAAAAAAGATGTTAGCATTTTTTTATTATATAAATATCTGTACAAATTGGTACACATTTTGTTAGAAAAAATTACATTATTTTGCCCACTCGGCAATTGGATTACAGATTGAATAAGTTTTGTGTACTGTTGTGTTGTTGGAATGATAGTCTACCGTTCACGTTAAGTTTATCCCTCAACGTCCTCCCGATCTCCAGTAGTGCGTGTCTATTGTTGCAATTTGCCACCCAAAGGGCTGAAAGAATATTTTAATCACAATTAACAAGAACTATTACTCTGTTCGCCTGTCTGTATCGAGAATGCCTTCGCAGACAGTTACGAGACCTCGTCATCACGACTGGAGTACAGCCAACGAAAAATATTGATATATAAGAAATTTTTGACTGAACTAAATTGAAGTATTATTCTAATGAAGACGATAAATAGGGGGTTGCCTGGTAAATGAAAATAAACCTCTCTACTTGATTTTTTAAATCAATCATTGCGCTTTTCGGTTAAATAAAAGATCGTGAGCCTCCCAACCTGTAGTGCATCATTGTGGTGCATCTTCTACAAGTGATTAGTCCTGTGCCCAGCAGTGGCACGTTAATACTTAAGCTTAGACTTTTAAAGTCGTGTTGGGCACAGGATTTAGGAGTTTAATCCCATCAAACTTCCAATACTCTTACGTAGGTTTTACGTCACAGAAAAGCACAATTGATAGAAAATAAATATGGAAAAAAGTCATTCAAAAATTGTTGTTCATATTGTAAGCTACATGCTCCTCGACTCCGTGACGCGTTGACGCGACGTTGTCGTTGCGCAGACGTTTAAGAAACGTTAACGCTCACATAGCGCCACATAGGTCCAGCACAACAAGTGCCTATGTCTAAGAGTAGGAGCTCCGAGGTAAGTTAGGAACGACGTTATCCATCGTGATACCAGGACGCCCACCGTGGAGGTGTTCGTTCCGCCCGCTTGCGAGAAGTATGTTCCGCCTGGCGGATAACTCTCCGCACACACATCTCCACGGCATTGCCAGCCAGTACCAAAGAAAGGCAAACACTGGGCGTCCTCTGCCTCGTAAGCTGCTGCTGTCACCATCACCAGCGGTAGGTGACAGCGGCGAAGATGACGCGGTAGCAGCAACACTCGGAACACACCCCTCTTGGATGGACCCGCTGGCATCGCAGGCGGGATCCAGCCCGTATAAAATACGGGCAAAGAAAGAGTACCGGGCATTTACTGAATACCCTTCCTCAAGGCCCGTACCCCGCAGAATGCTGCGATGAACCCAACGACGAATCAAATAGCGCCAGTGGGATAGGGGTTTTAGGCTGGCTCACTATTTCATGCAGTGCAGACTTAGTTGTGTAGATCAATTAGTTAGAAAATAAATAAATATCGAATACGATTACCTAATTATTTTAGGGTATCGTATTCGAATGCCGCATATAACATCCAAAGGAAATACTCACCAACTTTACTTCTGACTCGTACATTGACGACTGCCCCACAGATCATATCGGGAAAGGTGAAATTCTCACCGATCATTAAAAGAACCTACAATAAAAATCTGCATTGTATTAGATACTAGACAAATTTTTAAAGTGAAACTTCTTTAGGCGCATGAGGATAAAATTTTGATGAGGATTAAACGCGTGATTAGCGTCACGAAGATGTGCAGGTAGTTTTAATATTTACAATTAACATGTGGCATTTCAACCATCATTTATTAATGCAATATGTTATTTTTCATAAAATATAATTCCTAATATTGGGGACCATTCAACTATTACGCAAGCAGATTTATTACAATCAAGCCCCTTGTCAGCAAAAGTAAGCAAAGCTCTTACCTCCTCCCCCATGCTTACGTAAACATTTTTCAATAATAATTGTATTTTTTTCAAATTATAATGTTATAATTATAATTTTTAAAATAAGAAGATAGATTTTACTGATACAGTATTCAATATAGAGAAAGGGACATAAATACTATAATCTTACGAAAATAACAAACTTATTTAAAATTTTGTAAATAACTACCGATGACGTAATCATCATTTAGATTCTCCTACCCCCCATGTCATCCAAAATACATCAAAGGTCGACCCACTGTTGGATACAGGCCTACGCCTCCTCACTCATTGGAGGCACCCAGTGCGGATTGGCAGGCATAGTACACAAGTGCACTCTCTATTCCTTCACTCTCATGATCCGAAGTGACGGGAATCAGACACGACCGGTGAGAGATCAGGCGCAGGACCGACGAATTAACGTGCTCTCCGAGGCACGGGATCACACCGCCAACTTCCCAACTTCGGGCAAATATTGAGAAACTCTTAATAGAAAACTCAATATTGATTTTTTTTAATTGGNAATGGGGCTCTTGGGATTTAAATGTTCATGAAATACTACTAAAACTTATGATTTTTATGTTTACTAATAGTTAAACTAATCAATGTTATCTTTTGTTTATTAAATTAATATTTTGGTGTAGCGTCATGTCGCGCTATACTTTGAAATACTGAAAAGTCTGTCTTGTATTTTATAGACTCATATCTTAAAAATTAAAACTTACCTCAAGGCTTTTCTTTGTTATTCACGTTACTTATATAATTAAAACACAAATATTCACTAAAAAAAACATTTAAAGTTTATAAAACAGCACAAAACAACTTAACGACCATTGACTCGACACACGCACCGCTAGTAACGGCCACTGTGTAACTGATTTATTTTTAGTTTTTTCTATTGTCTAGTGCTATATCTACGTTTATTTTGTTACGACAGTCACTGAAAAGCGAAATAGATAATACACATTATGGGTTTAAAAGAAAGAGATGCTTATATTTCTGATTGCCCGAGTTAGATGTGTATAAGAGACAGTTGAGACACCATCTGGCTATTCATAAAGGCGTGCAGAGCAACAATTACCTTATTCCCTGCATTCACTCTCCTTTCAATGTCACTTTCACATGTTCCATCTTTTGTAAATTTAGATCCCAAGTATACAAATTCTTTCACCTCTTCCACTACGCCTACGTAATACTTGAACGACCCATTGACAAAAAACACATGGCATTTTTATTTACAATTAGTCATTTGAGATTTCAATAAATATTTTAATGACCTCAAATTCCTGACATATCGTCCTTTTTCCCTCCCTCTAAGTCTCAGAACTCTAAAGTTTTACATTTGTATAAATATAAAAAGACTTAAAAATTAGTTTGCCAAAGAATTTTCACTTCTGCTTTGTACTCTTATGATAAAACCATCGTACCAGAATACATATAGTTTGCTTAGTGACACATCTTTGCTGGTAGAGTGATAACTAGTCACGGTCGGGTCACGAAGCCACCCGCTAGTTCAGATCGAATTCCCAAATGTCCTAAACGCGATCTAATTTGAGGAATCTACCAGCGCTAGTGAGACCGTCAAACTAACGTCACTTACCATATCCAACCAGATGGAATCCAAGTCGTTGCTGTGCTTTTTATCGAAATTGATAAGCCATCTGCCGCCGGCTTTGTTCGCTCTATCCTCCCACATCGGACGGATATCCTTCTTGAACACTGCGTAATCCTTCCCACGATCCAACTCAGAAGGTTGTTTCATACAATGGTACAAACTAGAAATAAACATATAATAGCCCAATGATTAACTGATGTAGAATCAGGTTCAGAGAGTCGCAGAGTTGGGGATTTCAATTAAAAGCCCTCGGAGAACTACGCTGGTAACATCGATAGGCATAATCTCAAAATTTTTCGTACATTTATCGCATATGCCATTGTGCTCAGCAAAGCAGCAAGGCTAATATGACAGCGCCCATGACTTGAATCCATAATGCCACAGCGAAGCAGCCAAGGCCTATTTGTCAGCGCCCATAGTTCGAATTACCTTCGTAACCGCTGATTTCTTCAGCGAAGCAGCCAAGACCAATGGCTCGAATTAGCTGCGTAACCGATTCGCTGATGAATTCAGCGGTTAGGAAATCGATTTGAGCCTGGGCGCTGTCACATTGGCCATGGCAACTTAGCTGCCGCTTCGCTGAAGAATTCAGCGGTGACCAAACTGTTTCGAACAATAGACGCTGTCATATTGGCCTTGGCTACATTTGCTGCTGCTTCGCTAAAGAATTCAGAGGTGACCAAGCTGATTCGAACCATAGACGCTGTCATACTGGCCTTGGCTACCTTTCCTGCTGCTTCGCTGATGAATTCAGCTGTGACCAAGCTGATTCGAACCATGGACGCTGTCATATTAGGCTTCGCTACCTTTCTGTAGCTTCGTTGAAGAACTCCGTGACTATCAAATACATTCAAGCCATGAACGCAGTCATTTTGGCCTTGGCTACCTTTGCTGTTTGCTAAAGAATTAGCGGTTACGAAGCTAAATCGAACCATGAGCGCTGTCATGTTAACGTTGGCTGTTTTGACGAGCGCCTTTCATTTTACCTCAAATCCGCAGTCGGCTGTAATGCGTCATACGACAGATGTACGAATAAATTTTAAGGGTATATGTGAATCTAAGCGGGATTATGAACTCTGCTGTTAACTAAGGTAGATAATCAAACAGATTACGCTGTACTTCAAATGCCAATTAATTAGATAAGGGTTAAAAATCAACGAGAATAGAATAAAGAGCAATTAAAACGAAACACTCACCACCAATAATCTTCTACGAATTCAAATGATGTTAAATTCACTAGATTGTCCTCCCAGTTGCGTTTGTTATTGGTGATGTGCCAATAACACCACGTATGCTCTAAAGGATGTTTTATTACTTCCGCTTTAGGTTCAACAGACTTCTTTACTTCTGTTTTTACTTCAACAGACTTCTTTGCGTCTATTATAGGTTCAACAGGCTTCTTCACCTCTATTCTAGCTTCAATAGGTTGCTTTACTTCTTTTCTCGCTTCGACAGGTTTTTTTACTTCTATTCTCGCTTCAACAGGTTTCTTTACTTCTATTCTCGCTTCAACAGGTTTTACTTCTATTCTATTATCAACATACCTCTTCTCAACATGCTCTGCTCTAGCTACGGCCTGAGCCTATTTGAAACAAGCAAATCTCTTTTCAAGTAGGCTTTTAAAACATTCACAAATCGTTTTATATAGGCACTATATCAACGGTCCCCACGTATAAAGAGGTAAGTATAAAACCCTAATTTTGTAAATATTTCAAAGACAAATTATTCATTAATTTTTGATATTTTACGCATAATGTTTTAATAGCTTTATAAAAAAAACGATGAAAAAGCTTGATATCATCAACGTCAAAATGTCTAAAATGACACTTGACTCTTATACGAAGGAGACGTTGATATTATTAAAAAAAGTTAAAACTGACGTCTAAGTCCGGGTCAACGGCCTCTAGCCGCCGAAGCCGAGGCCGCGCAGGCGTCTAGAGGTCGTTGACTCGGGCTGAAACGTCAGTAGTTTTATTGTTGTTTCAGTGCTGGTTCTTTTATTAGTAAAGTAATGTATTTTTTTATTAGCTGTACTAACATGACGGAGAGTAAAGAATGCTCATAAATCATTTTAAACATATGACTTTTTAAAATCAAGATGGATTTTTTTCCGTCCCATCATAAAAGGTGTCATTAGTACCATCTGTCTTCGTTTTCGGAAGCAGCCTCCTAACACTTTATATTAACGTCGTGTAAGTCATTGGAAGTCGAGGGATCACCTTTTATGTAGAAAAAATTGCTTTCTGATACGACAGTGTGTGAAAACCATAAGAGGTAATTTATGAGGTTAGTGCACTGGCATCTTAGAATTTAATCATCACTTACAATCAAGTGATAATCATAGTCAAACGCAAAACCTTTCACCAATAAAAAAGACAGCTACTTCTGTTTATATGCATATGATTTCAAATATAAAATCGAAATGACGTCACAGTGATAGTAGGCGATGACAAAGTGCCCGTTATCATCGTTACTCGCATAGTCGTGCTGCTGAACTAATAAAAGTGAAATTATGTTGCAATACTACGTGATACATTGCTCGGTAAATGGGAACATCTATTTTCCAATGGGACAAATCATTTAAAGAAGACCTGGGTTTCAGTGGCAGAACTGTAGAGAGGCAGGGCTGTCAATTTGCCACGGGCCCCTGGCCCAAGAGGTACGCGAAGCATATGGGACAAGACTGGTTATGCGTCTTGGCTATTCTGCCTATCGAAAATAAATGTGAAATCTCTTGATAAAGGCTTGCATGGAGACTATAGCTCAATCTCCCTCGCGTAAGAAATGGAGACGTACATAAGCTGGTGAATGGGAGTTAATGTAAATGTATAAATCCATGCTTTTGAAAATAAAATTGTTTAATAACAATTTTAGTAGTTATACAACACTAATGTGTCGTATAACTTACTTAAGTGGGACAATTAAAATAAGTACGTGGCGATTTTTGCGGTGGGGCCCCGTCAAAAAATTTTGCCACGGGCCCCAGATGGTATAGTTACGCCACTGCTGAGTTTAGAATCTTTCAAGATATATGCTTATAGATGGCTTTATTACATGCAGAAAGAAATTGAAAGAGAATAACGAATACTTGAAAGAGATTCTGGTCATTGAGCAATATGATAAAAATTAAGAGATGTCAATGTCAGTGAACCGATAACTGTTCCATGTCCTGACATATGCTTGCCAAACTTGGGCCCTAACTGAACAACAACAAAAAAAAATATCTGTCAGAAATGAAACTTCTTTGGCAAACTAATTTTCAAATCTTGTTTATATTTATACAAATCTAAAACTCTAGATTTCCGAGACTTAGAGAGAGGAAAAAATGAAGATATGTTAGGAATTAAACTAATTTAATTGTCATTAAAATATTAAAAGTGTCGTAAATTAATGACATCCCAAATGACAAACTGCAAATAAAAATGCCACGTGTTTTTTGACAATATTAGAAATAATAATTAAACTTTGTTTTTGATTTAAAAATTAAAAAGAGTGTTAATGAAATGTTTTTTAAAAAATATATTTGATAAAAAATAGTATAAATTAAATGATGAGTGGCAAATTAAAATATTGCATGTTATTTATAAATATCAAAACTACCAAACCTTCAAATAAATTAGCACAAAAAACGCAGCACATCTTCGTGACGCTAATCACGCGTTTCCTCCGTAAATTTACTCTCATGCGCTTAAAGAAATCGCTTCAAAATAGCAATGAGAAAAAAATAAAGAATCATTGGACTTAACAATTAACTTTTTTTCTCATTATTTTTGTTACATAATTTTAAAGTCACTGAATATGTATATAAATTTGTAACTCGGAACAGCGTCACCCTCTAACACAGGTATTGTTATACTTAAAAGAGGGTCTCAACCACATGAAATGTATAGCAAGCAAGTTTATAGAAATAAAAATAAAAATAAAAAAACAATAAATAAATATGTCACTCACACTCTCTCTCTCTCAATAGAGAGATGGAGGTTATGCACACTAATGAAAACCCAAATGCCGACAATTAATATTTTCTTTTACTTGTTGTAATAATAAAGGCGTGTTAATTTTAGAAATAACTGAACCAGAACTATTTAAAATATATTCTGGGAAGAAAAGGACATTTTATTATAGATTATTTTAAAAAAAACTTACCCTTTTATTATGATTACGTCGCTTCATTTTGAAGTCGAACTAATAACACTCAATACCGGCAACCGTCAGATAATATCGGCAGTGTCGCCAATGGTAAGAGAACATTCCCCTAAAACAATAATAAAAAACACTAAATTTAATATAAATCATAAGGGTAAACGACTAACATATTAATTACCACAAAATTGCACTTTTTTTAATGCATCTGAACTGTGGTGACTCTGACAATAAGATAAGGTAAGTAGCAGCCCATTAAGGTCCCATTGCTGGGCACAGGCTTCTTCACTCGTAGAAGAGAAGGTTTTTAGAGCATAGACCAATCACGTTGCTCCACTGCGGGTTGGCAGACATAGAACACAGTGCACTCTCTATTCCTTTACTCTCATAGTCCGCAGTGACGGCAATCCTACACGACCAGAGAGAGATACCGTAAAACTAGAAAACTCAGACAAATCAACAACAGACAAATCTTGAGAAAATGTTAACAGAAACTCAATATCGGTCTTTGAATTCGCCCCAACCGGGACGTGAACCCAGGACTGCCAGTATGCAGCAGAACATGCTGAACAATAGGCCAATGAGAGAGAGTAAGTGATGATAGAGTGTACAATGACCTGTACTGATCTGTACTGGGGGTAAAACACATTACTGGTTTCTAAGCATAGAAACGTCAGACCATCATAGCGAAACACATTTTTTTTTCTTTTGCTTGGCGGCATGCTTATCGGTAGCATGGTAACTAGCAAAGGCCGAAGCGTTCAGATAAATTAGAAAGTACATCTTCCTAAATTTTTTATGCTGGGATAATTTAAAACAACCTAATAATGACAATAATTTTATAATATTAAATTTAAAACTAAAAACCAATCTAAAACAGTCCCAATGCTGGACAGAATTTACAATATTTTCCTTAACGGAACAGCATAACTATAGACGACAATTTGTTGTTCAAAGTTATTAAATATATTTCATGAAAAGATTGAAGGGAATATTTTAATGAGAGGTCGTTATGTCTGAGCGTCAAGGTTTGTACATTTAAAAAGGGATACAAATAAGTTAACGAAAGCGAATAGCCTTTACGAACGTTCAAATATCGTTTGAGGAGTAGTTCTTTCCCTAATCGTTGCAGTTTGTGGAGTATCTGTAGCTATTGAACATTGGCTAATGGCATTAGATCTAAATTTTAGAAATATTAGTATTTTTAATTCAATCTTAAGTGAACCATTGCGTTATTTGACTTTTGAATTATACAAATTTGTTAATAATCATCTCAAAGTCTTTCTTGTTTGTGATTATATTTAACTTTTTATGTTACTTAATAAGTCTACGATGGGGCTGGCGTGTATTATTGAAAATACAAAAAAAAACCTTTAAAAAAACAAGAATTTAAAAAAAATCCTGTAAAAATACAAAATCTACAAAATGTTTAAGTAAAATATACACAAGTTTTTAATGTCAAAATACACATTTTTTCCATTAAATGTAGGGTAATAATTTTGAGTTGACATCATAGGCTAACGGCCGCATTAATGACTTACGTATACATTCGTGTATTTAAACAGGTAATCCCCATTTTATTGTGTTGCCCTAGATAAATAATATATGGAAAATTATAATAATATTAATGAATTAACTTTAATGTCATTACATTATTACACACTATTTTTATTATCGACAGTATTTTTTTTTATCCATGTACAAAAAGAGGAATTGTTTTATAACATTTTAAAAATATCTATCCATATGTTTTCATACTACAAATACAACATAACGCACGCGGCAGAGGGGGAAGTCCCGGAATTTTAAATAAACTGGAGGATTTTTTATGATTATGATATACATAAATAATAATATTTTAAATAGAAAATATTAACCGTTACGAGACGCATTCACGTACAACAAACAGCCTTGTCCATAACATATTTTCAGAAATATAGATAGTTATCAATGGGGATCAATCAATCAACCTCGTTAACGTAATATGGCGAATATGAAATTGATACTCTCTTAGCAACCTTCGAAAATGAATTTTCTAATTCGGCTATATCTGGATTGGATGCTTCAGTCGCAGCTAGTTTCTACCCTGTCAATACAGAAAGCCACCAAACAAATGAATTAAGTTTCAATTGCAATGGTGTGTACAAATTATTCAAACGTAATTACCAGGTTAATCGTCAGCATCGTCTTAGTTTATTATTCATGAGATCAAAGTCAAGTGTTAAAGTACATAAAGAGAAGTGCAATGGTTGATTGAGATTAATAAATATTACACCAGTAAGACACTTTCACTTTCATTCTCAAGTCAGAAGGCTTTTAGAAGATAACTAAGGTATGCTGGTTGTTAGGATAAAGGAGACACCATGGGTAGCAACGAGAGTTAATTTCACCGAGAAACAAATATGACCGTAACGTGGTTGTGTTAGCTACCTGCGACACATCGTGGCAATCCCTATGGGGCGAGCTAGGTACTTGAGAACGGTGACGGCGCCTACGCATTGCTATGTATATAAAAATCAGATATACGGTTCTGTGTCCGTTGAAAATTATTTTATAAAAGTTATTTTATATGTATCTCATAATATATATCCTATTCTATTTATATAATACAATATTTTTAGGTATATATAATATTTAAAACTATTTCACAATGTAAAATTGTATAAATATAATACAAAACAAAAACATTGAGTATATTTAATATGTGGTGCGTATTTAATAGGTGTGGCGTGGTGATTGGAAGGAAACCGATACACATAAAGCCTTAAAATTTTGCTAGCCACGATCCTTGACTGGTGTCACGCTAGTTACTACCTTGACAGGAACCACCACCGCCACACAAAAACGTGCCGCCAGCAAAACATTCATGTTCCGATACAATTCTATATATAAACCATAATATGTACATTACATCTCACCAAGTTAACACACTTCCTTGACTGTGTCATCAGTTACCATCAGGTGAGATCACAGTCAAGCGTTAACCTATCGGCAATAAAAAAGGTCTATACAAGCATAGCAAACATTCGCATTATAAAACCAAGTAGGCCATAAAAATTCCTTTATAATAATTGACATCAAAAAAACCAGTAACAAATGTAGATAAAATCGATCAAATTCACATTCTTATAACATATGTCGTAGTATAACCTTATCACAAAAATCAAGGAACATAATATTATTAATGACGTATAAAAAAAGGAATTTAGCATTATAATCTCTGTTAAAATTATTCTACCCGCACTTATTTAAATTTCGAGTGAATTTCGAAGATGTTTAATAAAATATTATCTACAATTAAAATATTGTTAATTTAGAAAACATATTGTAAACATCGAATTCAAATATATAACAAAAGCGTTAAAATAATTAAAAACAGAGAGAATGACAAAATTATAAAAAAAATTGAGACTCGTGCAAAAATAAAAAGTCGTGGAAAAAATAATCGATCCATTCAATCTTATTACAATTAAATGCAATCGCTATTACAAATACAATACAACGAAATAAGATCACTTTAAATACCTGGCATGTTCTTTGTATTATAATATCATTTTTGGTGTTATTATATTCCTGGATTTGTCAGCAGCAGTCACCCAGCAGTCAAATTTTCACTAAATGTAGTCTACAAATGCGCAAGTACTGTAGAGATAGTTCGGAAATTGGATACAACAAATCAACACACTTTAATAAAGAATATTTAAACAATAAAAAAATAAAAACACATCATGCAATTAATGTGATAGCATATGATAGATATATTACATTTTTATTTTTATTCATATTAAATTGATCAGTGTTTCTACACGAAAAAAGTTGCGCCATATTAATGTGCGAAAACAATACAGATAAATAATATGTACAATTTTAATAGTATTCTTTATAGTGATATTTTATATTAATATTAGAATATATTTCTTGTAATTAAAAAAATTAAAATAAACTATTAAAATTTTGCAAATATCTAAAACCATATAGGGAAAAAAATTTAGCCGCCAGCCAATTACTGAACAAAATAATATGACGAAATATGGTCTACATAACTAAAATTAGATGCTATTTAATTTTAATAATTTAGAAAGGGGAAAATGGTTTAAATATATTGTCCCTACACATAAAATCATTACACTTTACAGTGAAAGAATTGGGTCCGCAGAAGTGTATAGCGAAAAATGACAATTAATCCAAGAGCACAGATTAACTAGTAATACCATTACCCACAGATTAAGTATTTATCTATTATCTCCCTTCAATAAAAATCGAGTATTTGCTATAAATATTATCCGTTAATATTTGGCAATAGATCTGGATCAAAATGACTCATTATTTTTATAAAATAGATTTTTATTTTGTATATTTAGTATTAAATTAAACTACATTAGCCTCTAATAATTATGTTTCAAACAGTTTGTATGAAAGCCCAATCGAATGGTTTTAATTTTGAAGTTTTTTTTTAACATCGTCAAAAATTTTGTTTGTTTATCGTCTCATATAACTATAACATATACAACTGCTCAGCTAACAATGTAGACCAAGGCTGGCATCAGTTGTTTCATGATCATCGTAGTGTCATAAAACCACACAACAAAATGTTAATTTTATTAAGTATATATTTCGCTATGGACATGTAATGAGAAGGGAAGATAGCCATGTATGTAAGAGGGTTCTAAATATGATGGTAAGCGGCAGGGCCGGGAGAGGGACAAAAAAAATGAGGATGAATTGTGTGAAAGAGGATAGGTCTATTAAGGGTGTGAATGTAGAAATGACAGCGGATAGTGAAGTGGCGAAATGCTGTGCCGACCCCACCTAGTGGGATAAGGGCAAGAAAACAAAATATTTCGCTCATCGCTGGTTCTTACTTTCCCCAATTATGGCACTTAACTCAAAGCTGAAGTTTAATTCGTTACCTGAATGTACCATATGCCTTTTTTTCGTTATTTAGTTCTATTTCGTGATGCAGGGAAATAGGAGAAATAAAACCAAATATATTTAGTAACTTTTATATGAAATACCAAAAATATTTTTGTTTCTCAACAAACATATAGTTAAAATAATGCGTGTTAAAGTAGTGCGTACAAAATGTGAGTGCACAATTTCCTTTCAATATTAAGGGATGGGGCATTTAAAAAAAATGGTAAAAGACCTCATTTGTCGGTTTGAGTAAATACAAACTTATTTCTAATCTCCAGTCACACATGTGAGATCCGAGTCCGGTATTTAACGTGATTCCCTATTACGAAATATTTTTATAATTCTACGAGGATTTAATTAAAAAAAGAGAATTTTCAACAGATTATACAACACTATAATTTATTTCATATTATCTGTGGTTATTCATTTTGGTAAAAAGTCTTAACTTTTTTAATTCATCATTTTTTAGAATGTTTACCTTTTGACAAAAAATTGTATACAAAACAATTTTAACTGCATTAAGCAAATCATTAAAACAGTTAAAAAAATACAATTTATCGATATAGTATTGTGACACAATCGTAATGGCAGACTCGGACCTAGTTCAGTACAAACACATTTTCCAAGTTCAATCACATACATTGTAAGAACCATAACTTCCATATACATTAAGTGTAAACAGAAAAAACTTACTCACTGCTAAACTAAAACTTTTACTCTACAAGCAACAACGGGTTTAAATGACTCATCTGGTTAAGGTATAGAAATATGTAGACAAAGAAAATATGTAACATGCACCTAGAACTTAGGCAACTCAAAATTATTTTTTTTTTATCCCTTATCCAGGGTTTATCCCTTAGCCTATACAGATTATACACAATAAAAAATTCAATATGGTATAAGAAATTCCATTACATTGGTTTAACTGACATATGGAATATTTACTAATAGTTCACAAGATTTTCTTAACTATGAATTCGCATTTCAATTTGCCGGACCTAGTGAGAAAAACTACCCTCTAAAGTGGCGAGCTCAGCTTAGAACCGTGATCGGCTCGCGTGACCTTGACATGACCTTGGCAAGGTCAGTCTGACAATCTCCCTGGACGTTATTTAACGTCCACGTGGCGTTATTAAAACGGCTGTTCGTTTTCCCCAGCAAAGATTAGATAGTAAATAACGTCCAGGTGACGTGATAATATGTCTAATCTTCTTTGTCAGCGAAAACATCACATGGTAACATCTTTTTCTTCTTCATTAATAATTGGCTTTCAGGTGTGACAAAGCGCACACAACTTCGCCAGTGTCACGTTAATTGGAGAAGGCACATAGAAGATTGTACAGTTTCTGTGATTGCACACCAAAAGGTAATATAATTCAGTCAAAATTTGTCCCAGATGTTATTTGATATCTAGATGATGTTTAAAAAAGTCACATTTTCACCAACGATATGCAAATTGTAAATATTAATGAAATAATTAGCCCTACCAATGAAAACAAACAAATATCATGTATAACCGTTGTTGCATTTTGTATATATAAATAATTTATAGTGACTAAACAGTGTATAGATTCTTAGTTGCCGAACTATGCTTGACCATGGTGTCTCTGTGAAGCTGGAATCCGATTTTTCCATGGATACCGAGTTGTTCCTTTAGTTTTCTTCCAATCTCAAGATTTGCTTGCTGCTTGGATGTATCAGCTGTCCAAACACCTACAAATCATATAATCAAATTATTTTAAGATATCAAAACTCCAATGACTGAGATAGTTGAGGGCTCTTATCAGAACAGAGTATGAAGGAAAGCTATTAAATTTAAACAGCAACTTTGCTAGAGGTCTTGCGTTCAATCTCCAAATTAGATAATTTGGAGATTGAGGCGCCTGCTGTGGCAAGTTACCACCCTATTTGCAAAGATGTACCAAACAATGAGATTGCATTTGTGTATGTTGCTGTGTAGAAACTATAAGAGGTAAATTGCCTCTTAATGAATTAGGGAGCTCCCATCTTAGACTGTATCATCACTTACTCTCAGGTGTGATCACAGGCAAGCATTAAACTGTCAGCAATAAATAAAATCATCATCAGTCATACATTGGAAATAATGTATGGAAAAACATATATTTGACAAATTAAAAGTGTAATGTATAAAGAGTAATCGAATAATATTTAGAAAATTATACAGCAAGATTAATTTATTGCTATTACATAGTATTTATTACAAAGAATAAGAAAAACTTGTAATACCATATTAAAAAATAAAGAAGGTTCATATATCTTTTCCAGATGAAGCATACATATTTTTAAAGGGTTGCCAGAAACCTTATTATATTTGCATCTACCTTATGATAGGAAAAATGTCAAGAACATTCTTATATACACAGCATGTTATCTTTATGTAATTAATTCAAAAATAACAAATGATTTTCTTACTGGTATCTTCTCTGTGGCATTTCTGAATTTTTACAGTTACTCGCAGATTTCTTATGAACGGAAAGTCTAAGACTGATTCAATAGAGCTCATTGACCCTACTTGAATAAAAAATCTCTTAATTCAGAAAAATTTTCCTGACTTTTGATAGACAATAAAACTTTTAAAGTAAAAAATTCTTCGAAAAGTCTCCCACTTTAAAAAGAGTATTTTCAATACTATATAACCCCATCATAATGATGTGATTTCAAAATAAAAGCTCACCAATTTTATCCACTTTTGGTCTCACATTTACAACAGCACCGCATATCTCCTCAGCATGCTCAAAATTTTCTCCAATTAAAAGAAGAACCTGCAGAGATAATAAAACATAAATGAAAGTAAATAACCAATAAAAATAAATAAGTTATAATCCTTGACAGTTGTATATGTCATCAAATATGGCCACAGTGGCCAATCTTATGCAAAAACTCAAAATCAGTCGCAGTCCCAATGTCCTAACCTACATTCGGTGGCATCTGGAACAATGACCACCCAACAACTTCAGAAAATACTGGGAAATTCCTATCAGAAAATCCTATAGTCCTTGTACATGTCAATGGAAATCCATTGCTGGATGTATCGAAACCATAAAAATCCATTAGTTTCCAATTATTTCAATCCAAGGCTGACTAAAATGACTTGATAATTTTAGAACTCTTGCAAAAGGAGATGTATATTTTAACACAGTGCTACACAATAATATAATTTTTTTTGAAAAAGAAACATTTAGAAATCCCTTCTATTATCCATATCCAAGGTTCAAATCAATCACAAGGCATTTTAATGGAAGTTAACATTTTAATATGCAGTTGTTGAAATTGAATTTGAGGAATAAAATAACACTGAATGCTTAAGATTATGTAGCTAACTATGGAGATGGACTGGCTGACTGGAGACTGGTCAAGTTACAAAGTCCTCTGAAAACTATACAATACAAAGAAACCAAATAAAGCATATCATCTGCTCTAGATCAAACCCTTATACTGACCACAATCTTCTGATAGGAGAAACTGATCCTACAGAGTGCCTTCTCTCAAAAAAAATGCTATATAGGTAAAGAACTTACCACATCCAACCAAAACCGGTCAAGATCTGAATTACGTTGCTTCTTTTCTAAACTGATCAACCAACGACCTCCCATTTTGTTAGCATCATCTTCCCACATAGGGCGGATGCCTTGTTTAAACACTGCATAATCGTGACCTTGACGCAGTTCTGAAGGCAGTTTAATGTGATGGTACAACCTAAAACAGTGGACCAAGAAATTTCAACATTATTTTGATTCATTATTAATACATGTTTTAGTACCACTCACAATCAGTTTAAGTATCTCCTTCACAACTTTCATTCTCATTAAACCTTTCATACAAGTATGTCAGTTTAGAGTACTTGTGACCGGACCCTATTTAAAATGTCCTGGATATGGTCCAGGAACGTGCACCTTGGTCTTCCTCTTCCAACTTTCCCATTCACTCCTTGACTCATAAATCCATTTTGCCCAAACCATCTAAGCATACCTTTCTCAATTTTAGTCACATCTTCTTTTATACCACAATGTTCTCTTATCACACTATTTCTTACTTATTCACTCAGGTTCAATCCACTCATACTTCTCAACACACTCATCTCTACCACATTTATATTACTTATGTGATTAATCTGCCATACCCAAGATTCACTACCATACATAAGTGTTGGCACCAACACTCCTGCATGCACAGCCAGTCTGGCCCTTTGAGACACCATCTGGCTATTCATAAAGGCATACAGAGCACCATTTACCATATTCCCTGCATTCACTCTCCTTTTAATATAATTTTCACATGTTAGTCTTTAATACAGAGGAAAGAAAATATTCCATGTTTGGTGTTATTTTCTTCTCTTGACACTTATAACTGACTAAACCCAGTAAATATGGTGGGACCCATTTAATAGCAAATAAACAATCTCCTAACACAATATTATTGCAAAAAAATTATTTTACTAGAGGGAGGAAACTTTTATAACTAATACCCAACATACTGCACAAAAATATGATGACAGTTTGCCAACATGACCCAGAATTGATTCTTGGATGTGCACATTTCTTCACTATATTTTCCTTTACAGAAAGCACAATTGTACATTTTTAACAACCATTAGGGGCATAACATCTATATAAATGTATGCTGCTGCTTATATACCCAAGTGTACATGCTGGCACACAGGTTTGCCAGGTGTTCAGACAGTGTAAAAATTACTCTGTGAGCCTGTGGTTCCAGTATTCATAAAAGCCTTACAATGCTCTGCAGATCCAATATAATAACTCGTTCAGGATGTTATTTAAGTTGCTGCATTACTGCAGTGTTTCAGCCATATTCTTACAGGCACTCAGTAATAGTTTAGATGCTTTACGGCAAAAAATACACTTCTTTCCTTTTGCCTGTGCACCGCACCAGCAATAGCATACTGCACCCAATGGGGACACTTATTTTGGGGACAAAGTCGTTATTTGTTTTTAAGTACCAACCAACCAATTTTATATTTAAAAACACTTTAATTTAGACCAGTTGTCATGTAAATAAATTATTATTATATTATATGGAGAAAATTGGCGATGCCTACTTAGAATTTGAATCTACAACTCTTTACACAAGAAATCACGCACCTTATCATTAAACCACCATGACGAATTATAAATACTGACCTCCAAAAGTCTTCTACTGTGTCAAAGTTGGTTAATTCAATTTGGTTCTCCTCCCATGACTTAGTTCTGTCGTTGTCGTAAAACCAGAGGCTCCAAGTGTTCTGCAGTGGATGCTTTATCAAGAACTCGGGGGGAATTTCTGAGCTGCTATTAGTTTTTGTATCTGTGCCGGCTGATCCCTTGAATACACAAGTCATTTTTTAGTTAACCTATAACTTATCGACAGTCACCAATATGTTACAAAATTATTTCCGTAAATGAAAATTTAAATATTCCGAAATAATCTTTAAAAGAATATAAAGCGTCGTTTTGGGTATGTAATTTCGATATATTTGACGGAATATGCACAATTATAACAGTGAAAGTTTAACAAGCCACATCACCAAACTATCCTTAATTATTTGAATGAACATTGATTTATTATGTTATTTGAGGGTAGGATATTATTTTTTATCAATGATATTCATTCTTTTTCCTACCTCAACATCTTCTGCATTATTTCCAGCCATGTCACAAATTCTTCCCAATTCTGGATTTTTTATAGAAAGACAGACCGCTAGTATTGCCAGGAACAAGCGTTTATTTGAATATCAACAGATCTTATTTCTCGTAATTTTATAATGTAATTAAAAACAATATATTTTAAGAGATAAAATGTATACTATTGTCATATATATTTTATCTCGTATCCAATTAGTCTTAATTAAATTAAATTCGTAAATTGTGTGATCACTAACCAGGAAAATCATATTTCATTATCATGATTTCCGTATACTTCTGTGTCTGCATTGAGGTGTCTTAGTAACTGCATAGATGGGCTGCTTCATTTCTCTTTACCCTCAGCTCCTTTTAGGACTGTTGGAAGCGGGAGTCTCGTCATACTCTTTATTTGGTCGGACCAAAGAGTCGGTGAGCGACCCCTTGGTCTTTTATTTCGACCTTTCCCACCAAAATCAGTTTCTTAAAGTTATTTGACTGTCTTCGATCGATATGACCAAGGTATTAGAGTGCTCGTACACTTTATTATATCTAACAGCGCTTTTTGTACCACTGGTTACAATTCTTAGTAGCTTCGGAAACTAGTTTTTTCTGTTTACATTAATTTAAAACTTTTAATGTGCAAAATTTCAATTAATCTCATCATCATTCATCGGTCATTTACTGCTAAATGATGTGTAAATAGTATTAAACAAATATTCGTTTCTTAGCATTACATTTTTGCTTGTAAACTAGTAATTAACTATAACTGATGCCTTCTGATACATTAGTTAGAGATAGAAAACATAACAAATTTCCTCAGTTTGATCTGCTGGAGAGCTAGAGAGGTCTGCTAAATTAACATTTACTGGCAATAACGTCAATGAGGCCGCGAAGATTTTTTAGAATACCTTGTTATTAAAAATAAACATCTACAGCAGCGCGTGAGACCGCCGCATGCCATGGCGAAGGGAGTTCGCCATTTCTGGCACCGCACTTACATATAGTGTAAAGTTTACGACGGTACACGTCGCTTCGTCGCTTCAACCGATGGACGTCCACTGCTGGACATAGGTCTCACGTAATGATGTCCACAAGGCCCGATCTTGCGCCGCCTGGCTCCAGCGGCTACCGGCGACCCTCTTTATGTCGTCGGTCCACCTTGTGGGGGGTCTCCCTACACTGCGCCGCCCGGTGCGGGGTCGCCACTCCAGCACCTTCGGGCCCCAACGTCCATCGGTCCGTCGGACTATGTGCCCCGCCCATTGCCACTTCAGGTTCGCGATTCGTAGGGCTATGTCGGTGACTTTGGTTCTGCTACGGATCTCCTCATTTCTGATTTGATCACGTAGAGAAATTCCGAGCATAGCCCTCTCCATCGCACGCTGAGCGACTCTGAGCTTTCGTATGAGGCCCATAGTCAGCGACCACGTTTCGGAGCCGTAGGTCATCACTGGCAACACGCACTGTTCGAAGAGCTTTGTCTTCAAGCACTGAGGAGTATCGGACGAAAATATCTGGCGTAGTTTCCCGAACGCTGCCCAACCGAGTTGGATTCGGCGGTTGACCTCTTTCTCGAAATTGGACCTACCTAGCTGGACAATGTGTCCCAGGTATGTATATTCGTCTACAATTTCGAGTGCTGAGTTCTCAACGATGACTGGGTGGAGCGGAACATGGATATTGGACATAACTTTCGTCTTATCCATGTTCATTTTTAGGCCCACCTGTCGAGAAGCTCTGCTGAGGTCATCGAGCATTGCATTGAGATCTTCCAGAGTCTCTGCCATAATGACCACGTCGTCGGCAAACCGTAGATGAGTGATGTACTCGCCGTTGATGTTGATGCCCAGTCCGTTCCACTCCATAAGCTTAAACAGGTCCTCCAACGCCGCAGTAAAGAGCTTCGGGGAGATAACATCTCCCTGTCGCACTCCACGCTGCAGTTGGATAGACTCTGTGCTTTGGTCCTGTATACGGACTGACATGGTGGCGTTTTCGTACAAACACTTCAACACGTGTATGTACCGGTGGTCAATTCGGCATCTCTGCAAAGATCTCAACACGGCCCATGTTTCCACCGAATCGAAGGCTTTCTCATAGTCCACGAACGCCAAGCAAAGTGGCCGATTATACTCCTCGGTCTTCTGTATAATCTGCCGCAGCGTAAAGATGTGGTCTATGGTACTAAAGCCTTTTCGGAATCCGGCTTGTTCGGGGGGCTGGAAGTCGTCAAACTTGCGAGCGAGACGATTCGTAATGACCCTCGAGAACAGCTTATAGACATGACTTAGCAGCGCAATAGGTCTATAGTTCTTCAATAAGGTGTTGTCACCTTTCTTGAAGAACAGAACTACCACGCTCCTATGCCATGCCTTGGGCACCGTGCCTTCCAGAATGACGGAATTGAACATTCGCTGAAGGACTTTAAGAATGGGTTTTCCACCCGCCTTCAGGAGTTCCGCTGTGATTCCGTCATCACCCGGTGCCTTGCCGTTCTTCATCTGTTTGAGAGCCATACTAATCTCGTACAAGCTGACGTCCGGGATATCTTCGGTATAATGCCGGGTCAGTTTGGCACGGGGATCTTTAGCCAAACTATCAATAGGCTTGCAAGTCGATGTGTACAACTGTCCATAGAAACTCTCAACCTCCCTCCGAATCTCAGGTCCAGATGCAATGAGTTCGCCGTTATGGGTCTTCAGCCGCGTCAACTGGCTCTGACCGATAGACAAATCTTTTGCGAACACTTTAGTGCCTTTGTTGCGTTCGATGGTATCTCGTATACGCTCGGCATTAAAGTGTCGCACATCACGCTTTTGCGATTTAGAGATCTGTCTATTGATCTGCCGATATGCGGACGCGTCTGCTGTAGACTGCAAGCTCATTGCATGTCTCTGTTCCATGAGATTAAGAGTATGGTCTGAGAATCTCTTGGTTTGCTTTTTACGGGGTTTATAAAATTTCATCCCAACCGTATGGACAGTTTCCACTAGCCTATCGTTTAGCTCGTCCACAGATTCGCAATCCTCGAGGCAGGCGAAGCGGTTTTGCAGCTCTAGTTGAAAGCTCTCGGGGTTTTGGATATGCGCGCGAGTGGGTCGGAGCGTAGACTTCACCAGTCTGAACCGCTCTCGGTGTACGTTGATATTCAATGTGCCTCTTACCATACGGTGATCGCTCCCAGTTTTCACTTGATTGATCACAGAGACATCATTGAATATGTTCCGTTTCGTAGACATGATGAAGTCAATCTCGTTTCTCGTGGAACCATCAGGACTCAGCCAGGTCCATTTTCGGAGCGGCTGTTTCTTGAAAAAAGAGTTCATCATATAGAGTCCCTCCTTTTCCATGAAATCAGCGAGCATCTGTCCCCTCTGGTTCCGTTGCCCATACCCAAATTGCCCCACTCTCAACTCTGCCCCGCTTCGTTCGCCGAGTTTTGCGTTGAAATCACCCATAACAACGTTGTAGAAGGTCCTAGAGGTATGCATGGCTTTGGAAATGTCCTCATACATAACCTCTACATCATCATCTGGATGCGATGATGTGGGTGCGTAAACCTGGATGACCTTCAACGAATACCGTTTGGTAATTCTGAGTATCAGGTACGCTACCCTGTTGGACACGCTGTTAACTTCTACAACGCTGTTGACGAGAGATTTGTGGACGAGGAACCCGACACCACCTTGGGACTGGTGTTCGCCCTCCCGGTAGTAGAACAAGTTACCGGATTTGAGGATTATCGTGTCCTCCCCCTCTCTACGGACTTCCGACAATCCTATAATATCCCAGTGTAACTTGTTTACTGCTTCTTCCAGTTCGAAGATCTTTTCGTCGGTCCTCAAAGTGCGTGCGTTGTATGTTGCCAGGTCAAGTCGTCGGGGTTGGCAGCGGAATCTCTTCCGGAGATTCTTAGCACCCCCTGCCCCGCCGTTACCATAACCGCTGCCAGAGCTAGGAATAGCGGGGCTGCCGGGGACTGGGGGCCGTTGCTGCCTTGTTGTTGTCATTTGTGGTTTCTGCCGATAATCACCACGCTTGGCAGGCGGGTTGGTGATCGCAGTGCTGACCTTCTCGCACCGATAACGCTGCTGCCCGTTATCGGTCTGTGGTATTTAGGTCAGCTATATAGAATGGTTATACCGCCATTTGTCGGTCGCCAGAGCCTCGTCGGTAGGAGCAGGGTGCACCGCGTGCAGGTGAGGTTGGCATTTGGGGAAACGGATTGGGACGCGTTTCTCCCTTACACCCCGACGGTACACGTATGCTGTGTCTTTAAAAAACACGATGTTTCATGTCTGCCTGGCGTTGCGTAATGGACAGATTTTTAACGTGAATTCGTTTTTAAAATCACATTCATAGGTAGGCAATTAAAGAAAACGAATGATAATGAAATCGGGGAAAAGGGTTTGGTTTTATAAGTACATATCTATCACGTCTATTCGAAATTCAATTACACTACTGATAAACATACTGTAAAACATCGTTGTTTTATATAAAAACTATTACCCGTTACGAGATTTATTCACGTTCAATTAACGTCAGTGTCCATAACACAGCCAGACCATTTTTTTTTATCTTAAAGAAGGTAGGTTTTGATTTATAGTATTTTTTTAGTGGCAACATTGGTATTTGAACTTCAATCATAGAAATTACAGACTGTCAAAATTCATTTATCAAATCAATGAAAACTGAAAAGCGTCGTCTTTGCTACTATCTTTAGTAATTTTTGCCGGTCTCCGTCCAATATTTTATAATATATAAAAAGTATAATACAAGAAGCCTATTGAAATGTCTGTTCAGGCTATTTTATTGGATTTCTCAATGGATCCGGCTCGTTTGGGTGACGAGAACGGTCAGAAAACTGTATTTACACAGTTAGAGACTATACTAAAGGATTATGTGCCTAATCTCATCTTGGCTGCTGATATCAAAGTAGACGGTGGATCTTTGAAGCTTTTAACAGGAAAAAGAGGTACCATTGTATCCGTGAGATTGTTCGATCGTGGCTTTGTTACTGTAAATATTGAATATTATAAAGAAGACAATGAGGAACCACTAATCAACTTCAAGGTTAGCTCAATTCGCTTAAAATAGCTTCGTTACATTTGCACTAGACGTTCACTTTGCAGCGGCTATAATATCTTATGTCAAGCCATTTACGTTAAACATGGTTTCTCTTTAATGAGAATTAATAATGTCTATTAAAAATTTTGATGAGATTATTCCTTTACCATTTTCATTATGTTACTAATGTCGTCGTCTCTAGCCAGATTCAATTTATATTTATATAGATAAAATTAATAATAATTTGTATATTGCAGTTTATGTAGGAAATATTCCTCAGAGTTTTGGCGACTTTTTAGAACATTTGAAATTTTCGTATTGTTGTTAGTATATTTATTGCATTAAAAAAAACTCAATATGTATCATAGCCTCAAAATGTAACATTCTATGTATTTTCTCATTTACTTGTAATTTACTCAATTTTATTACAGTTTTATAGACATATACTGCATAATATTTAGATGATATATATAAATTAGAAAATATATATACTACTGCATTCAGACTGCCTCATTGGTCTAGTGGTCATCATGTTTGGCTACAGACATGAGGTTCTGGGTCCAAGGTTAGGCAAATTAAAAGATCATATTGAGTTTTCTATTAAGACTTTCTCAGTATTTGCCCCAAAGTGTGCTGTTGTCTGTGTGCTCCACCAATGTGTCTTGGAGAGTATGTTAAGTCATAGGTCCAGTGCCTGATCTCACTGGTCATCTCGGATTGCCATTACATCTTACGATGAGAATGAAGGAATAGAGATTGCACTTGTGTACTATGTCTGCCAACCTGAAGTAGAACAGCCTGTTGGATTTATGCTTTAAACTCCCTCTCTTCTAGCAGTGGGATGTTAATGTTCCTTACCTTTTGTACTGTACAATAAGTATTAATTTTAAAAGATCTAAATTTTACTTATATTCATTTCTAATATGTGTTTGATATTTAGTTACATAAAAATAATTGAATAGGGGTTGAGCGTCTTGTCTTGTTTTAGCATACAAAGCTACTGGAAAGTTCTCTGCGATTATTATTGCAGTGTGACAGGCTAAAGCTTTTGCCAGTCATAAAAAGGGGTTACAAATACAATGTTTATCTAACAAGCTCAGGTTAGCTTTTACTAATGCAATTCGATTAGTTTGTGGTGAAAATTGTGCTGTTGTACGCTGTAAAAATGTATTTACCCTTAATATCCAACTAATTATGTAACTATCAGAAAATCTTTTTGATTTGTTTGTTTTACCTTAATAGTGTGTGTTGGTTGATAGTGGTGTTTTGATGAAACATATTAAACTTCTTGTTAAGCCTGAACCACTATTTTATGTACATATTTATGTATTATTACCATAATTTACAAGTAATCATGCTATGGCCGAATTTATCTCAATGAGTGTTATAGTGTTTAGAGTAAGTTCTAGGATACCAGGCATTATTTTATCCATCAGTATCATCTGACTTATTATATCTATATATGTGACAGTCTCATTGGGGCAGTGGTGCAAATACTCGCTTTGCTAGCAGAGGCCCCAGGTTCAATTCCTGGTCGGGCAAATTTGGGCTGGTGGGAGGCTTTGGTCATAGCCAAGCAATTAGATTGTATTTTGGTATGATGCTGTGTAGAACCCATAAGAGGTAAATTGCCTCTTAACAGATTAGAGAGCTTCCATTTTAGACTGTATCATTACTTACCCTCACATACGAATACAGTCAAGCTTCAACCAGCAATTACAATTTAAAGAGCTATAATGTTATTTAGATGGTGGACTATGGAAGACAGGACTTATTAATTTAATCACACTATTTTTACTTAATGATGTAGTCTAAGATGGAAGAGTACTTATAAAAGGGCATTGCATAAGCTTGTGTCATATCTTTTATGGTTTCTACACAGCATCTACCGGAATGCAAATGTTTTGTGCAAATGGTGGTTCTTTTGCATAATAGGGGGGGTGGTGGGTGGTCTCAACCAAACCTCCCACTGGCACAAAGTCCTATAGATGAAGGAATATCTTGAATTTGCTCCAGCAGTATTCAAAACCAGGACCTATGCTTGCAAAACAAGCAATCACAATTATACTGGCATGGCTGTCACCAAATCATTTTTTTCTAAAATTTAAATATTTCATAACACAAAGTGACTGCCCCATTAGTCTAGTGGTCAGTATGAGATCCTGGTTTCAAGTCCTTGGTTGGGCACTCAAAAATCGATATTAAGTTTTAAGGTATTCTTTATATTTGCCGAAGTTGTGTTGTTGTCGGTTGTATCGTATCTCATCACATCCCTCTTTGAGAGTGAAGGAATAGGGAGTGCACTTATCTACTATACCTGCCAACCCACAGTGGAGATGCATGTTTGGTATGCTGTAAAAACCCTCTGTCTTATGAGTGAGGAGACCTGTGTGTGCAACGGGACGATAATGAGCTGCTACTTACAAAACCAACTCTGTTCTTTGATGAATGTGGTCTCGACCAACGAAATTCAATAAACATTTTGATTGCGACTATAAATTGTCAAACATTAACTTCAATTGTGGTTCAATAAACGCAGCTCTTTATAATGTTTATTGTTCAGACAAAATTAAATATTGACGTATGTAATGGCCTCGCTGGTGCAATGGTGTGAGCTATAGCTTAGCAGAAGTCCTGGTTTCGATTATCGACAAGGGAGATTTAAGAAATTGCATTTCCTTTGTCTGGGTCTGGATTAGTTGATGATTTCGGCCATGGTTTGTGACACTTTAGAACAGACTCACTCACCAGTAAAAAAAAAACTAGGAACTATTAGGGTACATACATACATCGCATCACGTCTCATTCCCATAGGGGTAGGCAGAGACCACATCCTTCCACTTGCCGCGATCCTGCATATCTCCTTCGCTACATTCATTCTCATTAAACCTTTCAAACAAGTTCGTCGGCTTAGAGTACTCATGACCTGGCCCTTATTTGAAATGTCCTGGATTTGGGCCAGGAAACTGCGCCTTGGTCTTCCCCATCCAACTTTCCATTGACTCCTTGACTCGTAAATCCTTTTTGTCAGTCTCCTTTCATTCTTTCTACGTGCCCAAACCTCCTAAGCATACCTTTCTTAATTTTAGTCACTACATTACATTGAAGTTATTACTCATATACGATTCGACATTTCATTGAAACACATAAATACATGTTGTCCTCTATTAAGTAAGATTTACGAGCTACTCTTCGAGTGCCAAGAATCTTCCAGTAATATGAGAAGACGCTCAACCTTACTTTCTGTTAGCTTAACACGTTCACACAAACAGATAAATTATATCATGTCTGTCTGTATTATACAGGGAAACCTGGAAATTATTTTGTTTTCGGGAATTTTCGAACCTTTTTGTATTGGTGATAGGTTAGCGCTTGATTGTGATCACACCTAATGGTAAATTTAGTTTAGGATGAAAGCACGCTAATCTGGTAATAAATAATTTACCTCCTTTGGTTTCTACAAGGCATCGTAACGGAGCACAAATCTCTGTGTTTAGCGGTACGTCTTTTCTGGTAAGGTGATAATTAGCTACGGTCGAAGTCTTCCAATCCTGACTCGGACAAATTGGAACATGCAATTTCAGGGATGGAAACCAGGAGTCTCTGCTAGCAAAGCGATTACTCGCACCACTGCGTCAGTGAGACCGTCAAACCTGTATAACTAAGACTTTGTGTTATAGCCCCAATATGTACGAAGTTTTATCAAGTTTAGAAAAGTTTTTCACTCGAATTCCTCCTATATTAGCATTATTTGTCAGTGCTATCTAAGAATTCATAAGATAAACATTTGGAGATATCATAGTGGGACTCTATAATTAAGACAACTAGGCCTGTAGATAAGATGATATTCTAAGTACACTAATGGCAGCAATAAATATTTTTTTTAATAAAAAAGCTCTCATGCGCCTAAAGAAGTTTCACTTTTAAAAAACAGGTCTTGGGGTTTGATTTCTTAATTTGACGGTCTCACCTGGCGCAGTGGTGCGATTACTGGCCTTGCTATAGGTCCCGGGTCCGATCCCCTGTAGGGCGAGTTTAGAAAATTGTATTATCTAATTTGTTATATAATGAGATAATTTTTCTGAGTTTGAACTGATGGGAGACGTCGGTCGTGGCTAATGCTTTGCAGCACGATGCCATGTAGAAACCATAAGAAGTAAATTTCTCCTTGTTAGGGCGCTTCCATCTTTGACTGTATCATCACTTAACATCAGAATAAACATGGGAATGACGTTTATTTTTTCGACAAAAAACGTCATTTCCGTACATTTTTTAGACGTTAGCAATCATAGAAAGTGACGTTGTCTAAGCAATTAAAAAACCCTGGTTGTCTTCATCAAATACCCTCAAATGAGATTACATGCTAACTGTATGTTAAAAAGATTGTGGTAGAGTTTTTATATAACAAAACTTTAAACTACCGTCACTAGTATCCTGAGAAATTAAGAGATCGTGTGCGTGAAATATTGACAAACAAAAGTTTGCGTGAACGTGTTATAGATATACCTAACATCAAATATCCGCATGTTAAGATACCCGCATAACCTTTGGTTTACTTTTGCCCCCCATATTATTGATTATTTGTTTTAATAGTGCGCGAAAATATTGGAAAATCAGCTGAAACAGTACATCACAGCTATGAAATCGCAAGCATTACCAACAATAAAACGTTGCAAATTTGGCAGGTATTACCCAACTTCAGGTAAGTTTCTTTTCTCTATACTCGTTTTTAATTTTTCAGCATAAAACCCCCTAGTGGACTTCGATCTTTATTTTGTTTCCATTTCTTTGTGTTGTTTAAAAGAATAAAAAAAAAAACAATATTACGTGAAACTTTTTTAGTAGTGTTGAGTAGAACATGACTTTAAAAAGAGTTTGTAAAAGTATTTTTTACTATACACTGATCCATTAAAGTGGTCTACTTGTATAGTATGTCTACTTATATATTTGATGTGCTTCAATACACGCCTCTGTTTCATATTAGGGGTGTGCGAAATTTGAACTTACAAATAATTCGTCCCGAATCGATTGTTAATATTCGATTCGAAACTCGAATCATTCCTCTGTTTTCAATAATATTCGATTCGAATCATTTCTCTGTTTTCTAGCCATTAATAATTTGTGAATATATTTATCAAGTGCAAAATCCGGTTATTTGGGACCTATATTTTGACTAATTTTTGGATTGTTTTAAATTTAAATTTTCATGGTTTATTAACATATTGACTATTTGAACGGGTACATACCACGATGACGTTTTTTAATTTTGCCGATATTTCGACCCAGTTGCATGGATCGTGGTCACGACGTTACTGCTGTGGTCGGTTGTGTCAAGCTGTCAAGGGCAGAATCGTTCAAATAGTCAGTAAGTTTTGGATGTTTATCTACCGAAATCCATATATTAAATGTGCTATGTTCAAAACAAATGATATGTTCTTCAAGCCAATAATATTTAAAAAGTTTATATATATGAAAACTCTAACGCTCTGAAATTTTGGATTATTTAAAAACGACGAATAGTTTTCGTAATATCAGCTAGTACACAAAAGGACACCTAATACTTTAAGGCAGGAATAGATTCAAAATTAAAATAATGTTATCATAAGTTTTGCTGGTCTTAGTTGGTCAACTGGCCCACTAATGCTTTCCCCCTTTAACAAATAGCCTTGCTATGAAAATAGATTTATAGCTACATTTCACCACTTTTAGACGAGAGACTTCTCGAATATGACATTGATGGAACATTATTCGATGAGCAATCGCCATTCCAGAAGGTGCAAGTGGTCCACTCGAAGTCATTTGGGAACATGTTGGTGCTAGATGATTTACAAAGTAAGTGTACAAAAGTAACGGCCTAATCATCTCCCCATTACGTATTCTTTCGTTCAATACCAATTTTCGAGCATCGCTGCAAGGGTTATTTTAGTCTTTACTTTGCACCCACCGTTTCTTTTTGTTTTTCCTCTCACCAAAGGATGTCTGTGAGAGATCGTTGAATTGAAAAGACTGCCTTTATTCTGTTACCTTTAGTTTTTTAGCATCTATAATTTTTTGTTATATTGTGTGCAATAAAGAATAAATAAAACCTCCCTCTGGAAGGTCTAGGTCATCTCAGTCAGACTGACTGACAAATATGGCGCTAAAAAGGAGCCTATATATTACTAAAGACAGCCCAGGTGTAGTCAGTCAGTCAATAGACTGCAGCTTATAAATTCTCAGATTATATTGCTGCGTTTCCCAACGCAACTGCGAATCTGAAAGGTAAATAACCTCTTTTTCTGTAAAAGACTCTGTCTATGGTTGTTCAAATTACTTGATATCACTTGGTTAAGGCTCCTATTGAAAATCAGCGCTGCAGTTTACTGCAGCATCATGCTGACATGGGAGACCTGGTTTGATCATGTAATTTAAATAAAAAGTTTCTTTCTTCAAATGTCTATGTGTATACGGTAGACGTTTTTGCGGTATACATTTTTATTTATTGCTTTTATAATCCCAGTAACCAATACGTCATTAGTTACCATAACACGTCGTGCTCATATTATCAGTAACCAATTAGCGTTACTATTGACCAAAACTAATTATTAACTGATTGCCATTCATACTATATTAAGTCGTAACTAAATCCAAGTTGATTAGATACCAGTTTTAGTTTATTATATAAAACTTTCCTAAATTTGTATGCTCTATTACCATATCGATCAATATAATATCCAAACAGAGGGCTCGAGGGACCATGTAATGGGGGACGCCCCTCGTCGTGGTCCTTCGAGTCCTTTACAAATACCTTACCACTAATAAGACTCAAATATTACGATATTTGTAATGCGAATCTAGAAAATGAATATATTAAACTCATTATAGATCTGTGTTATATATTTGCTGTGTTTCCAATCGATTCTAATACACTTAAATATAACATAGGAGATTAATTTAAGTAAAAAACGAGGTGTTGGAAGTTTTCCTATCCAACTTTAAAAAAAATTGAAAACGCCATTGTTAATCAAATATTACACTACTGTATAACTCTTTACAGACATTTCAGAGGCTGATCTTATATACACAGAAACATTAATGCAGCGAGGGAAAGAGAGTTACGAGGGGAAAGAAATCGTCATTCTAGGTGATGTAACAATTAGCGCCCATGATTTGAAATTTAAAGTACATAATTTGAATTTAATATATAAATCAAAAATATAGGTGGCGGTGATGGTGCTTTATTATACGAACTGCTGAAGGAAAACCCCAAGTACGTATGGATGCTGGAGATAGACGAACTGGTGATGAAGGCCTGCAATAAACACCTCAAGTCCATTTGCGGTGATGTCCTGGAGAGGAGGAAGGGACCCAATTTTGAGGTAATATGTTGTTAACTAGCTTGACCTTGCCTTGACCTTGCTCGTACACAAGCAGAGTTGCTTGTGTTCCTATGTCCTATTTAAAATGAAACCGATCAGTCTTATCGGTTCTAATATAACGCAAATGGTTTTTGACTACGTAACTCGCTCTTCACGAGAAATTTAGAAAAAACTTCGTGTTGTTGACGTACATTAAGGAAATACTTCCTTATAGGTATGCGCGAATGATTTGAACTTACGAATTATTCGAAAAAAGATGCTAAATATTATGAATGAAGCTTTGAAAGGGAAAGGAATGAAAGTGAATGTAAACAAAACGAAAGTTATGCTTTTTGAACGAGATGAATCTATGATGAATGGCAATATTTTGATAGATGGGGAACAAGTGGAAGAGGTGAAAGAATTTGTATACTTGGGATCTAAATTTACAAAAGATGGAACATGTGAAAGTGATATCGAAAGGAGAGTGAATGCAGGGAATATGGTAAATGGTGCTCTGCATGCTTTTATGAATAGCCAGATGGTGTCTCAAAGGGCTAGACTGGCAGTGCATGCTGGAGTGTTGGTGCCAACACTTATGTATGGTAGTGAAAGTTGGGTATGGCAGAAGAATCACAAAAGTAAAATAAATGCGGTAGAGATGAGAGCGTTGAGAAGCATGAGTGGATTAAAACTGAGTGACAGAGTAAGAAATAGTGTGATAAGAGAACGTTGTGGTATAAAAGAAGACGTAGTGACTAAAATTGAGAAAGGTATGCTTAGATGGTTTGGGCATGTAGAGAGAATGAATGAAAGGAGACTGACAAAAAGGATTTATGAGTCAAGAGTGAATGCGAAAGTTGGAAGGGGAAGACCAAGGCGAACGTTCCTGGACCAAATCCAGGACATTTTAAATAACGGCCAGGTCAAGAGTACTCTAAACCGACGAACTTGTATGAAAGGTTTAATGAGAATGAAAGAAGCGAAGGAGATATGCAAGGATCGTGGCAAGTGGAAGGATGTTGTCTCTGCCTACCCCTATGGGAATGAGGCGTGATGCTATATGTATGTATGTATGTATTATTCGAAACTAGAATCGATTTATTTGAAAGTTCCCGAATAATTTGATAAATATGAAATAGTTTAATTTTTTTCCGAATTATTGTCAAATTTTCGAATATTTTGAATCCAGAGTTTGTTATATTCAAATATGTTTGATATAATGCGTTATTTTATGATTATTGTGCATAATTCAAACCAAAATTGTGTTGCTCTGGAAAATAATAATTTTATTTTTATAACAATCACATTACATTTAGAAAAACAATATTAATTAATTACAAATATTACCTGGTAAAGAGAAACAATATTTAAAGTTATTTTACTACTTCTTAACAATTACCACTTTATGTCTTGTCATACGACAGCTGCTTCTACAGAAAACCATCAAGTTCACAGATAACTAAATAAAGTCTTAAAGCACTTTGTTTACATTCATTTTATTTCAACTATGCAATATACAAATCTACGTTTGGTTAAAAGAAATTATTAAGTAATTTTTTTTCATCGATAAACTCTTATGTTTCTACATATAAATAAATAAAAATTTTAACAAAAAATAACCCCCTTCAAAACAAACTCTTACAAATATATTAATATGCTCTAAAAAGTAAAAAATAATTGCGTATTTTTTAAACTGTTCTTCGTATTCTTAACATTCGGAGTCGGAGTCGGCGTATTTGTAAGTTTGGTTCTTTTTTGTTAAAATTTTTATTTATTTTTACTGTATCTGAAGTAAACTAACAAATTTATCTCAATATTTGTACACCTAACCTTGAGACAGCACCGTTTCAATTAAACAACTATACAAAGTTAAATTTACAATGATATTGTCACACCCGGGCTCAAACTCGCAACCCAATACTCGTACATTTACAGGTTAGTTATTTTGCCGCCCCGCTATCACCAGTCAATTACGTTCGGGGGCAGCTANTACACCTTATAAATATTGCAATGCAGCAACAAACGTAAGCTCATTGCTATTTGATTACAGGCAGTTATATATTTTGCCATAAATCACACCCTTACTGTGAGCCGTTTAGGAGTTCCATTGGTCATCATATTTAAGTACGACAATCACTTCACCATACCGAAGTTACGGTAGATGACTCAAATATCCGGCGATCTTATAAAAGATTCTGCCGAGAATCGTTAATTTGCTCCTAAGAATTGAAGAGTTCCGTTACTTTTTTAAGGATCCCATGATCAAAACCTAACCAAACTATTATCAATATGAAACATCAGCAACCCTTGAAATATGTCCTTTTTATGGTTGGAGTGATCTTGAGTTATTCGTCCATTTGTAGTACACATGCTTAGTGCAAATTTAAGACTTATCCGGTTTTCTCATAGATGCCATCATCAGAACGGGATTAAAAAAAGATGGGACCAAAAAAAATACAAATGCGACAAATTGATAACTTCCTTTTTTTTTGAAGTCGGTTAAAAAGAGTATAATTTTATAGCGGTAATAAAATGATAATATTTTATTTATATTATCTCCATTCATTTATATGTAATAAAATTATTTATGTAAATATTTTGTAACAAAGTTAAATAGTATCGCACAAAATACAAGAATTGTACTATACAGATACCAAATTAATTAAAAAAAATGAAAAATGCGTGCGTACAAAGTCAGAAGTGAAACTTCTTTGGCAAACAACTTTAGAGACTTAGAAGAAGGGCAAAAAGAAGATATGTTTGGAATTTAATTGTCATTGAAACATTAAGTGTCGAAAATTAACACAAATAATTTATTGAAATATCAAATGACGTTGTGTAAATAAAAATGCCAAGTGTTTTTTGTCAATATTAGAAATTATTAATTAAATTTTGTTTTTCAATTTAAAATTTAGAAAAGAGAATCTATGAACTATTATTTCATGAAAAATAGTATATTGAATGAGTGGCAAATTAAAATGTAAATGTCAAAATCTTCAAACGAATTAGCATAAAAAACGCTGCACATCTTTAAAATTTTCTCTCATGCGCCTAAAGAAGTTTCACTGCGGATTGGCAGGCATAGTACACAAGTGTACTCTCTATTCCTTCACTCTCATAGTCCGACGTGACGGCAATCCGCCACGACCGGAGAGAGATCAGGCGCAAAACCGACAGCTTAACGTGCTCTCTGAGGCACGGGGGTGGATCACACCGCCAAATTTTTCTCAACTTCGTGCAAATATTGAGAAAATCTTACTAGAATACTAAATATCGATTTCGAATTGCCCCAACCCGGGACTCGAATCCAGGACCCCAAGTATTAGTCGAACCATTAGACCACTAACTTACTAATGAGGTTGCCTTTTCCAAGCCCTAGGATGTTTAAAGACTACTACTTTCTTTCATTATAAAGATAATAGTCGAGGACTGTATGCTGACCGTGAAGAAGCTGAAGAGCGAGCAGCGCAAGGTGGACTACGTGTTCGGGGATCTGACCGACATCCCCATCTCGGACGAGGACTGCAGCGAGCTCTGGGAGTTCATGATCAACATCCTCAAAGCGGCCTTCGAGATACTCAAGCCCACCGGGAAGTTCATGACACATGTATGTTTCTCTAACACTTTGTCTTCTACCACTCTGTAATCTGCAAGAAGAGTAAACTGTCACTTCGCCACAAGGTGACACTTTACAAAATTTGCATCCGCCCCATCATGTCTTACGCCAACGTAGTTTTTGCATACGTGCCAGAGCGCAGACTGGCCCGCCTGCAGATGTTCCAAAGCAGATTCATGAGGATGGCTACGGGATGCCCCTGGTACGTCCGTAACATCGACTTGCATAGGGACTCCCCACGATAAAGAGATATTTCAAAACGCTCTCCGAAAATTATTTCGAGAGAGCCATTAATCATAGGAACCCATTAGTGGTTATCGCGTCCTCTTATACGGTCCTTCTCAACGTTCCGCCTAGGAGAAGAAGACCCATGTATGTCCTTAACGACCCCGATGAGTCTATGATAATCGACAATCTACTTTATCAGGTAGGATCCGACACTAACACAAACGCATCACGCCGACTCCGGCGGCGGAGTCGAAGTCCCAACCAAGCCGAGGCTCGATCTCGCAGGATATGCCCTTGGAGCGGAGTTTGAGAACGAGGCCTTTTCAGGACTAGCACTCGTAGGGCTAATAACGTTTCCCATTTTGCTACTACTAACATTCGTCGTCGCTTAAACTGATGGACGTCCACTGCTGGACATAGGTCTCACGTAATGACCGCCACAAGGCCCGATCTTGCGCCGCCTGGCTCCAACGGCTACCGGCGACCCTCTTTATATCATCGGTCCACCTTGTGGGGGGTCTGCCTACACTGCGCCGTCCGGTGCGGGGTCGCCACTCCAGCACTTTCGGTCCCCAACGTCCATCGGTCCTTCGGACTATGTGCCCCATTACTAACACTACTAACATTACTTCAACCCAAATCTCTTATAATTATTGATAACTGATTAATAGATAAAGATGGTACATTGTTAATCCATTATAGTCACGTGTGACTAATTACGCATGGTTATATATCCAATTAGGTACTATTTTTCATAAAATATAAAAACTTCATAAATTCTCTTTTCTAAATTTGTAAAATTCGTCATTTAAGATTTCAATAAATTATTTTTCCCTCCCTTAAGTCTTGGAAATCTAAAGATTTCGATTTGTATAAATAAACAAGACTTAGATATTGCATTTCCAAAGATGATTCACTTCTGACATGTGTACTTGTCATAGTTGTGAATTTATATATTAAATAAAATGAATATCTAACATATTTAAATATAACAAACTCTGGATTCAAAATAATGGCAAATTTGTCAATAATTCGAAACAAAATCGATATTTTTCGAATTATTCGGAATCTTTCAAATAAATCGATTCTAGTTTCGAATAATTCGAACATTTTAATCATTCGCGCATCGCAATTCTCTATCCCTATAAGGAAGTGCTTCCTTGAACCTTGAACTTTGCTTATGTAGGAGCAAGGTCAAAGCAAGGTCAAGCTAGTTAACAACACATTACCTCAAAATTGGGTCCCTTGCTCTCCAGGACATCACCGCAAATGCACTTTAGAATATTTTAATGACAATTATATCTCCATTTCATATAAAAATCTCCCTTTTTCCCTCCATTTGAGTCTCGGAAATCTAAAGTTTTACGTTTACATAAATATAAACGAGACTTATTTTGCCAAAGAAGTTTCACTTTTAGACAGTCCAAATGTGGTTTGGCTTAAGTATTATATATGATGTGGTATGCAACGTGACACTCTTCTCAATGCTCCTATTGATGATGTTATTTGGTTAAATTGCTAATTTTGGGTTGATTGCCATATTTGTGGGCAGGGTAACGGCGCCACGTCCCCAGAGTCGTTGGAGCTTTACGAACAGGTGCTGCTGAAGATGACGCCAGCCGTCACCTTCAGCAAATGCAAGGCGTTCGTGCCCTCCTTCCTCGAGGACTGGATCTTCTACCAGATAGCCTTTAAGAACGACGGCGGTGACTAGTAACCAAAGATGTATTGTTCCTTATAGTTTTAAGATGTAACTTAAGATTAGGCCACGTGCACACTGGGCGTATGAGAACTGAATCAAAACTAAAAATAATCTTCAACATTATAATATGCCTTTTTTAATAGGACATTTTTAACATGATCCTTATATTTATGTGGAGGCAAACCCAGAAGTCATTCGGGTATCTTATTAAAAATGTAAGCTCAACCTGACAAATGTATTCTGAACCTTTTACACTGTAAAGTATATCATTACAAGTTTGTTTTTATTTCCTCTTTAGTACTGAGACGGTGTAGTGTGTACGTGGCCTATTTGAACGCCTTAAGTGCTCTGTTTGAAATACATTTATATGTGCACCTTTTACCCCACTCTAGCAATTCTGTTGTATTCACTACTTTAACAAAATCCTTTTTAGCTTTTGCGATAAACTAAAAAATTACTGAACCGATTTTTATCTAGTCTTCAGCAATAAATGAAGTGATTCAAGAAGAAAGTTTATATGTATAATACATATAAATATATGTATAATACATATAAATTATGGTACAGAAAAGTTGAAAAATTCAAAGGCATTAAATGACAAACTTACGGTATAGATAAAATTAATATTTTACAGAATTGTTTATCATAAATTGATCGATAAAAAGTCCTTGACAGTATATATTTATATTTTACATATTACAATAAAATAGGTGTTATTTAACAAGCTATTTTATACAATACAGTATTATTTTTTATCCATTTAAATATGTAACATACGCTGTATATTTTATGTAGATTAAAACTGTTATTGACAGCGTTTCATTAAAATTGATATCTTAGAAGATACCAGAGATTTAGTAAGCGGTGGCACACATAAAGTACTGAATATAATAGTATTGAACCATATATGTATTAACAATAACTGTATGCACAGAAATGTATAATAATGTCTCAATGTATTCTATTGCGTTACTTTTACTGATTACTCTAAGTGATAAGTGAAAAAAATATCCTGTAACATTTGTGATAATATTTTTAGACGGGTATTTTGATGTAAGAATTCAAATTAGAGGAGAAAAATCCAACGGAATTTTACATTATTTAAAATCACAAATTTTTAACATGCACCACTTTTGTTGTCATGGTTTGTAATAATTCATATTAGACGAAAACAAACCAACTGAATTTTAAAATGTTTGGAAGCACAAATTTTTAACTTAAGTAGACTCGAGTCTACAAAATTGCAAATTGAAAGACTTGAATCAACAAAATTGCAAATTGAAAGACTTGAGTTTACAAAATTGCAAATTGAAAGACTCGAGTTTACAAAATTGCAAATTGAAATACTCTTAGTCTAGAAAATTGCAAATTGAAACACTCGAGTCTACAAAATTGCAAATTGAAAGACTCGAGAACCTACAAAATTGCATATTGAAAGACTCTAATCCACAAAATTCCAAATTGAAAGACTCCAATCAACAAAATTGCAAATTGAAAGACACGAGCCTACAAAATTGCAAATTGAAAGACTCGAGCCTACAAAATAGCAAATTGAAAGACTCGAATCAACAAAATTGCAAATTGAAAGACTCTAATCCACAAAATTCCAAATTGAAAGACTCCAATCAACAAAATTGCAATTAAAGACTCGAGACTACAAAATTGCAAATTGAAAGACTCGAGCCTACAAAATAGCAAATTGAAAAACTCGAATCAACAAAATTGCAAATTGAAAGACTCGAGTGTATAGAATTGCAAATTGAAAGAACCGAGTCTACAAAATTGCAAATTGAAAGAACCGAGTCTACAAAATTGCAAATTCAAAGACTCGAGTCTTCAAAATTACAATTAGAAGTCTGGAGTCTTCAATATCGCAGCAAGATGACTCGACATTTCAAAAACTAGAAGTCTCGAGTCTATAAATTGCAAGTAAAAAAACTGGAGTCTTCCATTAAATTAGATCACCTGACTCGAAATTGTAACCTTGAAACTCACGTTTTTTAAATAACAGCAAGAACACTATAGATTCAAAATGATTCGAGTCTTCAAAATAACAACATGACTTAAATCTTCAATGTTACAACCAAATGACTTCCATCTTTAAATTTACAAATTCAAATTATAATTAACCACTTGAGTCTTCAAAGTTACAAGACTCAGTCTTCAAATATCATCTTTTTTATATTGTTGACAGTTTAGCGCGTGACTGTGATCTGACCTAATGGTAAATGATGATACAGTCTAAGATGGAAGCGCGCTAATCTGGTAGGAGGCGATATACCCCTTATGGTTTCTACACAGCATCGTACCGGAACACAAATCTCTTTGTTTGGCGGTACGTCTATGCTGGTAGGGTGTTAATTAGCCGCGGCCGAAGCCTCCCACTCCAGACAAATTACAAAATACAATTTCCTAAATTAGTCCTACCGGGGATCGAACCCGGGACCTCCGCTAGCAAAGCTAATATTTGCACCACTGCGCCAACGAGGCCGTCACACCTAAATGACTTCTGTTCTCTTCTCAAATTCTTTGAGTCTTCTAATTCGTATCTAAAGTCTTTAAAATTATAAGTAAAGGACTTGAATCTTCAAAATTACAACTATTAGACCTAAGTCATAAAAAATACAATAAAAAGAGTAGAGCATCCAAAATTTCAATAAAACGATTTGAACCTTTATAATTATTAGAAAAAGAGTTGTGTATTCAAAACTATAAGACTCAAATCTTCTAAATAATTACTAAGAGACTGTAGTCACTATTAACACTACTAACAATTCAACATCCGGTTTCACTGCTGTTAAACACTTTCAAATTATAATTAAAAGACTTGAGTCTTTACAATCACAACTAGAAGACTTGAGTCGTCAAAATTACTAAAAAAAGAGTGAAATATTCAATTAACAACGTTATATTGAGGCTTGTTAATCAAGTTATACTATTACTTGTTTGCAATGTGAATAATTAATAATACCATACAATTTAACATTAATAACTCGCCTAATCGCTTTACTGACCAATTTACAAGTATTTCTTTTTTGTTATATTTCTTGTTAAGGTCCCATTCATTATAAATTGATTTGGAGTTACTTCGGACCCTACTACTAACGCCATCTATGTTCGTCGAACAACAACTCCGCTGTTACAGCGCCATCTCTGGGGAGAAATCTCGTCCTAGCGGTATAATGAATGGTGACTTTAAATCTCCCGAATGTGTTAGTACTTTACAAGTATTTTTTATAGTTATAGTAGTGTTTCTGTTAGATTTATTGATTTGTGCCTGTTTCCTTGTTTTACCAATAAAAGTATTTCATTATTGATTTTTTGTTTCATTACGTATCTGTGCTTGTTTATTTCTTGATGCACCCAAAATAAAATACAAACCCTTAGAGAAAAAGTGTAAAGTAAAAACCCAACAGATACGTTTCTTGCGTAACGAAAATAAATCCCCTCACAAATGCATAACGAAAGTAGACAGATAATAGGCTTTATTGGACTCCTGATATACATGCAATATTTGTACTGCAGAAAAAAGCGTTCATGCGATTTAGAATACGGGTCCAAGAGAACCGCTAAGAAACAAATTCAAGTCAGTTAAAACAATAACAGTTCACTGCGTATATATATTAGAAAACTTGTATGTACATAAAAACATTGACTCTTGTAATAAAAAGAGTGAATGTACATCATATAACTTACGAAACCAAAACAAACTTGTTATAAATGCTAATAGGCTGCATAAAATTAACAACTCATTTAAAGGGAACTGTATACGTTTCTATAATAAACTCCCACAAGACGTTCTAGAGATGTCAATTAATAAATTCAAAGTCTTTGTCAAAAGAAAGTTGATAGAAAAATCGTATTTTAAGTTGCAAGATTACTTAAAACGATAGAAACGCGTGGGAGTGAAAGAATTGCTCTAATTTGAATTAAACTAATATGATATTGTACCCAACTGAGTTTTTTGTGGGTTATTATCGGACCAGGGCGCGAAGGAACCCTCGGAACTGTAGATTTTAAGTCGTTCTTGACTACCATCATCATACGCATATTAGAATAAGAGTGTGGAGAAAAAAATATAATTTGACGATCCAAAAGTGCTGTAATATGCCTACTTGAATAGAAAAAGTGTACAGTAAACACCCAACAGATAAAGACATACGCACCTCGCGTGACGAAAATGATTCCCCTCTCACATACGTACCTCGCCTAATGAAAATAATTGTTTATTTCTTGATGCACCCAAAAAACAGAACAGTGCAAGTTACCAGTGCTTACCTACGGATCGGAAACGTAGTCGCTGACTCTATAGTGCAGTATAGTAACGACCACGTTTCCGATCCGTAAGGCCTCATTCGAAAGCTCAGAGCCACTCAGCGTGAGATGGAGAGGGCTCGGAGTTTCTCTACGCGATCAAATCTGAAATAAAGAGATCCGTAGCAGAACCAAAGTCACCGACATAGCCTTACGAATCGCGAACCTGAAGTGGCCATGGGAGGGGCACATAGCCCGACGATGGAAGTTGGAGGACGCGACCCCGCACCGGACGACGCAGTGTAGTAAGACCCCCCATAAGGTGGACAGACGATATAAGGAGGGCCGTCGGTAGCCGCTGGAGCCGGGCAGCACAAGATCGGGCCTTGTGGGCATCATTTCGTGAGACCTATGTCCAGCAGTGGACGTCCATCGGTTAAAGCGACGATGACGATACATACCTCTATATATATATAGAAATTTTACTTTAAAAAAAAAAACAATCTTAAACGTGTTCTTATACATTTAATTATAATACAATAACGCTTTTTTTGTGTACAATACAAAATCAGGACATTTCTCTTTATACAAAAAGTACATTTTATTTATATATTATAGCGTAGATACCTTCTATATATGTTTTAAGGTGTCAATGAAATTTTCGTTTCCGTTCATTTAGTGACCGTCTACATTACGAAAGCACTGTCACTGCTAAATTTACTTTAGGAGCACATCAGTTGGACAGTTTCAAAGTCTATTACGGGCATATGTACAAAAGATAGTTGTGATCTGTATATAGATTGGTCTAGGTCATTTATGAAAACAGTGAATGTACATCATATAACTTACGAAACCAGAACAAACTTGTTATAAATTCTAGTAGGCTGCATAAGATTAACAACTCATTTAAGGGTAACTGTATACGTTTCTATAATAAACTCCCACAAGACGTTTTAGAAATGTCAATTAATAAATTCAAAGTCTTTGTTAAAAGAAAGTTGATAGAAAAATCGTATTATAAGTTGCAAGATTACTTAGACGATAGAAACGCGTGGGAGTGAACGAACTGCTCTAATTTGAATTGAAATATATTAAACTAATATGATATTGTAATGATGATGATAACAAAAAAAAAAAAAACCCGACTGAGTTTGTTGTGGGCTCTTCTCGGATCGGGGCGCGAAGGAACCCTCGTAACTTTACATTTTAAGTCGTTCTGGAATATCATCATCAGACGTACATTAGAATTAGAGTGTGGAAAAGAAAAGAAAAACAAAAATTTGACGATTGAAAAGTGCTGTAATATGCCTACTTGAATAAAGATATTTTGATTTGATTTGATTTGAAACATAATTTAGTATACCAAGCTACAATAACTTGGCAAAAGTAATTAGTTTATCATATAAACGCAAATTTCATTAACAGCTTCTAAAAACTTCAATCAGCGCTAGCAGTGTTGCAGTTGAAGCGAACCAACTTTATAATATCAATATTTTACTTTGTAACAACCAACAAGTCTTCAAAATTACAGTTATCAGACTAGAGTCTACAATTTTTCAACAAAAAGACTCGATTATTCCAAATTACAAGTAAAATACTTCGGTTTTTAAAATCACTAGTAAGTCTTCAAAATTATCTCCAGAAGACATAACTCGTTGAGAGTTGAGAGTTGAGTCTTCAAAATGACAAGTCTCGAGTTTACAACAAAAAACTCGAGTATTCAAAATGACAAAAAAAATTGAGTCTTCAACATTACAATTAGGAGTAGATTAGTCGAATCTTCAGTCTTTAAACTTACAATAGATTGGAATATTTAATTAAATAACATGAGTCTCGCAATTGTAACCAGGAGACTCTTTGGACTTTGATATTACAAAAAGAACACTAAAGTATTCAAAATTAAATCTAAATGCCTCGAAAGTTTAATATAAGAACAAGACTTAAGTCTTCAAAATTACAATAAGAAGACTTGAGTCATCAAAGTTATAACAGGAAGAGTAGAATATTAAAAATTACACGAAGAAGACTTAAGTCTTTAAAATTGTATAAAGACGACCACAGTTGTTATAATAATAATAAAAAGAACTGAATCTTTAAAATTACAAGTAAAAGACTTGAGTCATCAAAATTACAACAAGAAGACTTAAGTCTTTAAAATTGTATCAAGATGACTAAAGTAATTAAAAGACTCGAGTCTTTAAAATTACAAGCAGACTAAAGTCTTTAAAATGACAACTAGAGGACCTGAGTTGTCAAGGTTATAAGAAGATGAGTGGAGTATACAAAATTCCAATTAAACAGCTAATATCTTCAAAATGATGACAAGGAAACTCGAGTCACTAACAATATTACTAGCATTTCTGCTGACGTTACCTAAAACAGCAACACTGCTACACATATATATATATATATATAAATATATTAAAGATTTGTCTTACACATAATATAGGCTTAAGCCGACTTAGCCTGACTAGTTAGAAACCTGTTTGGGGTAGTTAGTAACATATAGATGGCCAATTACCCCGAACGGGTGTGAAATTAGTCAGTCTAAATCCAGACCGCATTATTATAATTTTATATAGTTAATTGGGAATAAAACTCACGGAATTTTACAACTTAAACTGTAATAGGCTCTGTACAATTGTCATTACTCTGCCTGCCGAAGTCTGGCCAGCCTTTGTGTTAATTCGTCCTGTTCCTGTGAAACAACGGATGCTGTGCCAACTGAGGTGCTTGGGATGCCAGATGGAAGTTCCATGTTTAGTTCCAAACTGTAAACAAAGGGTTAACTTATAACACATTCATAATTTTTTTCTATGTATATTAAATTATTGACATTTTTATAAAGTAATGTATAACATAAGAAATAAAAGTTACTGTATGTTTCTACAAAAAACTCCCAGAAGATGTTACAAAGATGCCACCAAATAAAATGAAATATTTTATTAAAAGAAAACTAATTGAGAAATCATTCTATAATTTTTAGGGTTCTTAGAAGATAAGAAAACATGTTGCAGATTAAATTAAAATATATATTGTATTGATGATGAGCTGTGAAAAGTAACATCTGACTGTAATTCATATAATATCATCAATTGACAATGGAAAAAAATATTAAATTAATTTTATTTGGTTGAATATGGATACATAAGTTTGTCTTAAAATATTAATATTCATTTCAACATATTCTGCCATTTCTAGTTATAATTAAAATAAGACATCTCAGCGCACAATAATCATGTCATTTTTCAGAGTATACATAGTCATTACAGTAGATATAAAATTAACTCAAATTTTAAGAATCCATAAGAATGTGATTTTAAAACAGTATTATTATTATTCACAAATGTTATTATTTACATACATACATACAAAGCATCACGCCTCATTCCCATAGGGGTAGGCAGAGACAACATCCTTCGCTTCTTTAATTCTCATTAAACCTTTCATACAATTTCGTCGGTTTAGAGTACTTTTGACCTGGCCGTTATTTAAAATGTCCTGGATTTGGTCCAGGAACATTCGCCTTGATCTTCCCCTTCCAACTTTCGCATTCACTCTTGACTCATAAATCCAAGCATACCTTTCTCAATTTTAGTCACTACGTCTTCTTTTATACCACAATGTTCTCTTATCACACTATTTCTTACTCTGTCACTCAGTTTTAATCCACTCATGCTTCTCAACGCTCTCATCTCTACCGCATTTATTTTACTTTTGCGATTCTTCTGCCATACCCAACTTTCACTACCATACATAAGTGTTGGCACCAACACTCCAGCATGCACAGCCAGTCTAGCCCTTTGAGACACCATCTCGCTGTTCATAAAGGCGTGTAGAGCACCATTTACCATATTCCCTGCATTTACTCTCTTTTCAATATCACTTTCACATGTTCCATCTTTTGTAAATTTAGATCCCAAGTATACAAATTATTACTTACTTTACCAAAAATTATACAAATAAGAAGAAAAGATTTCAGTCAATACGTTAATTATTACATTTTGTCATTTAAAAATCCATTAATATTATAATAATATTTTTCCATCAAAAATTTAAATAAATATTTTCTAAAAGCCGGAAAATATTATTTGACCAACCAAAAATTCTGTAAAAGCCTACTTGGATAAAGAATTTTTGAGACAAACTGTTATCAGCAAACTTCATTTTTGTAAATTTTACTACTTTACTACTATTGAGGTGCCATTTAATTTATTTAAAAAGAAAATATTGCAATTTCCATTAAAAAATATAGTAAGCTTTCTCTTTATCATTGGTTGATATAGACAAATTATAGATAGATATATAATTCTGATATAATTCCCATTGACAATATCTATTGATGGATATTTTTATAAAACCCCCAAATTTTTTTATGTTATAGGAGAGCTAGAACTATTTGCAAAAAGAGTAGAGAGAAAGCTAGGGAATAATCTGGTATATTTTAAAAAACAACTGGAATCTCTGAAGGGCAAATTGTTTACATAACAATGAACAACTTTAGTTTTTTTTTAACTTGAAAAAATTGCCAAAAGATTTTTGTGTAATTTTTAATGTTTTAGGAGAGCATGAACTATATGCAAAAATAACTTAAACTGAGGAATAATCTAAATTCTATTTAATATAGAAAATTGTGGATTCTGTTATAATATATATATGGTGACAATCATGTTTTATAATTAAAAATTCATACCCAGCTTCATCAGCAACCTCTTGCAGAAGATTATCAACATCGCCCTGGGGTACTGCGGTTGTGGTCGTTTGTGACATAGCATTCTCCATGTACGATGACTGGACGTCCAAATCTTCAAATTGACTCTCAAATTTATCCATTAAAGTGGATATTTTTTCAAGATTCATAGACTTCATTGCCGCGTCCATGGCTTTTACAACACCAGCCATTGAATTTGTGACCTGAAAACATACACAAGCAGTCAAACTATAAGTATAAGTGTCATCATATATTTATATATTGTTTCTTTGAACTCATTAATCTGAGGAACTACTTGTTGTTATTGAATTTTTTATAGTTTTGAAAAGCCTGATGGAGACTATAGGCTATATAATATCACATATTGACTCGTAGGAGCGGAGCACCAATACAGTAGAATGCAAATTCAGGGTACATTTAAACTTTTTGAAAATGTCCACTATGTGTCCTGTTTAAAAGGTTAAAGTTACATGACAATCATATGTGATGAAATTGTTACTCTTAAATACTCGTAAAAAAAGTTCCTAATAGTATATGTCTATTTATTGAGGGTGACTCAGTATACTCTTTTTTTATGGTATTCTAGTTCTTATGTGAGTCATCTAACATTGTTGATTTATAGGGAAAGTTATAGTCAATTATCTTAATAATTAATCCCACTGCTGAGCACAAAGCTATTGTCTCGTAACACATATGGATGAGTGCTAAATCACCTCCCCATCCTGAATGAGGAGTATCAGGGTGAATGGGCAAGCGAGCCCCTACATTCCCAAATAAAGGTGAGGAGGGTGTCGGCTGGCATTTAGTGGCTATTCTGGCCCTGCAGGCAAATCACACACTCCCTACCTCATCGAAGGAGTGTGTCAAAGTATTTCCCAGCGGGAAAAAAAAGTAATTCCCAGTGGGTTCAGACCTGAGACCCACCATATTGTTCTACTATCCTCAGGTAAATGTACAAACAAAATTGATTCATCCTTTGTATCAAATACTTTAAAATCAATTTTAATATATTTTATCTTCTAGTGGATGATACATGATGTTAATAGTCTTTTCAAACATTAACTCATAAATAAATAAACTTGTACAACACTATACATTAAAAGCTCATACAAAAGGTTTAAGATTTTCTTTTCCTTATAATGATGAAATAATTTCATGTCAGATTGTGGAAGGTATAACATATTATCTTTTTTCTTAAAAAAATGGGTGATTGATACATAATGTGACATCTCGATCAAAACATGAGTAGATTGCCTGTAATATTTTTGCTTAACATTTGATGTAAGTGTTTAAAACAGTGTTTTAAAGAAGTTACTTGCCTTTCTTGTTGTGAGTGCTGTCTGTACCCTGCTAGAAACTGCATCCACCCTCGCTGACATTCTTAAATAGTTTATTGCTTGATTTTTCTGTCGTATTGCATTCTCTGCATGTATCCTAGCTACTTCCATATTACCTTTCTGTATTGCTTTTTTAGCTTTCTCTTTTTCCAATTTCTCTTCCTTTTCACATTTCTTTGAATTTCTTTCTAACTCTTTCACAGCAAATTTTAAATTAAACAAATGCTCTGTTGGTGTGAGTTAAGGTTTATTCATATTATATAGAAATTATGGACTATATATTGATATATTACTATTGTATTACTGCAACCTAATGAACTTTACTAAATATGCATCATCAGAAGCAAGTCCATAGATAATAACAATTCAGCAATCTAAAAGTATCTTAATTCCTTTAATAACAATATCAAGTTACCATATTTTGTTAGCAACATCAAGAGTCAGCTGTTAGGAACAATACTCCTTTTGGTTTACTTTAATAATCCCTATTCATCTAATATTTAACAATGCAATAAAATGTAATATACTGTAATTTCCTAAACTTTTATATAACCCTCCTGATTCAAACCTACTGTTTTAGAACTTTAAGAATTACAACTTCTAAAAGAGGCTATATTTGTAATAGCTTGAACTCATAATCATCAAAGAAAATTTATGTAGGAAACACAAAATGTAAGGAAGGTAAATACTTATTAAAGGTGGCTGATTCGGCAGAAAAGCTTATGTGAAAGAAATTCAATATAAAATGATGAGATTGGTGTATAGATAGTTAGTCTTTAATCATCATTTGTATCATCTACAAACATATCCAGCAGCTATGTTGGTGCATTCTTCTGGTTCATTGCATCTATTTATTTAACCATGTCATGCCTCAAAATACATAAAAAAGGAAGCTTAGTTAATTAGTTAAGTTTTGACATTTTAAACCAAGATCTAATTCATTAAGTAACAAACATAATTCCGTACAAAGTAATTATATATCATTCTCTACAATGATACATTACACGAACAACTTATGATGCCATCTATTGCATTTTGAATACACTCCATAACAGAGGAATGCTAAGATTTTTTTTTATATAAGGAAAACATATATGAAATAGCCACTACATTAGTAGCAAGTTAGTAATAACTTCTTAATATCCCACTACTGGGCATTACATTCTCACTCATAGTAGAGGGGAATTTTAGGGCCTTGACAATAACGAATTTAAATGGAACAGTTATAGTTAAGTTTCTTTTTATAAAGAGAAACTTGGCGTGGCGTGTGTTCTAAACTAGAACCAGTGACTTTTCGAAACAATAATCTAAGCATTGCACCACTAACCAATCATATTTAATGAAATATTAAAAGAAATCAAACTATTAAATAAAAACTGTGAATTCAAAAACTTTTAAAAGGATACTTTCCATAGCAGACGAAGACATTTCGTTCCCCAGTTTGACGGCTTCAAATAACAATTTAAATAAAAACACAGGCTATAGCCTTACAAAAATCAATGACTTATTGTAAATTAAGAAAAAATAATTTTAATCACTTCGAAGTTACAGGATGAGTCACTATTCATATAAATCCCAACAATCACAATGTTATTGATGATTGAAGTAATTCACAGAGTAACAAATTATTTATGAAAAAAATCTTATATATCTAACGCAACGGCGAATCTGTCACTCTACATCGATATTATTATTCGATTGCCTCATATCGACATTAGACTTAAAAGTAATATTACCCGGGTATAACTCTAAAAATGCTATTTTGAGGGCCGTCTCGAATGACGTTCCGTGTACAGGCACTGGATCTCTGGTCACTTAAATTTTAATAGAAAGTGGTCATTATGTAATTAATGTTACTTTAAGCATTATTTTACTTTTTTTTATGGTTATTATTTTTATTTTTATATATTATAGTGCATGCTGGAGTGTTGGTGCCAACACTTATATATGGTAGTGAAAGTTGGGTATGGCAGAAGAATCACAAAAGTATAATAAATGCGGTAGAGATGAGAGCGTTGAGAAGCATGAGTGGATTAAAACTGAGTGACAGTGTAAGAACTAGTGTGATAAGAGAACGTTGTGGTATAAAAGAAGATGTAGTGACTAAAATTGAGAAAGGTATGCTTAGATGGTTTGGGCATGTAGAGAGAATGCATGAAAGGAGACTGACAAAAAGGATTTATGAGTCAAGAGTGAATGCGAAAGTTGGAAGGGGAAGACCAAGGCGAACGTTCCTGGACCAAATCCAGGACATTTTAAATAACGGCCAGGTCAAGAGTACTCTAAACCGACGAACTTGTATGAAAGGTTTAATGAGAATGAAAGAAGCGAAGGAGATATGCAAGGATCGTGGCAAGTGGAAGGATGTTGTCTCTGCCTACCCCTATGGGAATGAGGCGTGATGCTATGTATGTATGTATTATTTTTATATAAACAGCTTTCATTAGTCTAAGCTGTTATCAACTGTACGGATTTCGCAATGGAAGTATTTTTGTGATAAAATGATTTATAAGCCGACAGCGGACAGCAGCGATATCAGTGTGATTGAACTAGCACTGCGATCATCAATCCGCCAAGCTAAGGTTGTGATTATCGGAGGACACCGTTTGATGTTGTAGCTACATATCTTTTCATAGCTATATGGATATTATATTTATCATTGGATAGCTAAATGATCAAAGAATTTATTACGCTAGGTAAGGACTGTAACACATTGCGTGTAGCAGAGGGAGCAGCTCCGCCATTTTGAAGATCAATCTGCTGCCTATTTAGTTGTAGTAGAAACAAATTTCAATCGTCAACTCTCGTCAAAATCTATCGATTTTATATAAAACGGTATAAAATTGTTGAGGACTTCTTATGACTATAACATACATAAGTAATAGTATTTTATTTAGAAACTATTATCCGTTACGAGACGTATTCACGTACATAAACAGCTATGACCATAACATTATATTTAAATCATTTATTTAATATAATATCACTTACACTTTGCTTAAACACATTTATATAGTCTACAGTACATTTTTTCTTAATATTGGCATACAGTTGGCAGCATTGTAGCTGTCAAAACTATAAACAGCAAAGAAGTGTCATTCATTCAAGTCTGATTTTGAATTTGGAAGGCAGGATACGAAGTTGCGAAAAATAATCTGAATTATTTATAGAAATCCCTTTAGTTGTTAATTTGTAAATACCTGTTTTTAAATTATAGTGATATTATACAATAAATTGTAGCATTATTTTTGAGTTTTGCTTAAACTGTGACAAGTACAACATTAGTTGTATCGTATCGGGTAAAGGACGTTTGTTGGGCGTAAAAAGAAAATGGCGTGTGCTACTCTTAAAAGAAATTTCGACTGGGAAACCATGGCACAAATACCAACGAAAAGGCGAAGATGTGCCCCATATACTGCCAGCTCCAGCACAAGTCCTGAACATAGAGTGCCTGAAACGAAAAGCTCAATATTCGGGGAGGCCGTTAGTGCACCTGCAAAAATGACCCCAGGTTTGTTTATTTTTGTTGTATTACATCAACAAAGAAATTGATAGTTTCAGGTGTATAATCGATGACTACTTTTGTTTAATTATAATTTAAATGTTATGTATGGCAGTCAGCTGCGTGATTTATCGCCATTGTTTATTAGATCTCGTATTATTTTTATCATGCTAGAAAGAGTTGGACGATGTATAATGACCGTTGGGCATAATGGCTTTGTTATTTTTTCAATTAAAAAAAAGTGTAAACTATAAAATCTCAAAGCTTATGAACCAATGGTGTAAAATCCTACCCTTTAAAGCTTAGTAGCGTGTGAAATACGTCTTTTTAGCGACTACCTGCATTGTACCTATACATTGCAGATTTAATATGGAGATAAAATGGACGGGTTGTTAAGCATAATTTTGATTACTATGCATGTTTTTAACCTTAATATTAGTCACGTAATATTCTTTAGAAGTGCTTCAAAAATGCTTATTAAGCGTTTTTGAAGAAAGAAAGAAAACTATTTGGAGCCGCGTTATATATTTAAGACAATGTAATCATGAATTTATTTATTTAGTTATTTGAATTGATTTGTGGTATAATTTCATTTTGATGTCGTTCTGGCGCAATTGTGCGAGGACCCGTTTTGGTATTAGAGCTTTGATTTCCTGTCAGGTTACATTTAGTAAATTTTATAATTTTTTTTCTGTTTGGCTGTGGCTTGTTACCCAACATTCTAATAAATCCTTAAGTTAGTGAACTCTCATTATAAACTGTATTATAACTTATCGTGTGTTTTTTTTTTATAAGGTGTGTTTTTTTTTATTGCTGATGGGCTAGCACCTGACTGTGTTCTCACTTGATGGAATATCAGTCTATGATGGAAGTGTGCTAATTTGGTAAGAAGTGATATACCTCATATGGTTTCTATACAGCATTGTACTAGAACACAAATCTCTTTGTCTGGTGGTACATCTTTTGCTGGTAGGGTGGTAACTAGCCATCGCCGAAGCCTCCCACCAATTCAGATACAGACAAATTAGAAATTGCAATTTTTCTAAACTCACCCTGCTGGGTAATTGTACTTGGGAGTTCTGCTAGCAAAGCAAGTACTGTCACTACTGCACCAGTGAGCCTGTCAAAACCTAAAAATAAAATGCTAATTTGTCACGAACCTAATTTATTTTAAACTTTAATTTTCATGGTTTAGTGACTTATTTAAACTGTATTAAGGGACATAACAAAATGGTATTTTTGTCAACATTTTGACCCAGTTGCATGAATAGTGGTCACAACATAATGAAACAGAAATTACAGGACCATGGAAATATAAAAGAGAAAATCCAAAATAGTTGCTTGTGACTTTGCAATTCAAATTAGGCATGGGATATTAATCACTTTGTGTGTTAATTTAATTGCTCTCATTGGAGTAATGAACAATTAACTCATAAATTATATGATAATTGTAGAAAAGACCTTTGCTTTCTTTGTAAATAATCATTGTTGGCCTTGGCATCATTTCCTTTTCAAATAAATAAATAAATTCAACATAAATATGGATAATGTTAATGTGTAAATAGAAATGTTATTATAAATATTGGAAAATCATTTCCATAAAATATGTATTTGTATCAGTATACCAATTTTTGTATTTGTATAATTATGACTTGCAATTTTTTTTGTTTTAATGAAAACATTTATTACTAAAACTAGGAAGTTTAAAAATAAAACTAACATTGGGTTAAAAGGAGTCCTTGTTTAAGTAACTAGGCATTACAATTTTAAATATTTTATATTTTCGAGAGAATTGCCTCCATCTTCATAACCATTAATGATATGGGTAGTATATAGAGAGAAATGGTAGACTTACTCCATAAATGCTCACTAGAAAAATATTTACATGTTGGAAAACATTAGTTTTTTGTCCCATATATAATAAAAAAAAATAAAAATTGACTGATCTATGCCATTTTTGCCTATCATGTGTGACATCATTATTATTTAATAAGTGTTAATTTACTTTTTGTTAGTATTGGTGTTTTTCCATATAACAGTTTTTTTTATAATACTTATTATATTAAACTTACCATTAGAGATGCTGTTGTCTGATGTTATTTGACTTTACAGCTTTTTGGTTCAATTTATAATGTCACAGACGTTTTCACTGAAACCTCTATCTTTTCTATAAGAAAAGGTTCAAAATCTATTTAATTAAACATCTCACTGAGAGTAAATCCCTCCAGCATATCCTCTAAAGTTGTTTAATGAAAATTTAGATATTTGATATTCCTCCCCTGGTGAAGGTAGCTTCATCTGTGCACTATATGTAAAAAAAAGTAGGTTTTATGTGACACTGTTTATGTACAACGGCAAAAATGCAATGGACTGCCATAGTCAGGTGAACAAAGTTCTTATGTTTGACTCAAGTGATAATGTCGCTGACCATCTCATCCTATGATTTTCCAAGCAAATATTTGTACCACATTAATTGTTATACCAGCTTGAATGGTGCCAATTCGTGGGTCTTCATTAAAAAAATCCACTTTCATTTTCTTCAAGTTCGGTATAAGCATGACTTGAAGTTACAGGTTACCTTCAGAATGTAGTGATTTCATTTGATTGAATTTTTGAAAACATCTGTATACTTCACGAGCATGCGATAGTAAAGGTAAGGTAAGTAGCAACCTGATAATGTCCTACTGCTGAGCACAGGCCTTCGCACTCATAGGAGAGAGGGTTTTTAGAGCATGGCATGGTGGGTCTATGCTCTAAAAACCCTCTCTCCTATGAGTGAGAAGGCCTGTGCCCAGTAGTGGGACGTTAATTGGCTGCATATTCTTTGAAGGGTGCTGGATTCCACAAAGAAAAAGAGAAAGAAGTAATGTTGCTAGTATTTTAGGAACACACCCTAGGGACACCAATTTAGATGCGACTTATTTTTTGATTTAATTATTTTTTATTTTTCTAATATGTAATGTATTTTTATTTTACCTACCAATAATATTAATAGTTTTGAATTTATATATATATTAATAGTTTTGAATTATTAAATAAAAACTTCAGGAAATGTTTAAACTGTACACGATGAATCCGTTTAAGTAATACAATTTGTAACACTCACGAAACCCTAAAAAATATAACCAAATTGTTTTCTCTGTTGCCCGCGACTTTTTTACTAATACAGGCCTTTGAAAAAAGTTTGAGAAGTTTTATTCACGACCATTTTATCTATTGTTACTGTGCCGACACGTGTAAAAGAAATGTTAAAAATATTAAGAGAGTAAATAAAATCAGACCTCGCACGCTTGTATTTAAAGCACATTTTAAAATAAAAATGTACCTATTTCATACCATTTCAATTGTGAAACAAAAAATTAATAATAATCGTTGTAAAGACAAAATTTTATGTATAACTTCAATTTACCGTTGTTTTCAAGGTTAGGGCAAGTACATAATAATGTAAAATATTACCTGTTCGCGTGGAGTCTTTTCGGGTAGGACTTGTAAAAATTTAGGCTAATTGTAAGAAGTGTAAATAATTTAAGGCATCTGCAGTGAAATCGGATGCTCTAATTTCATTTAAATCAGTGCAGTATGCGTGAAAACGTGACAGACAGACAGACTGACAAAAAGAGTGGCTTTCGCTTTAATAATGTTAGTAAGGATAAAGATTATTTTTACAACCTTGAGGTCAGGCTTCTAGCTCTTAAAATGACAATTTCCATCCCTTACAACACTTTTCTTATTCAGCCTATGTCAGGCGTTAGACTATCTGTCTTTAGTAGTATTGGCGTGAAACTGCGACAGATACACATCTCGATTATCCAAACTTATCTCACACTAATTCTTTTTATTCAATTTTAATAGCAGATAAAAAAATAAAACAGTTCTCACTCACATATCTCACTCTTTGCTTAAAGTCTTAATTTGGCCACACATCGAGTAAGTGAAGTTTTCACGGTCTTGTTGGCGCAATGGTGTGAGTACTCGCTTTGCTAGCTCGGGTTCGATTCTCGGTAGGGCGAATTTAGAATATTGTATTTTCTAATTTGTCTGGACTGGTGGGAGGCATCGGTAGAGGCTAGTTACCGCCCTACCAGAAAAATCGTATCGAAAAACAAAGAGATTTGTGTTCCGGTACGATGCTGTGTAGAAACCATTTGCGGTATATCGTCTCTGACCAGATTAGCGCGTTCCATCTAAGACAGTATCATCACTCACTTAAATTGTCACCGTTTATGCGCCGTTTTTTTCGTCGTTATTGGGATAATCGAGGTTACACTTTAAAAACATATGTTAAACGATTTTACTTAAGTTTAAATGGGAATTCTTCGCTCGTCTCACAAATTTTGGTATAAGGTATCATTAGAGCTATTAGACAGCCTGCTTATATGTGTTAAGAAATTAACCTAAATATTTCAGAGCGTGTTGCCCAAGAGATATTTGATGGGATCAAACGGCTGCGGCGTCGTCGGCAGCTGCGACTGGCTTCTGGTGCCGCATCATGCTCCTCCTCAAGTGGCAGTGAGGGTGACGCCTCCCCGCCACACCACGGCGCAAGGCATCCTTCACGCAAAACCAAAATGTACCACCAGGCACTGTTCACCTTCAAACAGGTAGGAATAACTAACACATCCGTTATTTGCTACTTTACCAATAAAATAACTAGTAACGAAAATAACTTATTACTGTCGGTATTTTAAAATAAAGTAAGCTAGTATTATTATAACTTCAATTATTAAAAAAAACACTGTGTTAGTGATAGGCAATAACAGACACGACCATAATAACCTGTCAACGCTTGGTTGCATCAAGCGATGTCGAATGTTCCGAACCGCATTTGAGTGTGATGAAGCTCATTTTCGATTGCAAATTGGGTGTCTATGGAATCTTAGTAAAATTTGGTACAAAATATGTTGCAAAACACAAAAAAATACTCACTAGTTTGTGAGTTTTTTGACTGAGTCATATTTTTCATAAGCATCATATCTTAATAGCGAAAGCTGCTTAGCCTATTATAAATAATAATAATAGAGCTATAAGGTTTAACAAAAATTACATAATAAATTTAAAATCATGTTCAAAATGTAGTGAAAATTATACAATGAAAATTTTAAAAAAGTAACAATAATTTATTGAGTCTTGTACACAGAGAGCTGAAGGTTAAATATGTACATAAATTAAATTTTGGTCAGAGACAATATTTTCTACCATGAGCAGCTCAAAACCACTTTAAGTCACATGTATGCGGAAGTTGTGGAAATTGATAAGGCTTGTGTATCTTGTCAGTTTAGAGCATTTATGTGTCTGTGAGTCAACAGTTGTGATTAGGACATTGAAACCCTTTTAAGCTATCAAGTATATAGTTACTACACAATTTCACCTCATGGTAAATTCTACCAGATCAAGCCTGGATAAATTGGAAACCATTTCCTATATTTGCCCTGCGTGAAATGTAATCAGAGTCCTCTGCTAACAATACAAGAACTGACATCTATAGAATCTATCATGGAATTGGTGTAATATACGTAGGTTGTAACCATAAGAGGATTGAGAAAATATATGTTTTATCAAAATTAATTTGTTTCCAAAACTTGGAAAATACATAATGAGTTAGTGTCTTTTAAGTATGTAAGACTATAGTTGTACCAAAAAACACCGCTTTTCCTAGTTACATTGCTACTTGCGAGTTATATTAATGTGTAAAACTTATACAATCAGAAGAAAATAAAATTGTAAAATGGCTGTGGGTGTCTGTGTGTGTGGGTGCTGCCAACATGTTTGTATTCATATAACATCCGATCACGAAATCATTAAAAATCATTAATTTCATTATAATCAAAATTTGTCAAAAAGTTTGAATTTACAGGATATGTATCTAAACTAGCATCTAATGATCTATAGCTTTTACATTTTGTGACTAATCAATTTGGTCGGGTTGTGACTATTCAATTGATTTTGAACTTTGTGCAGCGGCAATAAAGTGAAAATTTATAATTTGATGTTAGGAAAACACCTACATTGCTTAGACAACAGTGAGTACTTGTAATTTATTATGAACTTTATTGAATAGCAATAAAGGTCAAATTGACTCTTACATCTATGTTAGAAAACGTTTGTATGGGAAACGGAAAAGGGCTGTTTTTAGGGGGTTTCCCCTGCATTCGAACTTTTCTCGCCGTAAAAACCATCTTTGGTCTTCAACAAACATTAACAAAATTGAACCAGGCCTGGTTGAGTTAAGCGCTTACCAACACATTTTGCGGTTCGTTTTTATATTATTATTGTAAAGTGTTTGATTAATGGTAATTTGTGTATTTTAAAAATATATCATTTGTTATATTGGTATTCATATGTAAAACACTGAAAAAAAGAAGTAAAACTAGCGTGCATACAAAGGATACATGTCAGAAATGAAACTTCTACGGCAAAGTAATTTTTAAGCCTTGTTTATATTTATATGAATGTAAAACTAGGTTTCCTTGACTTACAGGGAGGGAATAATTAATAAAAATAATTATTATTATACATTTATCTTATATTGTTTAATAAATAATATAGGAAAACCTCAGATGATGAAATAATTCATCATCTGAGTAATAATTAAAATACCTTGTGGATTTTTGTACATAGTAAAAATACCTAACTTGGATTTAAATGTATACATTGTAAAAATTAGTACTACAGAAATTCGTTTTTTTAAATTAAATAATGAAATGACGAGTGGCAAATTAAAATGCCACATGTTATTTGTAAATATTAAAACTACCTAACCTTCAAACGAATTAGTATAAAAAACTCTGCACATCTTCGTGAAGCCAATTACGCGTTTCATCCGTAAAATTTTTACTCTCATCCGTTTAAAAGTTTCACTTCGATAAGTTACGACAGTCCTTACATGTCAATATGTTTTCTTCTTGTATTTAGTTCAGGAGCCAGAGAGTTCATCATTTAAGTACAATAGCAAATCACATAATGACATGTGTGTATGAAATATTTCAGATGCGGCTCATTATGGAGCGTGTGCTCAGTGATCAGGAAGCTGCTCTGCGCGCCGAGTACGAAGTGGCGTTGAGGAACAAGCTCGAGGAACAGTACAACCAGTTTGTACGCTTCAGCCTAGATCAGGCAAGTATAAAGAGAAACTCCCTCCCTCTCATATTATGTGATGGCACTCACTTAATCATCCACCCAAGTTAATTGCCTTTTTCAGAAAAAATAAGTTTAATAAATATTCTAGAAACGGATCATATAGAAGCTTACAAAATCATAAACAGTTTCTGCAACATGTCAGGGCTTGACAAAATATTTTCCAAAAAGTGTAACTCCAAGCTGTGGACACTATGTTAAATTTTTATATAAGCAAGTATCATCAAATCTATTTAAGCACTTTCTCGGTAATAAAAAGTGTGAGAGTGTGGTGAATTTGAGATTACTTAATTAGCAGGAACTGGACAAGTGTAGAAATAAATTGTGTGCGTGTGTACAAAGTACATGTATAGCAGAAGTGAACCTAATTTTTAAGTCTTGTTTATATTTATACAAATATAAAGTTTTACTTTAGATTTCTGAGACAGAATTATAAATTATGATCAGAAGATTTACATATGTAAATCAAAATCTAATTTAGGAGGTATTTTTAAAATGTTAAAATTTGGAAATGTCAGATGATTTCTTATAGAAAATATTATGCCCTTGAGATTTTATTAACACGTTATTTAAATACTATCATTTCCTTAACTATGAATAAAGATTTATATTGTACATTTTACATTAAACAAAAGTGTGTGCGTATAAATGCGCACATGTGCCAGAAGTGAAACTCCTTTGGCAAGCTAATTTTAAGTGTTGTTTATATCTCGTCGTCGTCGGCGTCGCTTCCACCGATGGACGTCCACTGCTGGACATAGGTCTCACGTGTTTATATCTATACAAATCTAAAACTAGACTTCCGAGACTTAGAGGAAGGGAAAAAGGAAGATTTATTTTATTTATTTAGACTTTATTGTACAACACACAAAGTAATTATACATTAGGACAGAGACTTAAACTATGTAGGAAGATATGCTATAGGAGATGGTTAATGTTATGAATGAATCTTTGAAAGCGAAAGGAATGAAAGTGAATGTAAACAAAACGAAAGTTGAAAGAGATGAACCTATGATGAATGGCAATATTTTGATAGATGGGGAACAAGTGGAAGAGGTGAAAGAATTTGTATACTTGCGGTTTAAATTTACAAAAGATAGATGATGTGAAAGTGATATTGAAAGGAGAGTGAATTTATCAATAGCTAAATGGTCAGATTGGCTGTGCATGCTGTGTTGGTGCCAACATTTATGTATTGCAGTGAAAGTTGGGTATGGCAGAAGAATCACAAAAGTAAAATAAATGTAGTAGACATGAGAGCATTGAGACATATGAGTGCATTAAAACTGCGTGACAGAGTAAGAAATAGTGTGATAAGAGAAGGTTGTGGTATAAAAGAAGATGTAGTGACTAAAATTGAGAAAGGTATGCTTAAATGGTTTGGGCACGTAGAGAGAATGAGAAAAAAGGAGACTGACAAAAAGGATTTATGAGTCAAGAGTGAATGCGAAAGTTGGAAGGGGAAGACCAAGGCGAACGTTCCTGGACCAAACCCAGGATATTTTAAATAAGGGCCAGGTCAAGAGTACTTTAAACCGACGAACTTCTCGTTTAATGAGAATGAAAGAAGCAAAGGAGATATGCAAGGATCATGGCAGGTGAAGTGGAAGAACGTTGTCTCTGCCTACCCCTATGGGAATGAGGTGTGATGCTATGTATGTAAATTAAAATGCCGGATTAGTGGTAGGCTTCGGCCATGGCTAGTTATCACCTTACCAACAAAGATGTACCGCCAGGCAAGAGATTTGTATTGTGGTTCTATTTTAGACTGTATCGTCACTTGCCATCAGGTATGATCACAATCAAGTGCTGACCTGTCACAGTTATAAAAATAAATTATTTCAATGAGAATATTGTTTTTAGGTGCAGCGTCAACCCCCTCCTAGTTGTATGCCTCTCGGGATGGATGCAGAACACCACATGCACCAAGATCTTGTACCGAGTTGTATGTACCATTTGCAATATTATTTGTTTTTACCTCCTTTAATAATGTGTATCTTTTTATTTTGTGTGCATTAAGTAATAAATAAATGAAGATCAAGCTGCAATACAAAGTTAAACAATTAAGTATATATAGATGCATGAAATTTTATTTGACTCTTCAAGCTTTTGTTACAGTATGTAAATCTTGCTGACTCTGTTGGAAGCAGGTCTTCAGATAGGGCCTTAGTTCAGAGATCTTTGCAACTCCCAGCTTGTAATTACTAGAATATATAGATATATATACTATATCCAATAATCAAAAACTATATATCTATTATAACCCTTACAGAAAAGGACAATAATCAATGGAACAAATTAACAAACATGAAAGTAAATATTTCGATATACCTTCTAATTCAAAGCAAGCCACCCTGCACATAAGTGGACGCTTTGCTGCTGCAAATAAAAAACTTAACGTAATCTTACAAATAGTCTTTTTTTTAAGCTTAGGTTAATTTTTTACGTCACGGTAACGGCATCGCAGCAAAGACAATTAACCTAACCTTAAAAATCGTAAATTTTAACGTTAGATTAGGGAAGGTTTGATTTTGTTAAACCAATGACGACTTCGGTGGTGCAGTGGTGCGTATACTCGCCTTGCTAGCAGAGACCCGGGGTTCAATCCCCGGGTCTCTGCTAGCAAGGCAAATTTAGTAAATTGTATTATCTAATTTGTCTGAGTCTGGACTGGTGGCTTCGGCTGTAGCTTGTTATCACCCTTTCAGCAAAGACGTACCGCCAAACAAAGAAAATTACGTTAATTGACTTTCTTCTTAAACAACAAAATTATATACAGATACAAATATATATATATATATATATATGTGTGTGTGTGTGTGTGTGTGTGTGTTTATAAGAGATATCCAGATATCTATTGTCTCATTGTGATATATCAAATACACATTTACAAGTTATATCTTTTATGGTATGTAAAATTTGGTCAGAAATTTTATTTTGACGTACTGGAAACTATCAAAACTAAATTTTAGGAAATTCCACCCTCAAAGGGCAGTGCTTGTATGTTTCTTATTTGTAAAACAATTTGCCTAAATTAATGAAAATGCTACCAATAAATCATTCCACGCAGACAAAGTCGCGGGTTCGGCTTGTTATTATTAAATCTAAAACACACTAAAGTGAACGGACCTCTGTTAAAATGCGTTTTTTTTATTTTCAGATCTCTCCTAATAAATGCGGGCCCGTTCTGCAGTGAAAGACTGCGACAAATATCAAGACAAACATATTTTGGTATATGTGAAAATTATATGCGGGAATAGTATAGAGTATCCTAATTCAATGTGTATATTGTGACAGTGGGATTTAGCTGTGCTCAATATCAAATGCTTGACGCCTCACACGCAGTATTACGGACAGACTGGTGTTTGTTTAATGTTATATAGTGAAACCATTGGAGCATTGTGACCTATTGAAAAAAGAAAATCAATAAAAGTTGTACAAGTGCAAATATTAATATAAGTAAACACACAATTAACTAGAGAAGAAGTACAGGATTGCTTGCAATTATACCTTTTTAAAATCTAGATAACTAAATACCCCATTTGACATATATAGATGTTATTATCTAGTTTTCAAACCCACTTAAAAGGAATTCAATATCAAATAACAATAACTCAATATTAAATGCTTGATGCTTCATTTGCAGTATTAGTAACTCACAGTTATTTGTTAAATATTGTAAAACCATCAGAGCAGTGTGACCTTACCACATTCAAGAAATGTACCCATCAAAGTGCAAATATTAATATAGAATAATAGAAAAGCATTCACTTCAGTAGTCACAATTTGACTGCAATAACTATTAGGTATAATTAGCTAACAAAAATTTTGGCATACAATTAAACCATGTTCAAAACTAGGTAGTAAGTAATTTAACTCAATATTAAATGACAGTCCAAATAATAGGTATTTGGTGGGCGGTTTAACAATATATTTCAACTATTTATAGGCAATCAAAATTAAGCTATGGATGATCTTATAAATGGAACAATTTCCTTCTTGTCTTCTGCAATAAACTTGATGAGATAATCTGTGCCCAATTGGCACACCTGAAAGCCGTTAAAGACGAATGAAAATCTTTTGTCAAATTGTACATATAAAATCATTAAGATTGATCAAAAGCAATCTCTGTAGGTTTTTCACAATATAAGCAATTCATTTGTACATCTTTCCATGTAAATTATAAGCTTCTTGTTCTACATATAACTAAACAATCTCTCTCAATAATAATGCATATAATGTCATTAACACTTCGCAATGCCACTGCTATTAATATAACAACAGTGTGAGTATAAATCAGTTAGAAAAAGAAATAGTTTCTTTTTATTCATACTTACATTTTACATTGCTTAATGTATGAAAAATACATCAAACACAACAGTAAACAGATTTGTATTATCTTGCCATTTGAATTTAAAGAAAACCTTTTTTAAACAAAACTGTTGTGTAAAAGTTTATCTTAATTCATATATATTACTTGACTGTATAATTGAATGAAACTAATTTTTTTTATCATATGTAGCATATCAAATTCTCATAAAGAAGAATTTGTTTTTAATATATGCTGCTTGGATTTTATAGTTATACCATAACAAGCCCTTTAACATCTAGGTATTCTAGTTACTCATATATAAACGATTAGCTTTTTGAAATCGTTTTTATTTTATTTCGTCTTATTTAAAAAGTTAATTATGAATTTTGTAAAACGCCGAAAGTACCCGAACAAACCCGATTGCGTGTGACATCAACTGTCAATATCTCTTCAAAGTACATTGCTGTTAATGTTTTGAATTGCTATAGATTTTTTATTTAAAATGTCTTTCGATTTTGTTTTAACATACTCATAAATACATTTATGACGTCACAAACATGGCAACCAATCGATGCGCGTTTAGTCACGTGACTTTTTTTTAACTTCATCAATAATATTTGCAATAATGTGTTTCGGTTCAGAAATTAATATATCACATCAGGCGTGTCTTAAGAAATTCTTATCAAGAAATATCCACTCTCTTTGGCATATTGAGGCCATCTTTAACAGTTTCTCATAGGAAGATTACTGCTACTAACATGGTCACTTTTGGGAGACGCGTTAATTCACGATTGGCGGCTATTTTGTCACCTAATTTAATAGCAAAGTTAGTAGTAGTTTGTTCAAATATAAGTAAAAATGACACCTAAAAGCTAAAGAAAGTAAGGAAAGAAAATATTAAACAAAATATAGAAGATGTCGCTGTGGAAGTAAACCTAAAGGTCGGGGGAGAGCACATAAATCAGCTGCAAAGATTGAACCAGAAAGCGAAGAAAATGTATGAGGAATTCAAAGCACCACCTCCATCTAAATATAAAAATAAAATTCAACAAGAAACAGCACCAGAGAATGAAGATGATGAAGTTGCATGTTGTGAAAGAAAGAAAAAGTAAATATTATCATGTTAAAAGGTCACATGCTTTCCAATGTTATAGTTTTATATTTGTCCCCTCTAACCAAGACTTATTGACACAGTTAAGTTCCACAGGAATGTTCATGCCACGTAAAACATAAAAAAAATTAGCTTATAATGCTTAGTTAAGAATTGCTGCATAATTGTGTTCATAGACTGAGACGATTCACAGAGTCACCCCGTTGGGAGACGAGGCTGAGATTCATTTAGTTTCCAATACAAATTATTATAACGAGAATGATGAGATGAGGATTAAATTAATTCAGAAATTGATTTGTGGACTAAGTAACCATATGTGGGGTCCTTATATTCACAATTATATAGTAAAGTGATACTTCATTATTTAAAAGATCAGTACCCAGGGCTGTTAAACAAAAAATGGTTCAAAAAATTTAGAAAAAAACGCCACTTTCGTCTGCCATTTAATAAGGAGACTAATGTGATAGAATCCAAGGCCGTTTTTCATTACTATGTTCCAACAATACCCCTTTTAATAAGGAGACTCTTACGCTGGATTCCAAGGCCGTTTTTCGTTACTGTATTCCAAATGAACTTCATTTAAAAAGGTGACTAATGCGCTAGAATCCAAGGTCGTTTTCGTTACTATATTCCACTAATACAATGGAATCCAAGGCCGTTATTCCACTAATACGATGGAATCCAAGGCTGTTTTTCGTTACTGTATTCCAAATATCTCCACTTTATAATGAAACTAAAGCGCTAGAACCCATAACCGTTAATAAAGCGGCTTTGTATTTTCTCAGAAATATGAAAACTTTCATCCCTGTTTATAATCTCCCCTATTTAAACGGTTGCATTAAAGTTGCAAGAAAAATAGATAAAAAAAACCGATAGCAAATTCCCACAGAGCGCCTGTTAAAATGTCATTCTCATTGCGTTGATTGCGAATTAGTTAGCCATAATTTTGATTTTTTTTTTGTTTAGTTACTTTTTAATTTACCTTAGTGTTGTCGAAATAAAGTTTTTAGTGTATAACTAAATTTTTTTTTTATTCGATATTATGGTACTTTTTTTTTTTAAATATAAACACCCGCTTATTTCTGACATTTTTGGCCTTGCGTATCAAGACATTTCTATTATCTTATACTCTTTAAAATATAGTCTTAATTGTATAGGAGTGGCCAATTTTGTAACCTTTTTGATTAATGATTTCATTATTTATCACTCAATTTTGCAAATTTTATCTTATCTATTTGAATTACATATAACTATATATCAACAGCCCCCTAAGTATTAGAGGCGTATAAAATACTTAAGGCATTGTTTTTGATATAAATAACACGGGTTAAAACAAAATTTTATTTAAAAGTATAAAATTTTGATAATTTAGAGCAGTAACAACGGATATGGTTAAAAAAACCTCGAAAATAGTTTCCTTTGCCTTCTAACGGGAATACGTCTAATTACCAATAATCCTGTATAAAATAATCGTAACCTTGTAAGTAAGAAAAGGCCTAGTATCGAAAGATATTACAATTTTTTTTTAATTATAAAGTATAACGGAACTATCTATTATATAGAACACATGGCATTTTCCTTTAATAAATTACAAAGGGGCAATAAAAACATTAATGATTCAAACTAAATAAGAGATCTTTACCGATAACCTTGTATAGATATACAGGGTTATTCGTAAAGACGGGTATTTATTCTAGTTAAATTTTACTGTTAGATAAATAATCACCTAAATGATGCGAGTCCGAAAAATATGTTTTATTAATAAATTACAAATTGGCAACAACAACCATTCAAAGTCACTAAGAGGTTTTTACGAATAACCCTGTCATATACAGCGTTATTCATAAAGATGGTTATATGAGTAATGGAATCATTAAAAGGTAAAATATTCTTGTTTAATTTGTCAATATAAATATTTGGCCATTTCGATACGTTATTATTGTTAAAAGTATTTACCTATACTATATGGGGCTATTCTCAGAAGTAAAACTCATTATATTATACTGAATACACAGACATGGCGTCTTTTAGTTACATGTTATATTTAGCTTTATTGAAACTTTGAAGTTATTTTTTTTATCCTTCGCAGTGAATACATATTGACTCGGAGGTTTCCTTTTTTCTAAGTATATTATTCGGGCCTGTTTTATACGTTATTTTAGTTGAAGAGTTTTTATTGAATACGAACAGGATTGATTTGTTACCAAGCGAGTTATTCAATAAAAATAATATACTAGGATAGGTACTTTTTTAAAATTGTATTTAGCAGCTCATTTATTACTAGGTTACTGGCGTTTAAGAACTGAAATAAAAACTAGTTGAAACACCATTTGTGTTAATTGTTTTTTTGTTAATTATACATCTCTGATTGGATTATTAGACCATTATAATAACATTGCTAATAGGGGTGTGCGTCTTATTCGAAAGTTCTCGATTAATTCTATTTTTTTCCGAATTATTATTAAACATTTAAATTATTAGTGAATTATCGTATTTTCATTTCAGGGCTTCGTATATTCAATATTCAAATATAAATTTTATAGTATATATACATTTTATTTAAACTATGAAATATATTTACACAAATAGAAAACCCAGAGACATTTCATTAATTCGCGAATTCGATTTTTTTTCGAATTCGTGGAATTTCGAATCGAATATCAATATTAAATTTGAACACCCCCGAACGAAATTCGCACACCCTTAATTGCTTATATTATAAATCCAAATGAGACTGCCTATTACGCTTTCACGCGATAACTACTACACCGATTTAAGAAGAACTTGAGAAAGTACAATAAGCTCCTTGCAATGAAACAAATAACTACTATTTATACGTGTCTTATTTCCGCAAAAACAATAAGAATATTAATATGAGTAAGAGACCGACACCTTACTCCTTTCACAGGTTTACATAACATTTATAACCCTTAATTCCAGTGTAACCAACTACTAATTTTAAAGAATCATTGAAAAATACGTGAGGTTTTGATTTTAGTGTGTTGGTAATATGTAAAAGATTTAGTAGAAAATATATTTTGAATAACGGCAACACTCAAAATGTCACTACGCCGAATTAAGCAGTAATTGAAATTGTAAATCAAAATTAAATTAAAGTGTTAAGTAATTAATGAGTAACTTCGCCTGTGTACATTTAAATGTGAGATTCAGGGTACCTACGGCGCCAATTTATTTGATATTTGTGTAACTAAGTTATATATACTTAACGAATGTATCGATTAAAATTTTACACAAAGAAAGTAGTCTATTAGTGACAAATACTAGGATAGCTATTTTTAACAGACTTCAAAAAAAACGAGGAGGTTATCAATTCGTCTGTATTTTTTGTTACCTCATATCTTCCGACGGGGTGGACCGATCTTAATGATTTATTTTTTATATGAAAGGTGGTGATTGTCATAGGGTTCCATTTTTTTTAATCCAGTCTGATGATGGCATCCATGAGTTTAGTCTTAAATTTGCATTAAGCATGTGCGCGACAAATGGACAAATAACTCAAGATCACGCCAACCGATTTCGATGATTCTTTTTTTATTGGAAAGGATATACTTCAAGGGTTGTTTAATGACAGTTTGGTTAGGTTTTGATCATGAGATCTATGAGAAAGTAACGGAATTCTTCAATTCTTAGGAGCAAATTAACGATACTCGGCAGAATCTTATATAGACCATCCAGATATTTTGTTTGTTGTTTGATATGGAAACTTGCAACCCCGCACATGTTCAAGTAAAAACGCACGCTGCTTTGCCTGTAATTGGATTTACACCATAAATATACATATTTCTTATCCTTTTAAGCTCAGTATAGTGTATAATCTGTTGGTAAACCTAATAAATAAATAAATAGTCACATTTCCTACAAATCGCTTGATACGTTATCCCGGTCCTACGCTCAAAAGTTGTAGTACAGATGGAAGAGGGGGACTCTTCAAGCGAACCATATATTTTCCAGGACAAATATTTTTCAAGTAATTTAGACCATTAACTTCGCATATAACAAAAAAAGACCCGTTAGTAATAAATTTTTGAGAATAATTAAATCAACATATTTTTCCCCGCTACCTCTGTTATCTACCAAAATCGAGAGTTTTCGTAGAGGAAATTGTTGTGCGTCTCATCAAAATGAAGCTACTCACGGAAAATTCGCTTGATGGTAATCAAGACCTATGTACTAATCTAAAAATCGTTGAAACTATACTAGGCAATCTTCTTGTACAAACCTAGATTTCAGAATACACAAACATACATTATATTTATGGTTTTCATTGATCTCAAATGCCATAAATCTGGCAACATCATATTTTGCTGATAGATATTATAGAAACATCGATATTGCTGCTGAAACATCATTCGTGAAATAATATATCAAAAATCGATTGCAGATATAATTTAATTAAAGGTAAGGTAATGGAAATCTTTTCAGGTCAACTTTGTTACTGAATGAACGAACTTAACGAAAGCGTTAATAAAAGTGTGTTAGGCGAGGCAAACACATGTTGAAAGGGATATTAAAAAATACACAACAAATAGACGGTCTTATCGCTTTGAAGCTATTTCTTCCAGGTAACTTTTGAGAAGAAGACTGATAAGACTACATAAATATCGAAAGATAAAGTTACGTTTCGTTTTGTTATTAATTTGATATATGTCTAGAATTATTATGTATTTTATTCGATACTTCTTGGTTTCAAAATATGTACATAAATTGATTACCTCATATAATACCCGGCATGTGTTGCCATGTTTTTGAAGTTACAACTTCTTTACACAATATTCTTATAAATTAAAAGAAGACTAGGTACTTAATAAGTTTATTTATCCATAACAACTCAAAATGGCGGCAATATTTAAAATAGGCATGACAATGGCGTATGAAATGTCGAACGTAACTTAAGTGACTGTTCGCGTGCGCGGCGTCTCTGCGACTGCTCTAGTGTGGCCAGCTAGCAACCAGTGTGGTCAGCTACAAACTGGGGTGGCCCTCTACAAATCGGTGTGACATTTCTAACAATATATTTATTTTAAATTGAGACTTTAATATAGTTGAAATTATTTTTATAATTAATAGTGAACAATATTCATTATTCAATCTCGTTTATTAAATAATCAAAGATACAGAATTCGGAATGTGAAACAGGTATAACACAATGAGCTACAGAGAACAAAAGTTAACAATAATATTTACTTAGTCTGTGGTACAGTATAACTAAAATCAACATTTATCTGTGGAACATCAAGTTATCAAGTGACAAATCGTAAATTTGTCAATTTTCATTCGAAATTTGCTAAAATTTTATTATTGTGTATTATTCCTAAAGTGTAAACGATAAAATATCTTAAAATATGAGTGTAGAAACTTCACCAAACAAGTCGGCGACTAAAGCAGAACGGAAATACTATGACCGCACTAAACCAGATGACTTACAGATTTCAAGAACGGACATGAATATGTTGATTATGAATTATTTAGTTACTGGTAAGCTTTGTATTTCACCAGAAGATATTATTAATTATTAAAATAAATAATATTATAGTTTTATTACAGATACAAATTGATACATTTATATTTTGATTGATAAGGCTTAGACATTTTACAAACAAAGGATGAGGCCTTGACGTCGAGAACTGTTTAACATATTTTTCTTTATAATCATTATGTTTATATACGACTAGTTAAGGAAGTTCATGTCCCACTGCTGGGCTTCCTCACTCATTGGAGAGATGGTTTTTAAATCTTAAACCTGCCACACTGCACGTTTGCAAGCATAGTCTGATGTGATGGTCTCCTCCAACAACAAAATTTTGGCCAAATAGTGAGAGTTTCTTAACAGAAAACTCAATATCAATTTTGAATTTACTCAACCTGAAAGTTGCACCCAGGACCTCATGTCTGTTGATCAAGCTGACTAATAGACCAATGAGGCTGTTATATAAGGATCTAACTGGATTCATGCTTATAATTTTATCTTGCTCTCTTAGTAGGAGGTTAAGATCTTACTAGATAAAGAATGTCTCAATGTGTAAAAATTCATAACTTCCATGTCATAGCAGGATAGCAGTTTTATCACACCTTCTAAACAATATGAGAGGCAGCTATTAACTATAACATATCTGTCTGTGATATTATATGCATTTTTGGATATCATATAATTATTGCTGAATGTGTTCCACAATTAAATTTTGAGTATAAATGTAATATCCTGGTTAGGATATACTGTATTTTCAATATGTTATTTAATTACCTAATTGGTAACATTATAAATCTATTTATGCTTGGTGGTTGGGGCATATTATCTTAATTACAGAGTTACCATAAAGTTCACAGACATAACTCAGTTTAATTTTTTAAAGCATTGAAACTGAATAGATACCTAAATGAAATTGATAATATTCTTTATTGAAGTAAACTCAAAAAGCACTTTTAAATTATTAGTAGCCTGTATGTTGGTAACAAATAGACCACCAGTTCAGACAGGTGATTCTGCTGAGAAAAACAGGCAAGAAAAGCTGCAATTACTTAAATCTTTGTTGCTTAAATAATCTTCAAAATTATTACACCTTTTGTATGTGTGTATGTTTATATAATAGGATGACATGTATCATAAAATTGTCTGGTGTCAAACTCAAAAGTGATTCAAATATCTTATTAAAAATATGTATACTCAACATGACAAATAATTTCTGAACCTTCTTCAATCTACAATGAGACATTACAAGTTTGTTTTTATTTCTTGTAATAAATGTATATGTGTAATATATAATAAAAAGCTGTATACCTGCTGTCACAGTTTGCATACATATATAGATGTATCAAGACTGAAAATGTTTAAACATTTTAGAGGGCTTTAAGGAAGCAGCTTTGAAATTCCAACAAGAGGCAGGTCTACAAGAACCAGCATTATGCAGCTCATTAGACGAAAGAATTATGATCCGGGAAGCAGTACAGAGTGGACGTATACCTGATGCCATCTCCATGGTTAATGCTTTACATCCGGAACTTTTGGATAATGACAGATATTTATATTTCCATTTACAAGTAAGTTTGACAAATAATAATAACATTGTGTTAGGTATTTCTTATTCAGTAGTATGCAAAAGTTGCAAAACGCAAATGGTATTACATATTTGGTATTTGATTGAAATTTATGCACCTTGAAAGAATAGCATAGTTGTTATATTAATTTCTTTGAATGTCTCAATATAGATTGTTATCTATTAAAGTACATAGTAGTTAAAGGGACTTCTTATCTCTTTTGAGATATCCAAAAAAGATAGAAATAGTAGGAGTGAATTTGAATATTTTTCAATAGTTTAGGGTAGAACTTTTATTCTGTGTATTTAAATAAACATTTAAAAAAACTGATACTTTGCTAGCTTTTTGGAAGCATCTTCAATTTTACAAATTAGATGATGATTTCTGAGTTAGGACTTAGACACTAACACAACTATTGATAGATATTATTAGAAACAGATCCAACAGACATTGTATGGTTATAACTATGACTATTACTGAATTAAATAAATAATAGTTAAAGTCATAAGATTACATTTTATAGTTGCTAAGTTTTCTAAAAATTTTTAATTGTATTGTGCAATTATCATAATTTTTTTTTTCATAAGAACCTTTGCCTGACAATAACAAATACAACAATAAATAAATGGGAATAAATCCAGCCATTTATATGTGTTATGATGGTGTTAGCAAAAGAAATAGGGCTTCATTATTTATATATAGATTATGGAAAATTATGATTTTTTTTAACAGCAATTACAACTCCTAGAGTTGATTAGAGCAGGGAGAGCTGAAGAAGCCCTGGCTTTTGCAAGTGCAACATTAGCAGAGGCTGGGGCAAATGATCGCAATGCTCTCACAGAGTTAGAGAGGTCACTTGCCCTGTTGGCCTTCCCGGACCCTCACACTTCACCATTTGCTGACCTTCTACTACCATCACATAGTCAAAAGGTGATTTTTTAATAATCTGTAATAGCCAAACTGTTGTTATGGTTTAAAAACATATTTCACAAAAACACCCTTGTTCAACAGCGACAAGGTTTTTTTTATAGCTAACAGTTTAGTGCTTGACTGTGATGATACAGTCAAAGATGAAAGCGTGCTAATCTGGGTAAGAGGCTATATACCCTTTACGGTTTCTACATAACATTGTATCGGACCATAAATCTCTGTTTTAGCGGTACGTCTTTGCTGGTAGGTTGGTAACTAGCCACGGCCGAAACCTCCCACCACACCAGTCTCAGACAAATTAACTGGGATCGAACCCGGGGTCTCTGCTAACAAGGGTTGTACTCGCACCACTGCGTCAACGAGGTCGTCAAATCAAACCTAATCTAACGTTAAAATTTACGATTTTTAAGGTTAGGTTAATTGTTTTTGCTGCGATGCCGTTACCGTTACGTAAAAATTTAACTGCGTGCATACAAACTAATGTTTAAGTCATATTTTTTATATTTATAGAGATCTAAAACTTTAGATTTCCGTGACTTAGAGGGAGGGTAAATGGAAGATTTGTTAGGAATTTAATGAATTGAAATTTGTCATTAAAATATTAGTGTCGAAAATTAATACAAACAATTTATTGAAATCTCAAATTGTGAATTGTAAATAAATATGCCAAGTGTTTTTTGTCAATATTATAAAGTAAATGACGAGTAGCAAATTAATTCTTCCTAACGTTCAAACGAATTAGCATAAAAAATGCCGCACATCTTTGTGAAGTTTCATCCGTAACAATTTTACCCTCATGCCTAGAGAAGTTTCACTTCAAAAACTAGCCTAACCTTAAAAATTGACGAGTTTAGTTTTTGCTGCGATATCGTTTCCAACCGACAAAAAAAACTAACCTAACATAACCTTAATGTCTGTAGCTGCGGTGGCTTTACTATATTTTATTTTTAGTTCTATTATGCCTCTAATAAAGTATTTTATAAGAAACTTTACGTGTAATAAAGAGATTATCATTATTTTATGTTATGTATCTCTCAGATTGCTAGCGAACTCAACGCAGCCATACTCAAGATGGAGAACCAAGAATATACAAATCCAAAACTATGCAGCCTTCTAAGGATGATACTGTGGTCACAGAGCGAGCTGGACAAACACAATGTGAAATATCCAAAAATGACCGACCTCGCCAACGCTACTATAGAACAACCAAAATGAAACAAGTATAGAAAGAGGAGCAACATGTTTAGATGTGATTGATAATTAAAGACTTTTAAAAGGACCGAATACAGTGGACGGACAGATTGTAAGCAATTGTTTAATACTATCACGAGTTGTGTCAGTTGAGTGCTCTTACTTTCATATAAAGTCAGGATAACAATACTAGTGTTATTAAGTCCAGTTTACTTCTAGAAATATCTTAGAGATAAGCAATATGAAATGTTTAAGGTCATATAAAATTGATGGTTAGATATTAGGGGTGTGCGAATGATTCTTACTGAACTTACGAATTATTCGATTCGATTTATGAGAATATAGAACAGGATTTTGATTATTTACGAATAGCTTAAAAGAATACATTTGTTTTTCATTTCTTTGCGACGTTTGACATTGACAACCACCCCTTTCTTATCGCAACTGTAATATTTGACGGACTTTGCCGGGAATGTGGGCGTAAAGGTCGCGTTCCGGTTAAGTTTTAACTACATTTTAGGGGTGTGCGAATAATTAATTCCGATTAGAATGTTAATACCGATTAGATTTTCGAATCGAATAATTTAAAACTTCCCGAGTCATTCCCGAAATATTTTGAATAATGTAAAAATTTTCGAAAAGCTAATTTTTTCCGAATTATTCGTAAGTAATTAGTGAATTACCGAGAATTTTCAATTTCTTACGTTCAATATTCAAATATAAATTTAACAGTCTATATACATTTTATACAATCTGTAGATTCAATTCGAATAAGTTTGAGTGCGTGTTTATGTTATCTGTCGTTCTTGACTACTTTGCATAATATATTGCAAATTGTAGAAGAAAATGACTCTCTGGTGAGAATTTATTTGGAATATCTTGCCATATTACCATCTAGATTTTTTTATGGTACCGACAGAGATGAACATATATTAAATTGAGCAATTGTATTCTCTGGGTAATTGATTTTAAAACGAAAAGTATATTCGTAAGTTGAATATTTCGTTAAATGAATGACAATTTAACAATTGAAATTCCAGAGAGAGTTTATTTAATTCGCTACTTACTCGAAATTGCACGACTAATTCGAATTATTCTATTCGATTTGAATATTGACATTGGATTCGATTCGAACGATATTCGCACACCCCTATTAGAAATTTAATATAAAGTGAATGTTTGTATATTAAAAAAAATTCAATAAGATGCGTCTCATAAAAATAATGTAGTGATGTTTTTCCTTACATTCTCTTGTATTAAAACTTTACTAAAAATCTACATATATATGTGAAAATCAATTGCTGTGCGTTGGTTTCTCTAAAACTTGAGAACGGTTGGACTGGTTTGACAAATTAGGGGGAGGGGAGATTAAGAGGCGAGTGAATATGAAAAAAATGCTTCGAATGTAGTAAAAATAACAATTTTGCTTTCTCTTAGAAACTATTCCTATCTGTCAAACATTTGATGTTCGTCCCGTCGTTTAAAAGTAACGTTTTCAGACTCGTGCAAATTAGAAAATGCAATTTCCCTTATTGGGGATCGAACCTAGACCCTCTGCTAGCAAAACTTTCACCACTGTACCAGCGATTCCTTTACAAACTCAGAGAACAGATTACTTTGAAAAAATTAGATTTGATACATAACCACGCTTTCTTATCATCCAAGTTAGGGGTAGGTAATCTTTTCCTACAGTATGGCCACAAATGTTATAGAGATATCGGGCCACGTTTCAAGTTGAAAATATCTTTATTCAATCCAATCAAATTTCATCAAATAAACAAATTTTTTTTTAGATAAAACTTTTATTATCCAAGTCAGGGGTCAACAACCTTTACCTATAGAAGGGTCACAAATTTTATGGGAATATCAGTTTTCTTATTCTAATTTTTGATTTCTGACGATATTTATTTTATTGTTACTCTCATTCATGTGTGCTGGTTATCGACCCCTGATCCAAGTAATCCTTCAAATTATAATATGATGTTTTAATTAGCTTTCTTTTCATAGGTTTTAAATTTATTCAGTGATAAAATTGCTACTTTTAAAATAATCATTAATTTCATGTACCATATTAGAGTTTATAACTATTATTTTCAGTTTATTATATTCTGCGAAGTCATTATTGAAGTTCATCTATCTATGTATATGTCACAAATATAGATACAGCACATTTGACACTTGGAGAAAATCTTCAAAGTATATTTCGCTTAGTTTTAAGGATTTTGTATGTAATTTTAGAAATAAAAGTAATTTATTAATATATCATTCAATTTTTTTTCATCATCAACATAATTATGGTATAAAATTGTCAATTATATACATGTAAGGGGTCAGTCATTGATAAAATTACATTAAAATACAATGAAACTTGGATAAGTGTGTCATGTATGTAGGAATCCTCTGTTATTGGTAATTGCAATGAGTTTTGTATAGTAACTCGACTAACGATATGGTAATTTCCCCAGTAACTCGAACGACGAATTTATCTCGACATGTTAAAAAAAATTCCCAGTAACTCCAATGACGAATTTATCTCGACATGTTAAATTCCCCAGTGACGGGAATGACGTCATTGTAATTTTCCCAGTAACTCGAACTACGACTATATCCTGATATGCTAATTTCCGCAGTAACTCGAACGACGAATTTATCTCGACATGTTAAACTTCCCTTTGGTTCGAATGTCGAAATTGTAATTTTCCCAGTAACTCGAATGACAAATTTATCTCGACATGTTAAATTCCCCATTGACTAGAATGACGTCATTGTAATTTTCCCAATAACTCGAACGACGAATTTATCTCGACATGTTAAACTTCCCTTTAATTCGAATATCGAAATTGTAATTTTCCCTGTAACTCGAATGACGAATTTATCTCGACATGTTAAATTCCCTAGTGACTGGAATGACGTCATTGTAATTTTCCCAGTGACTCGAACGACGACTATATCTTGATATGCTAATTTCCGCAGTAACTCGAACGACGAATTTATCTCGACATGTTAAACTTCGCTTTGGTTCGAATGTCGAAATTGTAATTTTCCCAGTAACTCGAATGACGAATTTATCTCGACATGTTAAATTCCCCAGTGACTGGAATGACGTCATTGTAATTTTCCCAGTAACTCGAACGACGACTATATCTTGATATGCTAATTTCCGCAATAACTTGAACGACTATGTGCCGACATGCTAATTTCCCCAGTAACTCGAACGACTATATGCCGACATGCTAATTTTTCTCAGTAACTTGAACGACTATGTGCCGACATGTTAATTTCTCCAGTAACTAGAATGACGACTAAATGTTAAATAGTATCACCAATTCTTAAATAAACCATTCTAAACACTTATCGATTAGTTTTATTGACAGTATGTAAGATATCTACGTCTTATTTTTTTCTAAAAATCAATCATTTTTGTGTATTTTTTTAAAGAAATACAGGTTACTGGTATGTCGTATAAAAAAGGTCTCAAGTGCAAAATTAATCTTTTCATGTTTGAACCTCTCGTGATGTGTGATAAATAAGACAACAGTCATGTTAACCTACCTATTTCAGACACTAAGGTCCTTTAGATCTTACTTATCCATGATTCACTGTTTTTTTAAACTTATTTTACTATACAATATTACATGATGTCATAATGCCCGTGGTTAAGTATTCGTCACCAGCCGAGAACATAATCTAAAGCTTTCGAGATCAACCCATTGGACCTCTGGGGTACTGGAACCGTTGGGATTGGAGTGGGGCATAATGATCTAGCTGCTGTTTGCCTGAAATTAATAATTATAGTATGTAACAGCTGGGCGTTATAAGTTTTCTAAAATTATTTAGGTTATGGTAGCATCACATATAGGGATTATTTATTTATTTATGCACCAAAAAAGAAGTTACAGTAATAAGAAATTAAAGTTACTATACATAGGATACATTATCCTTTTGGAGAGATCTCTTCCAGAAATCCCAGAAAGTGGAAGAATTTTATAAAACATGTGGTGTAGGTACTTAAACATGAAAAAGCTAAGAATATGTCAGCATACATACAAGCTAAAGATATATTAAAAACATACATAAACTATATATGTATATACACACAGATAATATACATAGATACTAAAGATATAACGATAAGAAACTGGATAGAAAAAATATATATATATTAAGTAAATTTCAGTCATAATTGAAGTGATTACTAAATTATTTTGTGATATTTAAAAAGTACTCCTTTAGTCTCTTTTTGAAAGTATCATATCAAACATCAATTTAAAAATATGATTATGAAATTATTAGTATGAGATAAGTCATATGCCTTGAGGGTGTAGTACACTTCTAAGTTCTCAAATAGAAGGAAATACTATAAGAATTTCTTGAAGTCCAATATGGGACTCGAACACTGAAAGTCATGCTCAGAATTCATAGTCAAGGTGACCAATCTCATGCAGATATTAGCCATTTGCATAAAAGATATAGTAATGCTGCGTTTATACAAATATGCACAAAAGCTGCACACTTTTACTTTTTCAAATTCAAGGTAATGCTTTAAGAATTTACTTTTTCCCAGAAAATCATGCTCAATAATACACTAAACTGAAATTACACTAATGGAGAGTGGAGTTTGTGAAGTGGAAAGTTAAAGATTCCATAATGGATTTGCCATATACATATCAGAAGCTAATAACATATGCTGATTTCTTTGCTTTCCTTCAAAACTATAGTGCAGGGGTTCCTAAAGTGGATTCTGCAAAACCTAGGAGCTTTTCTTAAAAAAAATTTGAAGTGAGACTTATTTAGGGTAAAATTTTGACGGGTGAAACGTGTGATTAACGTCACAAACACGTGCAGCGTTTTTTATGTTAATTCGTTGGAAGGCTAGGCTTAATAAAATAAAATAAAATATATATAATAATTTCGTCATTTAAGATTTCAATAAATTACTTATATTGATTTACACTTTTAATATTTTAATGACAATTGTTTTCATTAAATTCCTAGCATATCTTCCCTTTTGTATCCCTCTAAGGAAATCTAAAGTTTTAGATTAAACAAGGTTTAAAAATTAGTTTGGCAAGGAACTAACAAATGATAAGTAATAGTAATAATTTCAATGTTGATTTATAACAATTTGATATGAGTTTCCATAAAATGAAAGGAATTTGTTGGTCGCTTTAGGAAACCCTTGCTATAAAATTTCTTTTTTACAAATGTTTATTATATTATTTGCTAACCAAAAATAAGTTTTATGGATATAAATTTCAACCTATTCATGCCTATCCACCTTATAGCAGGAATTTTATGGACCAATAATCCTGAATATTTCTACATCTTTCCAATAACAAATCATTTAACTTCCAATAACAATAATTTTATTCTATAATCTATAAGACAATGGAGATGTATTTTGGATTAATAGAATTTTGTAAGAGAAAACTTTGTTAAATTATTTTTACAAGAAGTGATCATACCTTTCTGATGTACCATTAGGGCTCGTAGCACACATTCTAGGTGGCTCCTTGCATTCAACTACCCCTACCATGACACCTGGTAGTACCTGCCTACCATTCAGTGCTATAGCCCTCTCCTTCTCTGCACGAGTTGCATATCTAATGTGCGCCCAGTTCCCCGGAGTGGGATATTGCTTATCTGTAATCAAAAATTTTATGTCAATAGTCCATTTCTTCATAGGACTTGTTCGATACTTCAGATTGAAAAGGTTCAGAAATCATATGCCAGGTTGTCCATACCCAATATTAAGAAGATACCACAACCGCATTTGTATTAACTTCACACACAAAACTCGTTGCACATTTAAGTTAAATTAATTTTATATTATTCTCTTATTGTTTATTTATATATGTAGACGATATCCGACATGGTATTTTAAGCATAAAAGACAAGATACACACTTTTATTGCAACTAAAAATAAAATAATGTAATTTGTAGGAATATATCAAGAATTTTAAATTATACACATTATCTCAAGGCGATTCACAATAAAATTAACCCAATATTGTTACTGCCTTCCTTGGATAGATTGACTTTTTTTTATATATAAAGGTTATAGTTTAATTAAGAGTCAATGAAAATAATTGATTTGATAATTTTTGAAGAAACTTCTTTAGGTTCAAGAGGGTAAGATTTTTACGGATGAAACCCGTGATTACCGTCACGAAGATGTGCAGCAAGTTTTTCATGCCAATTCGTTTTAAGGTTAGGTAGTTTTAATAATTACAAATAAAATGTGGAATTTTTAATTTGTCACGCATAATTTAATAAATTAATATACTAGTTAATAAAAATATTTCATAAATTCTCTTTTCTAAATTTTAAATTCAAAAACCAAATTTAATTAATATTTTCTAATATTGCCAAAAAGGCAGTTTTATTTACAATAAATTTTCGACAATTTTTAATGACAATTAAATTCCTAACATATCCCTTATCCTTCCTCTAAATCTCGGAAATCTTTTACATAAATATAAACGAGACATAAAATATTGTGTGCCAAAGAAGTTTCATTTTTGACATGTATAATTTGTACGTACATAATTTTTTATTTTAGTCTCTGTGTTAATTAGTTTATACACTATTGTATTAAAGTTAATTTCCAATGAATTAAAATACTGCTAATGTTTGCTATTTTGTTTAATACTTTAGCTTCAGCTGGCATATTATTAAGTCTTATCCGAAACATTTAACCCTATGGATGATGCACTATTCCATTTATAAATGAAAATATCTTTATTCAAGTAGGCATATTACAGCACTATCGTCAAATAATATACATATATTTTTCCACACGATAATTCTAATGTATGTCTGATGATGGCATTACAGAACTACTTACGAGAGTTCCTTCGCGACCAGATCTGAGAAGAGCCCACAACAAACTTAGTTGGGTATTTTGAATAAATTTTTGTTATCTTCATTACAATAAGTAATCTTTTAACAATGACTTTGAATTTATTTATTGACATCTCTAGAATGTCTTGTGGGAGTTTATTATAGAAACATATACAGCTACCCTTAAATGAGTTGTTAATTTTATGCAGCCTACTAGCATTTATAATAAGTTTTTTTTTTTTTTGTAAGTTACATGTTGTAAATTCATTCTTTTTATTAATAGAGTCAATGTTTTTATGTACATACAACAAGTTTTCTAATATGTATACACAATGAACTGTCATTATGTTAACTGCCACTGCAATTTTAATAAAGACCACTCAATGGAGAAGTCCATGACCATTCTCACATATGGGAGGTTTTGAACACAAGATGCTCTGTGAGACATAGAAGTGTGAAAGGTAATGTTGTTTATTTCGTCAAAAGCATCAAATACTATATAGAAATTTTTGTTAACATCACATTATTATGAATGCTAAGAAAACAAAATTTGGCAATTATTTATTTATATTAACACAGATTATTTTGTTGACTATATAGTTTAGAAGACATAATATTACACTAGCTGCAGGAAATAAACATCTTTGTTGAAACACAATATCACAACTCATACTATAGAATGGTGGTGGTATAAAATGGTTTGCATCAAAAATTTAATGACATTGAAAAAATTGGCTGCACTGAAAGGGTTTAATGTAACAATAAACTTACCAAGTATAGCACCACAGTTACTAAATCTGGCCAAAACTGTGTTTGCTGCATTCGGTGGAAAACCAAATATCGTGACCCAGTACTCATCCTGCTCCTGACACCCATCTTGCCATGTCATAAAGGATTGATTATTGACATTATTTGCATAAGGGTTTTGCATTAAAGAATTATTTCCGTAGCTCAAAAAACTATTTTCCTGGAAGAGTGACTTGTTCATAGAAGGATCACTCTTTATGGTGTCAAATAAATCTTCTATCGGTGGCCCATTTGTTTTATTGGCATATGATACATTAGGTGATGCAGGTATGTTTGGGAATATGTTTTGTTGATTATATAAGGCCTGATGATGCATAGACGTGTTCTGTCTAATAAACTTTGCATCTGGTGTAGATGTTTGAGGACTTGTTGGCGTACCTGAAAGTTAACATACTTTATATATGAAGTTCCTGAATAGACTTTTGTTAATATATATTTGTTCCTCTAAAGGGAACCATTTCCTTAGTCATTGTCATTTAAGAAAGAAAAAGAAGAAGAGTAAGCTTATAATAAATGAGCAGTTGAAAAGATTCCTCTTATGGATGTAGAATAAGCCAGACTAGGTTATTTCAGTTATTGTCATAACATTATATCATATGGTATTGTGAATAGAACATATATGAATAAATAATTTTTGATAAATGTGTAACAGCATGGTGGGTCTATTCTCTAAAAGAAACTGAAGTGTTTGATAGTTCATTTCAACCAATAATTACGCTTTTCGGCGAAGGAAAACAATGTGAGGAAACCTACATTACTTGGGAGTAATTTTGAGGTATCTGCAGGTGTGTTCCCACCTTGTGCCTCAGAGGGCACGTCAAGCTGTCGGTCTTGCGACTGATCTCTCTCCGGTCGTGTCGGATAGCCGTCACATCCTACTTATGTTGATGAAGGAATAGAGAGTGCACTTGTACTAACGCATTTCTTTATGTACTATGCCTGCCAACCTGTAATGGAACAGGCTGGTGGGTTTGTACTCCAAAAACTGTCCTCTCCTAAGACCGAGACCAGCAGTGGGAAGTTAATAGGATGCTACTTAGTACGTTTTCTGGCCGAATTTCCTGAATAGGTTTTGAAAAATTAAGAGGACTTACCAAAAGCAAGACTACGACCTTTAGTCGGAGAAAGACTATTTGTCCTTGGTGACATATTCGCCAACGTTGGAGGATTTATTTCCCCTAATAGAAATGGGGGTAAATATCCTACGTTTGGACTTCCCGAAGGCGAGTGAGTTGGGCTTCCCAAGGTCATTGGTTCCATTTTTTCTATATTTTGGGAGTAATACACTATTTAATAATTGTAATATTGAGTCACCTTATTGTTGGCATTTAGTTTAAATAATATTCAAACACATAATTCGTTTACCGGCTCACACTCGCTGATCAAGATTATAGATTATAAAAAGCATCAAACGTGATCCATAATAAAACATGGCATGTTACAAATCCTTGTAAATTAAATTATACTTTAAGATTTTCCATTAAAGTAGATTGTAATTGTTATTGCTATTTTAATTCCGGAAATAAAAGTTCTATTTTATTTCCGGAAATATAAAAAAATTATCAAACTTGGACTAAGCATATTTTTTAAAAACTGTATTTCAGCTCTACGCCTCAGAATTGATATATAGTTGCATAGTAGTTGTACTGAAGAAGAAATAAAAACTTCTATTTATACTTTTCACTTATATATAAAGTTAAAAAAAATCTTGTGTGCTTAAGCTCTACAAAATATTCATTTACGAAATGAATACTTCGCAGAGAGGAGAATTATAATAATATATATTAAATAATAAATTTAAATTTGAAATATATCAGTAACGCTTTGTCTACAATTCTTGCTCACCTTAATGAAATTATTGGACTAAAATAAAAAATATATTAAATTTCAAGTCTATAGTTAGAATATAGTTCATTATTGTAAATTGAATGCATTTATAAATATTGTCTTGTATGTGTTTAGGCATCATATTTCTTACGATATTGGCAGCATTGTCAAAATTGTCAAAACAGCAGTCAAACAAACGAATATGGATTTATCTGCTTCTACAAAAATTAGGAATTTTAATCAATATAATGAAAATGACTGTAGTAGAACAAATATGAATACTCCAGAAACTATCTCCACTAGCAGAAATAATATTGTCCATAAGTTATTCAATAGAGAGGTAAGGCGAAATGAAGAGTTTTCTCTGACAAAGCTTCCCTGTCGTATTTTTATTTTATAAATCGTGCTTGTTGATTACATTTTGACTGATTTAAAGCAAAAAACTATTTTGTAATATATCCTAATACTTAACCATGGTATTATAAGAATTAACTTGAATCTGATCAAATATTCTTTATTCAAGTAGGCTTTATAAGCTTTTTTGAGTCCTTTGGTAGTGAGTAAACTACAATTGAAACTGATTTAAAATTTCAATTCTACCAAAAAAATAGAGGCAAGAAACTCTTTGGACATCAATTTTTAATATAAGGTTTTACATGTTAAATATTTGGATATTTGGATTTGCATGCAAATCCAAGATTTTTTCCACTTCATATATAAGATCACATACATACTTCTTTAACTGACTTGTTAAGGTAAGCCCAGAATGGCTTTTGAAATCATCATACAAATGCTTTTAAAAAACAGGTATTACAATATTATTCTGATTTTGTAATTGTTTTTTTTTTTTAATTATATTTATTTTTTATAATGAAGTTGAATATATAATGTAAGACTAAAATGAAAAATTATGTTTTTGAGAGTTATGAGCTCTTTAATTATATATAGACTCACAGAAAAACAAAATATAAAAATATCATAAAGATTACAAAAATGTTTTAATATTGGGCATATCAACAATTACAATAAATGCACACACACATACACTCATACACAAAAACTTATTAGCACCTTTATTTAAGTTATGTTTACTATGTAATTTTTATTAATGTTTTTAGAATTAATCTATCATGACCTTATTTGAAGCAAAGTATAAAGCTAGAAACAATGTATACTTAGTAAAGCATAAAGATAACAATGGTGCCCACCCTAGAATTGAATAAGCAGCTACATGTCAAGACTAGCCTTCAACATGACTTAGTTATTAATATACTAGTTACTTCTTATACTAGTTAGTTATGCTTGTTGATTTCTACAAAATGATACATATTAGATTTAAATCGCCTCTTACAAGATTGGTGTGCTTCTATTTTAGACTGTATCATCATTTACCATCAGGTTTGATCATCACCAACTGTGCATTTGAATGATATGACTTTTTATTAAAAACTAGCAACCATGGTAATTCTTTGAGTGTGATATTATTCTTTGAATTTCCCATTTATTCAATAACTATTCAGTGTTGGATAGAGTTTTTTTAAATCTGATTTGTAGTTCTAGAGATTAGGGTGTTGTTTCAATTAAACTCTCATTGTTTAAATGTAAATGTTTGTTTCAGATATATGGTTGCACATCCAGAAAACCTGATGAGAAAAATAAAAGAATCTTTGACAAGATTCCACCGAGACTGCGCTTTTGTCTTATGGATATTGTTCCTATCCAATACTTGAGGGAGCATGTCTTCATGGGCTTCTCTCAATGTGGACAGTTTTTATTAAGTTTCACATACAGTTGTAATACACAAGGTTACTTTAGGGAATCCTCTAAGTTTACGTATGTATTTATTTAATTATTAATTTTTTTAATAATCTAATGTTTATTTCACATAAAAGTTATTTCAATATCAAAAGTTTAGTGGCTATTTATGGAAAGGTTTTCTCTCTTTTACTATCTTCTTCCTATTTAAATATGAGATGCAATAAACCATATTTATACAGTCAAACTGTGAATGCACAACAGTTATTTACATTGCTGACAGATTGGCCCTTAACTGTGATCTCACATGATACAATTTAAGAAGGAAGAGCACTAATGTGTGAAAATGCAATTTACCTCTTATGGTTTCCACACAGCACTCTACTGGAACACAAATCTATTTGCTTGGCGGTACATTTTTGATGGTAGGGTGGTAGCTAGCCATGGCTAACGCGTCCTGTCAGTCCAGACACACATAGATTCAAAAAAGCAATTTCCTAAATTCATTGTAATGGAGATCGTACCTGGGGCCTCTGCTAGTAAAGCAAGTACTCGCAACGCTGCCCCAGTGAAGCCATCAAATATGTTTTTATGGAGAAGAATCTAATTAAAATCTCTTACTACATGTGGTACATTTTTAAAAATGCTTGATTATATATACTCATTAAAATACTAAATTTTGCTTTGCAATGTCATATATAGCTGGCGAATATGTCACTCTTTACATGAAAACATTTAATTGGAAGCAATAAGGCATATATTTTATTTACTCACTGAAAGTTTAATTAGTCATACTGTCTGCCTCTTTTTATCTTAATATATACAAATTGCTGGACCGATTTTCAGGTATTTTTTTTGTGTTCTACTGGATTAACAAAATGGTTTAGATTGACAATTACACCTGATAAATATATGGATTTACCCATATTTTCACAGGTTTGGAAACAATACAATGTTACTCAATAACTGTGTCTCATAGAACATCTATTATGTGATTATTTCAAAAAGTATTTTATACTGCAAGAAGTTTGTCATTAATCATTTTTATATGTATATTGAATTGGATTTTTTTTTGTGCTATTTATTAGGAATACCCTAATAAATAGCACAGATGTGATTTGTGAAAGACTTTAGCTAAATATTTGTGCATTTTTTTAAGTGAAGACATATTTGGAGGTGGATGTATATTTAGGACTATTGAGTTGTTACTTGTTGACTAAGGGATTGATATATTTTTATTCATTATCACTGTATCATTACAGACAATACATTTTTAACAATATTTGTTTTGATTTAACTTCTGTTATGTGGTTTTGTGCACACACCATATTTCCTTTATAGACTTCATTTCTTACTATGGGTGCCGGGTCGAACGGTACTCCCAGTGCACAGTGTACCACTCTTTGGTGATGACAGTGTGGACAGCAAGGTGACCATCTCTATGGCACAGTGGAAACACAATCCTGGCATGCTTGTAGTATATGGTATTGCGTAAGTATTGGTTATATTACTACACTCACAACCTTTTAAGAGAATAAATTTTGTCACCAACACCTTTTCCCCATTTTTTCAAACTTTCTTCATTGATATTACCCTCTCATTGGTCTTTCCTTGATAAATTGGTTCAATCATACAAATAACATTTTTCAATTAGAACCAATAGTTCCTGATAATAGTACAGTTAACGAAAAAAAAAACCTTAGCTTTAATATTACTATAGTTTGTTCGCGTTAAGAATACAGTGAGTCAATTCTCCAGCCCCACCTCAGTGAAATCTTTTCAAATGACAAGGCCAAGTCCATAGTGACCATAATTAAATTATAAGTTTAAACATTATCAAGGCTCTATTGTTAAAGCCCATAATACTTCTATAATCGCTGCTTCCGCCTATGTTTTTGCAACAAATTATATAGAATTTAAATAAAATGAATATTTATCTATTCTCAAATTGCCTTTAACAATAATAGAACAAAATATATATGCGTGTCGAATACGTGGTAGTGTGTGTAATGAATTTTTTTGGTCAATTGTATATATTTGTTATGCATAATTAAAAAAAATAATATCATTGTGCACTCCTAAACTATAAGTGTAGGAAATGTCATGCTCCTCTATGTATTAATATTCATATTATTAAAAAGTTATGTTATAAATTCAGATTTTAAATTTTCTTTGCATATTTGTTGCGATTTTTTAAATTAATTACAGACAAATTATATTGATATGACTTTGTAAACAGAAAAACACATAAAAAATTATGGTTTAATTCACAATGAACCTATTTTATTTTATAGCAAGTGACATCTGAATAGTAATTTAGTTATATAATTTGTTTATAAGCTGAATTTGTTTTTGTTGTTGCCCGAATCGGTGGTCTTTTTAATCGGTGGCGCCATAGAAAGAAGGAAACTTCGAGCATTCTTGAACGAATAAAAGTGGAGAGATTGCAAGAAGAGGATGTTAGAGAAGAATATCTGAAAAATTTGAGTGGGCGATTCAAGAGTGAAGACGAAGGAAATGAGATTGAAAGTTTATGGAATAAATTTAAAGATGGAGTGGTTGGTGCTGCTATTGATGTATGTGGCGTGTCTAAAAGGAGGAAAGGTAAGAAAGAGAAGAATTTGTGGATGGACAAAAATGTTCAAGCAGCTGTGTGTGAAAAGAAGAAAGCTTGGTCCGATTGGTTGGCTACAAAAGCGAACCAACGAATGCAAAAGGCAACGAATGATGACGTAAAAAAGGCAAGAATGGAATACAAAAGGGTGAAAGTAATCGTGAAAGAAGCTGTAAGAAAGAAAAAAGAAGAATACAGTGATATGTATGATAGGAGACTTTCTGATGATTTTCAGTCAAACAAAAAGTTTTTCTGGAAATCAATACAATTTGCCCGAGGGAGATCTACTTCCTCGGAGCTTTGTAAAATCAGAAGTTTAGATGGAAGTTTAATAAAAGGAGAAGAATGGATATTGAAGAGATGGAAGGATCATTTTGAAAGTTTGTTTGAAAGAAATGAAGCAGAGGTAAATATGGCCTCTGCGGATAGCAATGAATGTAAGACAAGTGATAGCGAGATTAGTATGGATGACATCATGAAAGCGATAAAAGGTATGAAATCAGGTAAGGCTGCTGGGTATGACAGAGTGTCAGTCGAGATGCTGAAGGCTGGCCGCGGGATTGTGGTAGCTCAGCTGTACTGCCTTTTCAATATATGCTGGGAGAAAGGTCAAGTCCCAAGAGATTGGAGCAAGGCCGTAATTGTCCCTCTATATAAAGGAAAAGGGTCACAGCAGGAGTGCAAAAATTACCGCGGTATCAGCCTTCTTAGTGTCGTCGGCAAATTGTATGCAAAGATATTAATTGAAAGGGTGATTAATGAAACTGATGGGAAAATATGGGACGTGCAAGCGGGATTTAGAAGAGGAATGGGATGTACGGATCAGGTCTTTTCTTTACGGTGCATAACTGAAAAATGTTTGGCTAAACACCAAAAAGTTTATTGCGCGTTCGTAGATTTAGAAAAGGCCTATGATCGAGTGGTGAGGAATGAGCTGTGGTCAACGTTATCTACGTATGGGGTGAGCGGTTGTCTGATCCAAGCATTGAAGTCTCTCTATGAGGGTTCTAGTGCCTGTGTCAGAATAAACGGAGCGTACACGGAGTGGTTTCCTGTCGAAAGAGGTGTTCGACAGGGATGTGTTGCGTCACCATGGCTGTTCAACCTTTTCATGGATAAATGTTTGACAGATTTAAAAGAATGTATGTATGGGTTAAGAATGAATGAATTACTCATCAAATGTTTACTCTACGCTGATGATCAAGTAATACTTGCGTCATCCGCTAACGAGCTTCAGGAGATGCTAAATATTATGAATGAAGCTTTGAAAGGGAAAGGAATGAAAGTGAATGTAAACAAAACGAAAGTTATGCTTTTTGAACGAGATGAATCTATGATGAATGGCAATATTTTGATAGATGGGGAACAAGTGGAAGAGGTGAAAGAATTTGTATACTTGGGATCTAAATTTACAAAAGATGGAACATGTGAAAGTGATATCGAAAGGAGAGTGAATGCAGGGAATATGGTAAATGGTGCTCTGCATGCTTTTATGAATAGCCAGATGGTGTCTCAAAGGGCTAGACTGGCAGTGCATGCTGGAGTGTTGGTGCCAACACTTATGTATGGTAGTGAAAGTTGGGTATGGCAGAAGAATCACAAAAGTAAAATAAATGCGGTAGAGATGAGAGCGTTGAGAAGCATGAGTGGATTAAAACTGAGTGACAGAGTGAGAAATAGTGTGATAAGAGAACGTTGTGGTATAAAAGAAGACGTAGTGACTAAAATTGAGAAAGGTATGCTTAGATGGTTTGGGCATGTAGAGAGAATGAATGAAAGGAGACTGACAAAAAGGATTTATGAGTCAAGAGTGAATGCGAAAGTTGGAAGGGGAAGACCGAGGCGAACGTTCCTGGACCAAATCCAGGACATTTTAAATAACGGCCAGGTCAAGAGTACTCTAAACCGACGAACTTGTATGAAAGGTTTAATGAGAATGAAAGAAGCGAAGGAGATATGCAAGGATCGTGGCAAGTGGAAGGATGTTGTCTCTGCCTACCCCTATGGGAATGAGGCGTGATGTTATGTATGTATGTATGTAATTGATTATTTTTTGGATGTTTTGAAATAGATAATATATATGGCAGTAACTGATTTAGCAATTCTTTAATAGTAAGTAAAAGTAAGTAGCAGCCCTTTAACGTCCCACTGCTGGGCACAGGCTTCCTCACTCATATGAGAGAGGGTTTTTAGAGGATAGACCCACCTCCTTGCTGCTCCACTGTGGATTGGCAGGCATAGTACACTATTGCACTCTCTATTCCTTCACTCTCATAGTCCTATGTGACAGGAATCCGACACGATCGTAGAGAGATCAGGCGCAGGACCGACGGCTAAACGTGCTCTCCGAGGCACGGGAGTGGATCGCACCGCCAACTTCCCAACTTCGGGCAAATATTGAGAAAATCTTAATAAACTCAGTATCGATTTGGAATTGGCCCGACCCGGGACTCGAACCCAGGACCTCATGTCTGTAGTCGAACATGCTAACCACTCGACCAATTCTTTAATGGATTTTGCATTCTATTAAATTTGTTGAATGTTATTTTATGATGTAATCTATTTACCATCTTTTTGTACACCATTACTTTTACAAAAATTAATATCATAAAATCCTTTTTAGGGATTCTCTCTCAGAACGTTCCTACTTGAGTGTAATTGGAGTGCCTCGCTTGGGATGTAGAAAATGCTCAGCCATATCAAGAGATGAAGGTACGCAGATATATAGCCAATATAATAAATAGCTACAACATTTATTTATTATTGAATGTATTTTAGTATAAAAAAATAATAAAACTTCCTTTATTAAAATTCAACATTATCCTTTAGTTCCCAAAATTTGATCATTATTTGTCATACTGTGTATAAATATATTTTTTTTTTGTCAAAACCAACAGCTTTGAAATAAATGTCATTGATAATTCTAAGAAAACTTACCAATAATTTTTTGCTAAGAAATTTGTTACCAATTGCTGTCCATATGTTGGCATATTGAAATCACTCGTAATGAGTATATTCTTGTCTACAGATGACCCAGATCCAAATTGGAATAAACGTTGCCTAGAGCATAGCTTTGCCATACACACTAAATTCGTTTGCTCCTTCGACTCTAGCCTTTATGAACCGGTCGTCCAACTAGCATACACAAACCAAATCATCATTTACACAGACTTCATACACATACTAGAAATAGATTTAGTCAAACCCGATCCAGAAAGAAGTGATGTACACGAGGAGAGACAATTCTCATTAGATAGGGAAGAAGTAAACTCTGTATACACAAATCCCAGTACACCAGCATCAGACTTCTCAGCAGCTTTTCAATCGCCCAAATATCAAACGAACGTCGTCCAGAACATTCTAGCAGACTTCTCAGAATTCGAAGTGGAACCATACCAGCTATCTAGACCGGTTCATCTCCCTGATGTAATGGGACAGGAATTATGTATACAAGCTTCTTCAATATCGCATAATTTAATGGAAGAATGGGAAGGTCCATCGCCTTCTATAAGGACCTTAATAAGCCCTCCTCTAAGGTCTCCTCGAAGAAGACCAGCAGAAAGCATGTCCAGGTTCAACGAAGCCCATAGAATTAAAGCAGAGAAGGCTTACGAATTCGTAGAGGAAGCTGATGTAAAATGCGAGAAGCTGAGTATGTTTAGAAAAAGACGTTTAGCTGATAAGAAATACGAGTTCTCAGAGGATAACAACGAGAATATTGTTCCTTTTAGAGTTTTAAGGAGTAATAGGAAATACTTTACAGGGTCTACTAGTAAGAGTCAAACGAGGCGAGCAAGATCGCCTCCAGTGGAAAGTGTAGTGTTGAGAGCCCATAATCAAATCAGACCCCCATCCCCAACCACTAGTTTAGATAACAAGAGTCCAAGTCTCTCATGTCTCGAGTTAGATGTGAACAGTGAATCGGAGTACAGGGTGATGGAAATGCTGGACGATGGCTCCCTTAAAACAGTATCAGTTCATGATAACACTTCTAAAACCCTGTCGGATTGTCCCGTCAGCCCTCAGGATCCTTATTTAGTGCACACAGGCAACTCCAAATGCAGCAAGTTCTTCACGCGATATTTCTTAGAAAGCGATGATGAAATTACCTCTATTATTACGGACTCTGAAGGTAAGTTGATAACTGATTTGTCACCTTTTCAGTCAATTCTCACTTAAATTTTCAAACTGTTATATGTAGCCTATTAATCTTCAGTGAAGCAGCTTGGTGGGTCTATGGTCTAAAAATTAAAAGTGCGTGCGTACAAAGTACACATGTCAATAGTGAACCTATGGCAAAGTAATTTTTTAATTCTTATTTATATACAAATGCAACATATTAGATTTCCAAGACTTAAGGGGCGTGAAAAAAGAAGATACGTTGGGAATTTCACTAACTTAAATGTCTTTAAAATATTAACAATGAATTAGGATTAAAAAACGCTGGATTTCATTCGCAATAATTTTATCCTCATGTGCCTAAAGAAGTATAACTTCAAAACCTTCTCTCTTCTTTTAAGTGAAGAGGTCCGTGCCCAGCAGTGGGACGTTAATAGTCTGCTAATTATCTTGCGTTTTACTGTGATTTGTTCCTCACATAAACATACTGTTTTCTCGAACAGATGACTGCATAGCGGGTTGTCACGTAGCCTTGCAATTATGCGGTCAGGGAGGGGGGCAAGCGTTACAAGGGGTTGGTTCTGGTGCTTGGGAAAGGCTGAGGATACAACCCCCTCTCACATTGAGGGCACAGCAACGGACATTGGACACTGAGTTATTATGCAACGAGGTCTGTGGGAGGTTATGCACACTTAGGGGGAAAAAGTTCATCTACTGTTTCGACTTTGGCTGCCATGTTATTGACGTATGTCATTCCAGCGGATGTCTATCTGGGGTAAGTGGTTGTGTCATGATTTCGATTGTGTACCTTATTTTAAACAGCGGAATTCAAAACATTATAATTTCTTGTAACAGAAACTCATAATCAAATGGCCAAAATGACACTTTTTTATCACAAAATGACACTATTTCATTGGTTAAAATTAGCATGTTAATTTGAATTGATTACATATATGTACATATTTTTGTGTTTGGAATATAGATTAATAGCATTACATCCTTGACTTAAATTTATGTATTTTTATTAGTGATTCCTATTGTTTTTTTGAAAAAGTAAAATAGAATAAGTCGCTCAGGAAAACGCAGCTTTAATGGTGAAAACGTTTTTGAAATCGGTCCAGTAGTTTTTATGTGAAAATGTTACAAACATACATACAAATCTTTCCTCTTTATAATATTAGTTTAGACACGGATCTAGTTGAACACAATTACTTTTGATTACAATAATAATTTTATTCAATTAACACTATTATAATAATACTTTCACTAAGCAGAGTATAAAAATATTTACTGTCATTGAATATGCTTTACATATTTTCTCAACTTATGCAAATGTTAGTTAAAATTTGATTTTGGTATTATATATCCACATGCTTAATCCGGCAAATGATTTCCGGTCTGATTGTAGACTAAAAGACAAAATTGCGTTGTCATTGTTATTTGCAAAATGAATATGTTGCTTCTGTTCTCTGAAAGGGCTGGAACGACATCAATATAATGTTGGACGTTTTAAAGAATAACATAGGCTTATTATATTTCTAAATTGAAGAGAATGAATATTTATGAATAGCCAGATGGTGTCTCCAAAGGCCAGACTGGCTGTGCATGCAGGAGTGTTGGTGCCAACACTTATGTATGGTAGTGAAAGTTTGGTATGGCAGAAGAATCACGAAAGTAAAATAAATGCAGTAGAGATGAGAGCGTTGAGAAGTATGTGTGGATTAAAACTGAGTGACAGAGTAAGAAATAGTGTGTTAAGAGAACGTTGTGGTTTAAAAGAAGATGTAGTGACTAAAATTAAAAGGTATGCTTAGATGGTTCGGGTAGAGAGAATGAATGAAAGTAGACTGATTAAAAGGATTTATTAGTCAAGAGTGAACGGGAAAATTGGAAGGGGAAGACCAAGGCGAACGTTCCTGGACCAAATCCAGGACATTTTAAACAAGGTCAAGAGTACTCTAAATCGACGATCTTGTATGAAAGGTTTAATGAAAGAAGCGAAGGAAATATGCAAGGACTGTGGCAAGTGGAAGGACGTGGTCTCTGCCTACCCCGAAAGGAATGATGCGTGATGCTATATATGTAAGCTTATATTTGCTAATACTAGGTCTCCGTTTGTATAGTTGTGTGCCATGTGGCTGTGGGCCAACGAGGGTGAGGCCTGCGAGGCCTGCGAGGAGCCCTCGGCCGGCTGTCTCACCCACCGGCGGCAGTACGCCGCACAGGTACCATTTAGATTAAATATTTATAAATTTTTATGTTTAGTTATATTTCGGCTATGAATCTCATATACAGGGTTATTCGTAATTCGACTTATTCATCCGGTTCAAGGATTTCTCAAGGTTGTCGCTTTCGGTACACTAATCTCTGTCAAGGTCATCTAAAAACAATGTCTTGGGTCTAGTATGCCGAAAAATATCTCATAAACAATCCTAGGCTCACCGCATATTCACGCCTATTTAATATCTAATTGAGCTCGCTAGAGCAAGAACGACCTATGTGAAAAAAAAAAATTAAAAGTACGAGCGTACAAAGTAAACATGTCAGAAGAGAAACATCTTTGGCAAATTAATTTTTAAGGCTTGTCTATATTTATACAAATGTAAAACTTTAGATTGCCGAGGGAGGGAAAAAGTGTCGAAAATACAAATAATTTATTGGAATCTCAAATGACTAATTGTAAATAAAAATGCCGCGTGTTTTTTTGTCAATATTAGAAATTATTAATTCAATTTAAAATGTCAAATCAAGTTATTGAATGACGAGTGGCAAATGCCACATGTTGTTTGTAAATGTTAAAACTACCTAACCATCTAACGAGTTATCATAAAAAACGCTGCACATCTTCGCGACGCTAATCACGCGTTTCATCCGTAAAAATTTTACCCTTATGCGCCTTAAGAAGTTTCACTTCAATAAATGGCTTGTGGCTGTGTTATGATCATGTAATTTCTTTAATCCTTTATCTATTCAGTGGTGTAATTGACTTTGAATGGATTAAGATGACAGATATGTTGCTTCAACACTGTATCCCCGATTATTTAAGTGATTTTTTTTCTTAAAATTAAATTTTACAGTGTCTTTTCGTATGGGATCTCGTCAGCGGTGTTTACAGAACAGAACTAGAAGCTATGACAGAAGATTTCAGTCAAGAGGGTTCAAGAGGTAATTATCAAATGCTTTTCGGTTTTTATTTCATTGCTTTGATGTCGGATACTGCGAAATTCTTGAAAATAGTACATTGAAAGAATCCTTTAAACCTTTAAGTGAGTTTTGAATAGATGGCGCTGTACAATTTTACACAAAATAAATTTCGTTAATGAAGTGTCATCCACTAAAAAATGTAGTATTATAGTAACTTTTGAAGTTTGACAAAAGAGATATGTGTCGGAGTGCAGTAGTCTGTGGAACGCTGGCGCCATCTGTCTATGGCGTGCGACAGAGTCATATATCGTGAGTCGACGGTGGACGTGTTCCCGAAGGACAGTGCGCCAGAGCGGTCGACTAATGAAACTGTCGCGTTCCTGGCTATTATAATTAATGAGTTTGTGTAAAATTATATCGGGAACATTATAATCTGAGTTAATTAATAAAGTGTTTGATTGCACCAACGCCCACACAGTATGGATGTGATCCACACTATATATATATATATATATATATATATGTATATAGTGTGTGTCGGAGAAATTAATAGGATCCATTATTTATTTTCTTATTCTGTGGGCGTTCGTGGGTAATGTTGGTGCCATCAAACACTTTGTTAATTAACTCGGATTATAATGTTCAATCACTTAATGTTCCCGATATCAATTTACACTAATAGCTAGGAACGCAACAGTTTCAATAGTCGACCACTCCAGCCGACCGCCGCTCGAGAACTGCCGAGAGACGCGCCGGACTGCCACTTATTGACTCTGCCCCCACGCTGATACACAAATGGCGCCAGCGTTCCACAGACTGTGGATCGCTAGTCCGTGTATTGCACTCCGACATATATACAACGTTTTCCCAGAAGATGTAGAACCCCAAGGTTCACTTCTTGCAAAAGTCAGTATAGGAGAAATAGCTTTGCAAAGTTTTCATAACAAACACGTGGTATTAAACTTAGTAAAAGAAGAAAAACTAACTTTTTCCAGCAAATTAATAAAAGTTTCTAGAAAAGGCTTTCGGATCGTTTCGTTCCTTATACTACGTTTATAAATAACGCGGTATGTAAAGAGTGTGATCTAAAGTGAGTGTATTACGCAGCTAGGGAGAAAAATGTAGCATTCTCGGCCGCAAAGATTTGAAATTCGTGTTTGAGGATGCCCTATTTTCTCCAGTGGTACACATACTTTTTCTCACACTAATTCATAAACAAGTGGGTTAGGTTACCGGAAGGGAAATAGCACGGCGCCGATGGAGACTAATTGTGATTGGTCAACGGCCGGCGATATTCCTTCCTTCCTGAAGGCATTTCCCCACGATAAAAAAAATGCTTTTAGACACAAAACCCGACCCGTGGATCAGGGAGTGTGACACTCGGCGAAGTAGAAGGACTCGCAATACGATCTAAAATTCAGCGGCAACCTCTTCATCCATGAGTTAGACACCAATGCGACCGAAGATTCACAGAGGCGGGAGGAGGAGCGCAAACACGCTCCACTTAGCACCCCGCCTCCTTCGGCATCGAGAGAGGGCATCCACTACATTCTCCCTTTCTCGCTCGTGGGCCTCCTTTAGCTAGAAGAAGGATACTCTTACCCACATCTTTTCATTGGAGAGCATCGCACTTATAATGCTCCCCAGCGAGAAATCGCCGCTGATCAGCCTCACCTCCTGGTGACCAGGTCTCCAGGTTGCACAATGTGCCATAGTTTGATGAGTTGAGTCAATAGCTGCACCACACTGTTGGTAAACGGATGACTTCTCCCGGTCAATTCGAGGCGAGAACTTTCAGCATTCATGCCCGGTCAGAATCTGCACCAATCTGTAGGAGAGCGACCCGTGCTCTCTGGCAAGCCAGAAACATTCAGCACCCGCGATCACCCTTTCTCCTACTCATCACGGTTAAGAACCACTCTTCGCCTTGAACTCGCAAACGAAGTGAATCCTATAAGCGCAAGATCAAGAATGAATACTGTCCACATGGAGAAATAAGAATAACAAATTACATCAGTGAGGCCGTTCTTTGACAAACAACGTAATTAATTTGGGGAGGGTTAGCAAAAAAATTTATAAACAGTTTCAGGTGCAGAACGTGCTAGAGAGCTGGCTAAACGGCTGGGTGCCATCAACATGCCACCAACAAATGAAACCAGATTGCTCACCACTTTGACTGGTATGTAATCACAATTTTCATCTACCCTCCATAAAATTCTCTATTTATAATATACGACTCAGAATTGTTGTGTAAATAATTACTTTGTGATTTATTGATGAGTTTATTTGCAAAATCATATCACTTAATGCATTTGAATATACTGGTAGTCATATAAAAAAATCAATTTATAAAATTTTTGCCTATTTATTCCGGTTATTCTGTGGAACAGTTGCACCGATTTTATTGGGACTATGGCTAGTTGAACTATGATTAATTTTGTAAGGTATAAAAAAAATACAAAGTTCTTGTACGTGTATCGTTATATAAATTTTTAGTCTGTCTGTCTTTTTACGAAAATTGATATATAAAGAGTAGTAGTTTTTAATTAATAATAATAAAATCTTAAATCAGTAAGTATTACTATTTCAGTACTATGTTGCAATTTTAGTGTATGTATGTACATGTAAGTAAGTAAGTAAATAATATGTACATGTATTTATTATTATATAGATATATATTTATTGTTTCTAAAATATATTTAACTAAAAAATATCTTAATTTACACCATCCCATTCTTTTTAAATAACTCCTGTCGGCAAAGGTTGTCTGGAAGAGATTGCTTATAGCAGTAAGACCGCCTTTGCAGGCTATTTGCCAAAGATTATTTGTTTTTTTTTTTTTTAATTTTTGTTAATGTGATTCTTTGTATTTTTAAGTGTGCAATAAAGTCAAATAAATTAGTTTATGTGAAAGATTGTATTGATTGATATATGGATGTTTTCACCTCAATCACGTAAAAACTATTGAGCAGATTTGAATGGAGTTTAGTACAAAGATAGTGTATAACTTGGATTAGCACTTGGAATACTTATTATCCCGGTAAATAATCTGATTTAATCTACTAAAATCGCCATAAATATAGGTTTAACCTTAATGACCTTGTGTGTACGATATTTATATAAATCAGGTAAATCGCTGAAAAGACTGACTGATGTTGATAACTGCGTGGAGATCACCAAGAATCACCCTGACAGCTCTGACTCCGAGTCAGAACCCTCAGAGGACAGTGACTACGAATAGACCAACTGATATTCTATTAAAAAGCGAGGGTATTTATAAAAAATATTGGATGTCTAAATATAATTACAATTTTGTGGGTAGTTTGAAAAGTTACATCACACTTTGATGTTTGTAATAATACGGTCCATTCCTAATATTATAAATGTGTTAGGTTGTATGTTTGTCACTCAATCGCGTAACTTGAAAATACTCTTCCTTAACAATCCCTTTCAGGTCATATATAATATCTATCGATAAATTTATTATAGATACTCAAAATTAGTGATAATAAATCCAAAGCTTTGTCGCAACGCAATTGAAGGACAAACATACAAAAGTAACACATTCCCATCTACAGATGTCTATATATTTTTGTGATGTATAATTTTTTTTTAAGTTACAAACACAGAAAACATTTCTTTGCTAACTGTATTTTGATCTGACAGATGACGTCATCGGCTCTTGATAGGGTAGGGCGCGATATATCGGGATAGCTATATAAAAAATCGATAAATATCGTCGACATATTGAATTGCGATAATATTAATTTTAGGTGTTTATTAAGGGTTAATATATTTAATATTTTTAAATTATTTTATACGATAATGGAAGCAGATTGATAGGAAATTTTTAAAGAAAGTGTGCTCTTTTTATATCTGCCGAAACTAAGGCCACGCATGAATAAGTGGTGTGATTAAAATTTGAAATAATAACTTTTGTATTTTTGACGTGATAACGTCTTATAAATCGATGGTTGCCGGCTGCAGGCAATGCAAATAATGACTCATTGTTACCTTCCGCTTGAACCGAGCGTGAAAGGGATAGAGAGGCGCGATCGGCCTTAGCCGGCGGAAAATTATAGTCCTTAAACCGACATTACAGACACCCATTTTTTTAAAAATAACAATGAAATTTCTACTGTATAATTCTTATACTGTATAATTCTAATAAAATACGTTTTGATAAAATGTTGCAAGTACGCCCTTTGAGAAATCCCGGGTTCGATTCCTGGATTGAAATTTGTATTTTCTAATTTGTCTGAGTCTGGACTGGACGGAGACTTCGGCCGCGGCTAATTTCCACCTGACTAGTAAAGACGTACCGTCAAACAAAGCAAAGAGATTTATGCTATAACAGATTAGCGCGCTTCCATCTTAGACTGTATCATCACTTAACATCAAGTGAGATCATAGTCAAGCGCTAACCAGTCAACAATAAAAAAACCTAAGTAAATACTCTGAAAAAGTGTATCGATTATTCCATATATCGCTACTTTTGTGAGATATCAATACGATATTTATCGATGTTTTAATTTCCCGTGTCCATCCCTAACTCTTGTATTATTAATTTGGAGGCTTTGTAGGTATTTTTCTGTGCGAGAATATTTAACTCTGATCGTCTTATTGATATTTTTTATATTAACTACTCAAAGAATCCGTGATAGTTTCAAATTTGCAACAAATGTTGTGAAAATATATTAAATCTTCTTTAGATCTGGCATTTTATATGTTTTCGTTAAAATTCTAACACAATTTATGGGGAAATTATGCTGTATTGTTTGACTATAGAAAAGAAAAAATCTTATTCTTACTAAAGAAGTGTAAATGTCTATTTGCAATCAGATATTAGCCCTAACTCGTACTAATAACTTAATTCGGTATTACAGTTTATTCGCGTTAAGAATGCAGTGAGTCATTCTAACCCCGCCTCCTAACCAATCAAATCTTTACCTTCAACTGGTCAATGTGAACTTGACCTTGTAATTCGAAAAGATTTGATTGGTTAGGGGGCGGGGCTAGAATGACTCACTACATTCTTAACGCGAACAAACTGTATCTGTAGAAAACTACACGTGTATCTCCGCAAGAGATAGGTAGTATTTTGTCATGTATAAATGTTTATACTATAGTTATATAGTCAAACAAATGTAATAGTAGACTGGGTCGTTATTTATTAATAAAAGAAAATAAACATAATGGGCCCTATTATAAAAAGTAGTCTAAACCAAGACTAACTTGTTCGCGATTTATATTTAGACCACTGCTTTCATATTGATTTTGTTATAAAAATCAAATCAATCCATTAATACATGGGTCGGCAACCTTTTCTTATAGAAATGTTATGAGAATATTGGTACGGGCCACATTTTAAATTAAATATTAAATCAGGGGAAGCCAAATACTGGCCCGCGGTCCGCACATTGACAATCACTGGGCTTAAGTATAGAACTTCACAGGGTGGATTTATTCGCGATGGTTGTTTATTAGATCAGGGGCAGCCAATTATCCGGGGTAATATGGTCCGGGGGTCGAAGGTTAACGACCCCTGTGCTAAAGTACTCTTACTTCACAGAGTGGATTCATTCGGGGTCGTTGTTTAGTAGACCAGTGGCAGCCAATTAGTGGTCTGCGGGTCGCAGGTTGACGACCCCTGTACTAATGTAAACTTTCTCCGCAGAGTGGATTTATTCGGGTTCTTGTTTATTAGATCAGTCGAAGCCAAATAGTGGCCCGCGGGCCGCAGGTTGACGTGCCCTGATCTTAAGTACACTTACTTCACAGAGTATTTATTCGGGATGGTTATATATTTGATCAGGGGAAGCCAAATAGTGGCCTGCAGGCTGCCGGCTGACGACCCATGTGCTAAGGTACACTTACTTCACAGAGTGGATTAATTCGATGTCGTTGTTTATAAGATTACAGGTAAACAGTTACCAGTAACGATAAATATAATGCAAACATTTGTTTGATCTTTTATTCTATTTTCTTTAAGAAAAGGTTGCCGACCCATGTAATAGATCAACGTTAAAAAAGGCGGTAAAGGACATAAATGTCCCAAAACTTTAGACCGTTGGTAAACTAGAGGGCGCGCGGGTTTAACATTAGTTATGCAAACAAGCTGCGATTTAGTGCAATTGCTTAATTTATAATAAAAAAACGTACAGTTTGCTCGCGTTAAGAATGTAGTGAGTCATCATTCTAGCCCCGCCCCTAACTAATCAAAACTTTTCAAATTATGAGCTCAAGTACACAGTGACCAGTTGATGGAGCTGAATGTTGACTCACAACATTCTTACCGCGAACAAACTGTAGTCATTTTGTAATAAGGCCCGGTGTGTTTACGGACTACACGATAAAAGTGAAATCTTCATTATGGCGAACATAACACAAGTATAACTATAGAATGAAGATGCTTCCGCTGTCTGTTCGCTTATATCTCTTAAACTATTCAACGGATTTTAATACATTTTTCAACAATAGATAGAGTGATTAAATCGAAAACGCAGTCTAAACCTTACGAGATAGATCAAATTTATGTACTACCGAATTGTATATCATAAAAATGTATATCATAAGTCCGCGACGGTGTACATTTATCTCTAAAAGAAAACCCACAGTCACCATTTTTATCTTTTATATCTTACAAAAAAATATGTGTTATTCACCAAGCTATTTTATACAATACCGTATTATTACTAATATAATTACGTTGTATATTTCACGTAGATCAAAACTACCATTAATAGAATTACATTAAAATGGATATATTAGGAGATATCAGCGATTTAATAGGCGGAGTCACAGTCTCATTATATACCCACGAAATATATGTAATCAGTGCGCCTAATGAAGTTTTCACTTCATAAAAACGTGTGTTAAACATGGACGGTATAGCGGGCGAGTACTAGTCGTAATCTGTCAATACAGTTTGTTCGCGTTAAGAATGCAGTGAGTCATAAATGTTGGCCCGCCAAATTGCCAAATCCATCAAAAGATTTGAATGAGACAGGCCAACGATGATGACTCACTGCATTCTTAACGCGAAAAAACTGTAGTGATGTACCAACTTCCGCAGACACTAGCTCGATAGCTCATTGTAAGGTTGTGATAGAATGACATTAGACGTTGTCTTAATTCAACGATTCAACTGCGTGATTGGGATTTAGCTTTTATTAAAACAACGTTTACATAGATCTATTTAGTATTATTTTTTTAATTAATCGCGAAAACTATACCGCGTGAATGTTTTTTTTTTCTTATTTCAATCGGTGGATATGGCTTTAGACTCCGGTCATTCGATGCTTAAATAAAAGTCAACTTAATGTACAATGACATGTCTGTATATGTATATGTCAGACAATAAGAGAGAGAGACGGAGAGCACAAAGCAAAGGGACGCAGGGTTCTCCGCCGACACCGTCATTAATGGGATCCATAATTTCTATTTCCATACCGTGGGCGCCGATGGTGCAATCAAACAACTCAGACTACAATATTCAATCACTTAACGGTCCCGACATCAATCCACCCAAAATAATTAACAATAATAGCTCGGAATGCGACAGTTTCAAAAGTCGACCGCACCGGCCGAGCGCTACTCGAGAACTGCCGAGAGACGCGCCGGACGCGCGCTCTTATTGACTCTGCCCCACTCCGACAGACGGATGGCGCCAGCGTTCCACAGATTATTGCACTCCGTTCGTTCGCTAGTTTCGTTAAAATTCGTGAGTGGCTGGATTGATTTGGATAATTTTGGTTTTGCATTATTTATGGAAGTCCAGGAAAGGTTTAAAAGATTAGTACATATTTAAAAAAAATGCAAACGTTTGATGTTCATCGCGTCGTTCAGAAAACAAATTAAATTTAAGAGAATACTTTTGGGTTTTTTTTCACTGTAATTTACTGAATCTTTAGTCATAAATAATAAGATTCAGTGACTTTGTTTGGTTGATTTACATTCATGTATTGATCAATTTTATGTTTGAAAATAACCTCATTATTAAACAATTAACTCACACAATCATATACTTATACAGTGTCAATACACTCCATGTATTTATGAATGCTTGAACTTTATTTTAAACCGACAATATTTAAAAAAAAATGTTTGGAATACAGTAAAATCAACAATTTCGCTTTCCCTTAGAATTTACTCCTACCTATCATACGTTTGATGATGGTCCCGTCGTTCAGAAATCAAATAAAATTGAAAAGAATACTTTTGCTTTTTTCATTCGTCATTGATAACCAACAATTTCTTATCTCAACTATAATATTTAACATACTTTGGCGGGAATGATGATTGCAGAATGTTTCAACTTTAGTCAGAAACGTGGTCAAAACTAGACCGGAACAAAAATTGTGATCAGAAATTATTCGATTGTTAATGACAAATACAAATGGAAAAAAAGTATTTTCAATTTAATTTGATTTCTGAACCACGGGACGACCATCAAACTGACATTCAATAAGAAGAGAATGAAAGAAAAAACTTTATTTTTAAATTTAATTCGATTTCTAAACGACGGGACTAACGTCAAAGGTTTGACAGGTAGGAATAGCTTATAAGAGAAAGCGAAATTATTGTTTTAACTATATTCCAAGAATTTTTTTCATATGTATTCACCCTTTAAACCTTCCCTGAACTTCTACGAATAATTGAAAACCAAAATTAGCTCAAGAGTCCACCCGTTGATTTTATATATATATATATATATATATGTCGAAGAATAAGACAGAAGAATAGGGTTCTCGCCGACATCGTCATTACTAGTGTCCATGGTGTCCTCTAAAGTGTGGGCGTCGGTGCAATCAAACAGTATTATTTAACTCGGCTTATAATGTTGATGAGAGCGTTGACAAGTATAAGTGAATTAAAACTGAGTGACAGAGTAAGAAATAGTGTGATAAGAGAACATTGTGGTATAATAGAAGATGTAATGACTAAAATTGAGAAAGGTATGCTTAGATGGTTTGGACATGTAGAGAGAATGAATGAAAGGAGACTGACAAAAAGGATTTATAAGTCAAGAGTGAATGCGAAAGTTGGAAGGGGAAGACCAAGGCGAATGTTCCTGGACCAAATCCAGGACATTTTAAATAAGAGCCAGGTCAAGAGTACTCTAAACTGACGAACTTTTATGAAAGGTTAAATGAGAATGAAAGAAGCGAAGGAGATTTGCAAGGCAAGTGGAAGGACGTTGTCCCAATATCAATTTACACAAACATCAATAATAGTTAGGAACGCGACAGTTGCAACAGTCGACCGCTCTGACGGGCTGTCACCCAACTCATTGACTCTGTCCAGTGCCAATAGATGGTGCTGGCGTTCCGCACACTATTTAACTCCGACTTATATTAAATTTCATAGTTCATTAAATATATAACAGTATTGATAGGGTTGTTGTTTGGTCCTAAAATTCGATTTCCGGATCATTTAATTGCTTTCGTACTATTTGTCGCGGTATAGTTTTTCTCGACAATCCCAATCGATTTTTGTTTAACCTTATTTTTGTATATACTTTCTTTGAACATGTAACGAACATAATATTAATGTTGTAAATATATTTCATAAGATAACCTCCGAAATGTAAGGATCAAACGATCCTTACATTTATAGTTTAGTAATGTGTATCTGAATTATCATTGTCTCGTATGAGTTATATTAAATGTCTTTATATAATTAATTTTTCATTCAAATAATAAGACCTCGAATGAATTATGAGAGTCACAAAGAATATTGCATTTAATTCTATAGTTGATATGAGATATTTGTTTAGAAATGGTCCTTGTCGTAAGCATATACTGACCTCTATACAATAGTCATTATGTGCAATTTATTTTAACCTTAAACCTTATTATTGCGTGATTAGCGTCACGAAGCTGTGCAGCGTTTTTAAGCTAATTCATTTATAGGGTAGGTAGTTAAAATATTTCCTAAATTCTCTTTTCTGAATTTGAAATTCATAAAGAAAATGTAATTAATAATTTTTGGTATTGACAAAAAACACGTGGCATTTTTATTTGGAATTCGTCATTTGGGGTTTCAATAAATTATTTGCCTTATTTTTCGACACTTTTAATATTTTAATGGCGATTAAGTTCATTAAATTCCTAACATAGATATTCCTGTTGTATAAATATAAACAAAACCTAAAAATTAGTTTTCCAAAGAAATTTCACTTCTGAGATGTGTTCTTTGTACACACACACTTTATATATTTGAATAATTTGTAGGAAATATGCCTGCTTACTTATTTACTTTTTGGTATTGACGCCACCGCAGCTTCGTAGACGTCATTTTTAAGGTTAGGTTAGTTTTAGGAGATACTGCCGTAGCTAAAGAAACTAAACTAACCTTAAAATTGTCATTTTTTTAGGATAAGGTTTGTTTTTTAGTCTATTTGTCGCTGGAAAATGCCATAAAAGACAAAACAACCTAACCGAACTTAATATTTAAAATCCTCATTTTTATTTAAGGTAAGGTTAGCGTTTTTAGACTCTGGATAACGCCAGCGTAACAAAAAAAACTAACCTAACCTTAAAAATTGTCATTTTTGAAGGTTAGGTTAGTTTTTTTAAAGCTAATAAACGTCACCGCAACAAAAATTTGCTAATCTAACCTTAGGTAGACATTTTTGAAGCTTTCTCCACCTTGTCCCGATCTTTGTAAATTAATTAATTAAAGTCTCGGTTAAAAAACGGTAATTTTACTTATGAGTTGGTGAAATAAGTAATTTTTTCTACAAAAAACATTATACGTTAAAGATTTGGTCCATTTCTAAAGAAATATATATTAATATGTATGAACTTGCCATGAATATATGTACTTTATAAAATAATGGAAATAAAAATACATAAGTTGAAAACTAAGATGGTTTTATTTGATTCCTGTTATATCTACGGCCCATACGTATAAAGAGTCAAGTATAAAATATTAATTTTGTATGACATTTTTACAAACGTAAATTGTTTATAATTGTACTAATGATTTATTTTTTAATAGCGTCGTTATTTAAAATAATGAACACCTAAGCTGTTTTATCATCACAATTACAAAAATGTCGATATATAAAATATTTATGTTAATATAATTTACCTCTTTTTGATAAATGAAGAAATGATATAAATTTTGCAAGAAAATCCATTTTTATTGCTGATTATAAAAAAGTTATTTCAGAACCGAGTACAGACAGTACTCAAACTAACCCGAAAGCGAGTGACGTCACAACTCACAATCGTCGTCGTCGCTTCAACCGATGTACGTCCACAGCTGGATATAAGTCTCACGTATTGATGTCCACAAGACCCGATCTCGCGCCGCCTGGATCCAGCAGCTACCAGCGACCCTCCTTATATCGTCGGTCCACCTTGTGTGGGGTCTAACTACACTGCGTGATCCGGAGCGTGGTCGCCATTCCAGCACCTTCCGGCCGCAACGTCCAACGGTTCGTCGGACTATGTGCCTCGCCCATTGCCACTTCAGGTTCGCGATTCGTAGGGCTATGTCAGTGACTTTGGTTCTTCTACTTATCTCCTCATTTCTGATTTGATCGCGTAGAGAAACTCCGAGCATAGCCTTCTCCATCGCACGCTGAGTGACTGAGCTTCCGAATGAGGCCCATAATCAGCGACCACGTTTCCGATTCGTAGGTAAGCACTGGCAACACGCACTGTTCGAAGACTTTAGTCTTCAGGCAATGAGGTATATTGAACGAAAACGTCTTCAGGAATTTCCCGAACGCTGCCCAACCGAGTTGGATTCGGCGGTTGGCCTCTTTCTTGAAATTGGACCTATCTAGCTGGACTGTGTCCCAGCCATGCAACCACAACTCACAATGTACGAGTTTAATTAATGAAGCTTTAAATTGTTCCGTTATTGATTCGTAGATACATTACTTTATGACGTCACTAACATTACGACCAATCGTTGCGCGTTTGCAGTCACATGATTTTTTACGAAGTGAAACTTCTTTATGCGCATGAGGGTAAAGTTTTTACGGATGAAACGCATGATTAGCGTCACGAAGGTGTATAGCGTTTTTATTCTAATTCTTTTGAAGGTTAGGTAGTTTTAATATTTACAAATATCATGAGGCATTTTAATTTGCCACAACATATAAAATAAAAACATTTCATAAATTCTCTTTTCTAAACTTTAAATTCAAAAACATAATTTAATTAATAATTTACAATTCGTCATTTGAGATTTCAATATATTATTTGTATTAATCGACACTTAAAATTTTAACATAAATATAAACAAGATTTAAAAATTAGGTTGCCAAAGAAGTTTCACTTCTGACATTTGTACTATGTACGCATGCACTTTTAATCTATATATATAAGAGATATCCAGGTATCTATTGACTCATCACGATATCTCTGGAACCATAAGGCGTAGAGACTTGAAATTTTGTAGAAATATTTGGAAAACAATTTGCCTGAATTAATTAAATTGCTACCCAAAAATATTCCACATAGACGATGTCGCGGGTTCAGCTAATTATTTATTATTGTAGATGTAATCATCACAATCACAAAAATGTCTATAATGCCAATTGACTCTTATAGCATTGAAGTATAACACTTATTGTGTAATAATAATAATAAGTTTTTATTCAAGGCAACATTTGGCCCAAATTGTTAAAATACAAATAACTTATAACTATATTAGTGACAAATAGAATACAATAATACAGAAAATAAATGAAATTAAACTAAATTAAATACAATTAAATTAAATTAAATGAAATCAAATTAAAATCAAAATCACGACTATCAATTAAATGTGAAAATACTGTAAATATAAAGACGTCTTATATACTAGCTGAGGGTTGTCCCTAGGCATCATTTTCTGTTGCTCGTCAGATGAACAGACAGCCAATATGTGAATATAGGGCTAGGCATCCCCACACAAATCGTTTTAAGAATGCTGTTATGCGATGCCCTCATTCTCTCCCAAAAAGAGGCAATGCGTGCCCTCATAACAGCATAGAAATCGGGCACTCCCGATTCAGCAAACATGCCAGACGCACTGCAATATCTGGGCAAACCCATCAAGATGCGAAAAGCGTCGTTATACTGCACGCGTATTGCCGTGTAGGATTTTCTGAAAAAATTTGTCCAAAGTTGACAGGTATAAAAGCACTGGCAATACGCGGTGAATAATGTTTTCTTGACGGCCTTGCTACATTTACCGAATCTTCGCGCCAGCATATTACACCGGACCGAGAGTGCTCTCCTTTCCCTTTCAATATCGCAATCATCCTGTAAGCATTCAGTAAGTATATGGCCTAGATATTTGAATTTGGTTACAATCCGAACTGCTGTGTTATTTAAAATTACGTCTGGTACCCTCTCCGGTCCCTTACCTGCCCGAAATACCATCATTTCTGATTTATTTACATTATATTTCAATAAGATACACGTTCTTGATTAGTCTTTTCTTTATATGTGTAATTCTTGTTAGATTTTAATCATTTATATATTCACGTGTATTTAACTTTGTGTGATTGTTTTTTTTCTATTCATTATAAAATAGACAACCGTTTTTTTTTTTGTTTATGAAAAATAAGATTTTGACCTTTAAGAAAATAATTATGTCTTGTTTATTTTTATACAAATGTAAAGCTTTAGATCGTCTTCCACTTCTACGTGACACTGGCGAAGTAAATTGTGCCAGTCTGGCACAGGAAAAAGCCATAAATCCAAAAAAAAAAAAACTAGATTTCCGAGATTTAGAGGGAGGGAATAAGGAAGATATTTTAGAAATTTAATTGATAATAAAACTGTCGAAAATTAATACAAATAAGTTATTGAAATCTCAAATGAAGAATTGTAAATATACTTATATACCACGTGTTCTTTGTCAATATTAGAAAAGAGAATTTATGAAATATTTTTAATTTATGAAAAACAGTTTATAAAATGACAGGAGGCAAATTAGAATGCCACATGTTATTTGTAAATATTACGGTACACATCTTCGTGACGCTAATCATGCGTTTTATCGGTAAACATTTTACTCTCATGCGCCTAAAGCTTCACTTCAAAAATCTTGACAGTATTTTTACGTGCCAAAGTGGATTGCCTCTAGAAACCCTCTTACACATTTGAAATGAAACTTGTGCCCAGCAGTGGGCCGCTAATACGTTGCTACTTACTTATTTTTTTACTTTACCTTATATGACGTCGTTTGCCTTTTTACCTTTTAGATATTTGTTAAAAGAAACTACAAATAGGTCAATAATTCTTTATTCCATTCCAGTGTCACTTGTTAAAATCAACTAAATACTATTGTAATTTCATTTGAATAAGTAAATTAACCATTTTACACACTTTACACAAGCAACCGAAAAACATGAAGAAACGGTTGATGCTTGTCATGGACGTCGCCATATTGGCCTTGGCTGCTCTGCCGAGAACTTATCTGTTTGCCCAATGTTATAATGCAACTTGCGATACATGTACAAAAAAATGTCATTTTAGGAGTTTGTTGTCACTTATTTATTTAAAAAATCCATTATTGTACAATGAATAAACTCAATGTATCTATAATTGCTAGAACTATCTTTTAGACATTTTCAGTTTAAAAACATATTTAAAATGTATTTACATATATGCTGTAATGATATATGCCATATTTTCTTGATATTTACTAATACTAATAAGTTAGCTGTAAGGTATTTGGAAAATTACATTTAGTTGTATATAATAGTGTTATAAATACAATTGCTGTTCGGATTGATTTGGTTTATTTTAGGTTTGATTTATTTGTGCAAGACCAGGGAGGGTTTAGAAAGTGAATAAACATAAAAAAAATGCTTGGTATATATTAAAAAGTAACTATTTCGCTTTCCCTTAGAAACCATTCCTACCTCTCAGACATTTGAACACATTGTTTAGAAATTAACTAAACTGTAAAAGTCCTTCAGAAATCTTTTTACACTTGAAGTGAAATTTTTGATGTCAAACTGATGTTCATTCGGTCATTCAGAAATCAAATAAAATTAAAAAGAACACTTGTTTTACAGGGCTAAGATTTTATTTAAATAATAAAACTTATGTGTCTAATTAATCTTTATTTTTTCATCATTCATGTTTTTCAGTGAAGGTAATGATGCCTTCATCATATGGAAATCTGCAAGGTATGTGTAGCCTGCCAACACAGCAGAGCAGCATGACAGTTCTTAGCTAGCACTTAGATAGCATTTTATCACATAATGTATATATCAATACATTTTAAATAAGTTCATCTTTATTACATAATCACAATTTATGTAAATCATGTATGACATCAAAAATGGATTGAGAAATGTATTTTAATTGTCTTACTTCCTTGTCGTTAAATAGGCTGCTAAACTGTATTTACTTGGATAAGCTACATACAATTAAAAATGATTGCTAAAGATAGGTGAATATTCAGATGATGATGGGTTTTAAAAAGGATTCGATTTAAATAAAGTCTTACCAGGTTAGCGGGATTTCATCTTAGACCCAAAAAAGGGTTATCAAGTCAAATGCCAAGAGGGGTTGGTTAAGCAGCCTCGTTTTAAACAAAATCTACAGATATCAATCCCACAATCCCAACAAGTAATCTGTATTTTGTCACAAAATAACTGTTTCTTCACAGTCTGCATCATTTTCCTGCTGTAAAACAGCCTGACCCGGTCGGAACTGTCCACACTCACTGATCATGCAATCTAATGATAGCCTTTCAATATCGTCCCATGATAGCTTGTTAAATTTATCATCTACAACTTTTAACAGTTTATTTGCTGCTGTTCTTGCATCTGTTTCAGACATGCCATTCTTTTTAAACATTTTCATTGCAGCTTCCAGGAGACCCTCTGGCTTTTTGACTACCAAGTTTAATTTTGTACCATTTTTGATTGACGGGTATGATTCAACAGTTTGATTGTCTGTTAATGCTCTACCCAGTAGTAGTAACTTCTGTTCTTCTATAGGGATCCTCAATTTTCGCTCTATGTGCTGCTTGATGTCTAATATTTTTGTTGTTGGAGAAACCTTAAAGTAAGTTAAACGAAGATAGATAGATAAATCAAATCCAAAATTCAAGTAGGTTTTTAACAGCTATTTTGATTCATCCAATATAGTTTTTCCCACATATTACTTCCAATGTGCAACTGAATTGGTTTATAATCAATTATTCTAATACTAATTCCAAATTTGTTGGCAACATAGTTCAGTTCAAAAGACGTTTTTGTTTGATTTTATTCTGAACTATGTAAATAATGTGTGCATTATTTTATGTACAAATGAAAAACAGAAATTCATAAAACCAGAGAGAGATCAGGGGTGTCCTACACCTGAACTCTCTCTGGTCAAACTGGATTGCTGATAAATTGGACTTTGGAATAGAGGGTGCACTTGTGTTAGCAGTGTGGTAGGTCTATGCTGTAAATAACCTCTCCTGTGAGTGAGGAGGGCTGTGTCCAGCAATGGGACGTTAATTGGACTGCTACTTAACTTGCCTTTATGCATACATATTTTTTTAATTTATTTAATCTAAAGACGATGGTAACCTGAAGATCACTGACACACTGAACATGTAAATCGTCATCGAGAAAGTTGTTTGACGTTATAGAGAAGCATTTTAGACCGTAAATAGAAAACGTGCAATTGAAGGGGGCCGTTATAGCGAAACGCGGTATAAAGAGCGACCGTATACCTAGGTATGGGTGTATTTTAGAAAGACTTAAAATCTAACGTCATGAGGGTTTCTTCGAACCTGCTTTTCAAAGAATCCATAAGAAATTAAGTTGTGTATAATGATTTAAAGGCACCTCAAGCAATCTTAAAATGACTACGCACCTCTATAGAACATTCACCTCCTTGCAATTGTTTTATAGTTATATTCATCGTGAATGAAAAATATTGTCTATTTATTATACAATTGTATTATCAACAATTTATAATTAATAAATTATCTAAGCACATTCCATTAACGCGAAGATTGATTATTTTGACAAATTGACAATATATTGAGTAATGACACAACACAGCATTCTACAGATTATATGAAGATTTTACATATTGTAATTAGTCTGTGGCAAAGATTGTTGTCTTTGATAATATCAACATTATAATAAATTATTTATATTTATTATAAAATAACCACTGTGAATATAGCTATCACTATAAGTACGATTTTTTTACTTTTTATATATCTTTGCTTCGTTTCGTTCTTAACATATATTTAATGTATTAGTGAAATCCTTTTATTTATTAGCTTATATTATGTGTAATAATCATATGTATGCGTTGACTAGTGTAGGTTTGAATCATATTTATCCTTTTGATGTTATTTTCACCCCCGCTCCTATATTTGATTCCTCTCATCAAAGGTTGTCTGGAAGAGATCGCTCTTAATTATAAGACCATCTTTGTGAACTCGATGATTTCATTTTTTATTTGTTTTATATTACATTATTTTTATTTTCTTTTTCTTGTATGTGCAATAAAGTTTTAAATTGAAATAAATAAATATTATAGTAATAGATGCAATTATTTTTTCTTATAAGTATGTTGCATACTAATATGAACAATTAGTGTATTTATTGAATATTATTTATTTTGACATTAGAGTTCTTACCTTCAATGAATTTATATATAATCAAAGGATTAGGTTTTATTATAACTTAAATTTATAGTTTTGACGCGTTTTATTTTTGCTCTATTCGTTATGAAAAACTTTCTTGTTAAATAATTGAATATAATACATATATAATATTTTTTATATCTTTAAAGTAGTTTTAAATAAAAGCATATTATTATAAATTAAAAATGTGAACCCTCAAAAATATGAGATATTTTTTAAATATATATGTTTAATGGGCTATTCTATTCTATTCATTTTAAAAATTTTACAGGCCACCTAGATTTAAATCTATTTGTACTAAATTATATAAAAAAAATTGTAATTTAATTGTCAAAGTGTTAGCAATTCCTAATAAGGAGGCAAATAAATAAAATTAATTACCAAGGTGATGATATAGTAGTTCATTCTAATTACAATTTATGGACTTCGTTAAAAATGAGCAAAGTACGTGGTGTAAAAACAGATTTTACTGTTTACGACGAAAGAAACTTTAGCGGCCATGTATATGATTATGAAGGTACTTTATACTTAAGCTTAGTTAGAAGCTTCAGAAAGCTTTATGTATAACTTATAGAACAGAAAACTGAATAATTGTCATAACCATTTAATGAAAAAGTCATCCTGATATCTGTGAATCTAAGTCATTCTTATTTCGGTATTTGTCTTTGAAGTGAAAACTTCTTTGACATCATTGGGTCAAAAAAGCGACAGTAGAAAGAGATGCATATAAATTTTACGATTTAACGTAGGTTGATAAGTGATGATGCAGTCTAAGGTGGTAGCCTGGTAAGAAGTGGTTTAAATTGGTAACAGGTACAGCTTGGCTGTAATCTCACCTGATTGTAAATGATATATGCCATGATACAGTCTTGAGGTGTCAGCGCGCTAAAATTTTGAGGGTTTTTATAAAAAATATTCTTTGATCCTTTACGATTTTATAGATATGTAGCTACAACACCAAATTGTATTCCTCGATTTTGTTATCATTCGTTTTTTTAAATTGCCTGCCCATGGGTGCGATTTTAAAAAAGTATTCACGGCAAAAATTCGCATTTTTTAATGAATGTTTATTTACTTCTTGCATCAAAATAACTGGACTGTTTTTAAGCGATCTGTCATAGTAGTAATTGCTGAATTTGAATTAAAATTTTTCTTTCATAAATGTATTGACATTATAAATTCCTATTTATAGGAAGATGCGTTTGAATTTTAATATAAATTAATTCCTATAATGGCTATTTGGTAAAGTTAGCAACGATGAAATATGAACCTTCAATCCGAGGTGTATTTCTCGCTATTTTAAAGCATTCTACGATATTATAGCTATATAAAATGGAGCTGTGTTCGGAGCATAACATTTCTATAGGAATCCATATGAATATCGCTTTTAAACGCCCTCCAAATTGTGTGCTTGTACGTTGGTGGCCTAGACAAATTAATTATTTATTGTAATATTTTCCAGTTTCCCTCATAATTGATAACTGTTGCAATAAATATGCACTAATTTGCTAACAAATTATAGATAAACATAAATATAAGCTAAAAACTATCACTCAACGGTATTTTATCAAAGCTTCATTTGAGACCAGAGATGGCAAGACCAGAGATAACTTTAGTTTTAAATAAAATCAAAACTTGTTTGAGTATATTTTAAAATAAATAAATGCCTTAAATGAACAACATCAATAAAATTTGATAGAGAATTTGTTATTTTGAAATGCACTTTAAAACAAGAGCAACAAGGTTAGATTTTGTTAGCAATTGTTTGTTATAAATTACTCATTTATCCGATGTATTTTAGTATTATTTTAACAAACATAAAATGATTATAAATATTTCCTGGCCCTTTAAGTAGGTAATAGCAGAGAAAAAACCTCCAGCTAGGGATATATCACGAATAAAAAAAAATCCTGTCAGTTTTTTTTACTTTTCGCAAAAAATAAGCTAAATTTCGAGGATTTTGATATTTGTATTTTGCTAATGAATTTTCCTGCAAAAAATTCTTTTTTTTCTGGAAAAAAATTGATAGATTTCAAGTAGCGTGTACATTCTTATAGCAACTACTTAGCACCCATACTTTTTGTACTCGCGCTATAACCATCTATGTATTTAATAATAATTCTGGAAAACATATTGTTTTATTTGTTAAATTCCTATTATTAATTCAAGTCGCCGGCCTCGTTGACGCAGTGGAATATGCAAATGGTGGCCTCGGGTACAATCTCCCGTAGGGAGAATTTTAGGAGATTACATTTTCTAAACTGTCTAAACAGGCTTCACCAGTTACTAAATACCACCCTACCAGCAATAACTTTTTATGCGTATATATATTAGAAAACTTGTTGTATGTACATAAAAACATTGACTCTTTTAATAAAAAGAGTGAATGTACATCATATAACTTACGAAACCAAAACAAACTTGTTATAAATTCTAGTAGGCTGCATAAGATTAACAACTCATTTAAGGGTAACTGTATACGTTTCTATAATAAACTCCCACAAGACGTTCTAAAGATGTCAATTAATAAATTCAAAGTCTTTGTTAAAAGAAAGTTGATAGAAAAATCGTATTATAAGTTGCAAGATTACCTAGACGATAGAAACGCTTGGGAGTGAACAAATTGCTCTAATTTTAATTAAAATATAGTAAACTAATTTGTTATTGTAATGATGATGGTAAAAAAAAAAACCCGACTGAGTTTGTTGTGGGTTCTTCTCGGATCAGGGCGCGAAGGAACCCTCGTAACTTTAGATTTTAAGCCGATCTTGAGTACCGTCATCAGATGTATATTAGAATCAGAGTGTGGAAAAAAAATATAATTTGACGATTCAAAAGTGCTGTAATATGCCTACTTGAATAAAGATATTTTTGATTTGATTGATGCCATTCAAGTTTAAATACAGTCTACAATTTTTTTTAATAATAAATATTATTATTATTGAAAAGCTTTAACCCTGTTTCCAATTTTAAATCTACAAATAAATAGAATATAACACAAATAATACAAAGACGAGAGACAGAGATTCGTTTTGCGCTACTATGTTGTGTAGAAACCATAAAAGGTAAATTTCCTCGTACCAGATTAGCGCGCTTCCATCTTATATTTTATCATCAATTAATCAGGTGTGAACTGATTACAGTCAAGCGCTAACCTTTATATATAGCAATATAAAGAAACCACTCCCAAGGTCAAATATTAATAAAATTTGAAATCGTTAATAGTATGCTTTTTATTCCACTCAAGTTTAAATTTTTCATTTATTTAATAATAATAATAATTATTAAAAAGCGTCTACTCCAGTTTCAAATTTAACACCTACAAACAAATTGAATAATACACAAATAACAATAAAAACTGAAATACAGAGCTTAAATATAAAAATTAATTTATATATTTATTTAAATAAAAATTTAATTGAATTTAAATTATATTTAGAATCAAATAAAATAGCAATAGTAAATAGTAAATAGCTAGTTTTGAATAAATCTACTTAGGTACTGCTTCATTTTCGTGATTGCACAATTTCTATAATTCATCATTTATATGTAGATGATACTTGTAAATAAATTCTTAGGAATTAACTTTTTATTTTTATATTATTTGTTTTTTATTTAATTGAGATACGATGCTATTTAGTAATTTGCAATAATAAAACAGTAATATCGCCATCTCCTTCTCGCTTACAATTGACTTTTGGTTTTGCCCGGACAGAGCCGTAGCCTAGGAAACGGGTGTAGCTACAACAACACCACCGAGTTACATAAAATTCTATAGAAATTAAATACAGTATTTATTGTTAACTGTATGCTAGATTAAAACGAATATAATGTTGATTGTTTTAACTGCGATTATTTGGTGAGGAGTCCTTTGACAGATTAGAATGGCTGGCAGGTTGGTTCTATTTCTTTTTTACTGTGTAATCATTGTATTATTTTATCGATATCGCAAGGTTATACAGTATTTGCTTGGAAGTCGTCCATATGATTCAACTGGCTGGCATGTTGTGAGCGTTCCCCCCTGTCCCGTTATCAAGACTAAAATCCCTATCAAGTTTATCAAAATTGGGATAAGAGGGTTACCGGTGCCTGGTACGGCCACCGTGTTTCATATACACACTACGACAAAGTATTATCATCCCCCTTTCCTAAAGAAAAAGCTACAAACTAATCCATAGATATACTTTGATGCTATGCCAATTTTACAAGACAAAATACTTTATTGTAAGTAAAATATACATTAAAATATAATTATTATCGCCCAAAGGTGGTCTTGTCACTAAAAGTGATCTCTTACAGTCAACCTTTTGAATGAAAATCCTCAATCATAGGTAATTGGTTCTGTACACAAAGTAATAGTAAACAAAGGTACATTCATATTAAATTCAAATAAATACTTAGATAAGAATACTAAATACATGAATATATATGTTTATATTCATACATATCATTAAACAAACATACATTGATCCTCTGTATATGATGACAAATTTTGGTTGTTTAAGGGACTTATAAAGACTCCCAATGAAGTAAGGTTGTATTCTTTATGTTGATGAGCTTTCCTTTCTTTGACTGCTTTTACTGTATGAGATAATACTACTAACACTCATATTTTAAATATAAAAAATTATTATATTATCATTATAGTGTTAGATATATAGTTTTTGTTTTTATTTTTCACTTAAGTGAATGTAGTGCTTTCTTTAATTTAGAAACATACAAAAAAGAGACTAGATATATTTTAGTTTAACTAGTATTTCTATAAGTTCTAGTTGATAAAACTTTATAATAATATAATAAATAGTTTCATATATTATATTATTTTTATCATATATCCTATGACAGTTTTTCAACACAAAAGAGTTTTATGGATATTACAATTTGAAGAATATCTAAAAATCTCTACTATATAAAATTTTACAGAATTTTGAATTACCAAATGTGCTCATTTTCCAAATTTCAATTAATGTTATAAAAGAATAACTTAAAATGTAACATTCACTATTTATACACTTTAATGTAGTATACAAAGAAATACAAAAAGAAAAAAAGGTATAAAAGAGTTGTATTGCTAAGTATGAAAGAAGGTAGGTAATAACATATACATACATACAAATATAACATATCTATTAATTTAATAACATATGTATCTTTGAATAAATATAAATTGCAATGGTTCTCTTATCTTCTTCAATACATTAAATTTTATATTGACAAATATTTTCTGCACTTTCAAGGCTCTAAATAACAAAAACCTATAGATGTAATTGTCAATTTACTAATTTGCATATGCATTTGTAATTTTTTTTAAATACTTGCTACCAAATTACAAATAATACTACAAAGAGCACATAGATGTAATTGTCAATTTATCTACAATGGGGTTGTATTGTGCACTCGGGCATATCACACATAAATGGCAGGTGGCACCAACGGACCGTAACACACCTGCATTTCCCCACTGTTTCACTATCACACAGTTAACACTAAGTTCTTTAATACTATCCACAACACCATAGTAACAGTTGTTAGATCAATATGTGAAGCTGAATGTCAGTACAATGTTGTAACAATGCTTAACCGTGGTGTCACATTGTTGTTATTTTATATTGTGATTTAATTTGTGCAAAATGTCCGAGATGGGGTTTGAGAGTGTGTTTTACTTAGAGAGTAAGTATTAAGTAGCGGGTCGGTGAGGGCACGGGGAAGGTGTTGCCAGGTTACACTCCCCAGACAGGCTCCTCACCGAGCTTGAAACAGATCAATAACATCTCTATCACCCTGGTCAGCGTTATGCAATGCTATACAAGCAACAATTCTTTTTTTTATGTATAAATACATAATATATAAAATTGTAGTCACTTTGTAATTTTGATATAAACAACTTTCAACTCCATGGCTATGAAAGTATATCTTTGTTAATTTTATCTGCTTATTTGTTAAGGCAAATCTCTGAAATGGCTATACTTATTTTGATGGTATTTTCACTAGCAGAAAACTGATGTCATATCCAAAATTATATGAGTAAAAAAAAAACAAGAACTGTAGTTTACTATGTACATCATAATTATATTTAGAAATGTATAAACAATTGCCATGTTTTTTTTCCAATGATATGAAATATTTGGAGCATAATTTAAGATTAAATAACAGCTTGATATGCATTTTAAATTATAATATCTTATGGTGTTTGCATCTATATTATATTCTCCTCTTTTTTTGCCATGTCATCTTCGTAATCTCTGTATAATATCAGCTCTTGAGGGATATATAATTAAGGGTTTAATACTTCTAATTAGCATGAACTGAGGGGAGATTAAAAATAAAAATACCCATTCTCTTAATTGTGATTTTATATATAGTGATTTCTTAGTTTTATTCTTTTTTTTCGGTATCTCTTCGCTCTTTCATAATTCTGTTGTAAAGATATAATAGCAATATTAATGCATGGTTTTTGCATTTTTGGCCCAAAACTTTTCATTGATAAATTGCAAAAATATAAAAATAAATTGGTTTTAGTAAGTAACTTCTCTTTAAAAATATATGTAAAATATTAGTGTTTTGAATATATTTTCATGGAATATAAAAAAAGACATTTATATATTATAGTTATAGATTTTTTGTAACGAAAAATTTTTTTTTTTCTTATCTTTAATTTAAAAAATTTTGATTAGTTACATAAAAATAAATCCGCTTGGATTCACTGATGAACAAACTTTGTATAGAAATCATATCACAGTTTAGAATATCTGTATATAAACATTACTTTTTGTTTGATTTTATGGGTTTGGACATTTAGATTTTTTTAGGTTTTCTTTAGAGATATATAAGCATGTTCATTTTGGAGTGGAATTTTGTTTTATTTTATGCCTTAGCTTAACTTGTGCCAATGGATACCATTGCAGATTTTGAGTGTGCTGGCGACGAGGTGCTGGTGGAGTGCTCTCCACCTGCTTCCCCCGAAATGGCGGCGCGGCTTGCAGCGCCCGCACAGGTTTCAACATTTTTATATGTTGTCTTTATTGCACAAAATAACAGGCTTAGCCCTTTGAACTCCAACAAATCTACAAAAAAGGCTTAAAGGTGATCTCAATGAAAGTTGCTCGAAAATGTGTCATTTTTATTAATATGTCTTCATTTACAGTTTAGCTGGATATTGGAATTGATGTAATAAATATGATGTCGAGCGGCATATTTTATAACTTCGAAATGGAAAGGTTTAACGCTGCAGCTATTTTTGATAGTTTCATCTATATATATCCTTAAAGTAGTCTGAAAATGCATGACCCTAGTTAATTTAGTTCAATTAATTAAAACCTGGCTAGAGTTTCTTTGGTGGCTCTGTCCAAACCTTTTCTTTAATTTAGGTGAAAAAGAAATAAATCGTGATGAAACCCAAAAAGTAGAAGTATAACTAGCAAAAAATTAAAATGTAGTACTAACTAATGAAGTAAGTAATTAACCGTTTCATCAACAGGCTAATGGTCTCACGTATTTTATGTTGTCACTCACATATTTCGAATGAAGGCAGAGTCTTAGAGTTTGATAGAAGCTTAGTAATCTAAGTGATTTATTCTTATGTTAACAAATACATTTACAGTTGTTCTATTAAGTAAAATTCTTTAATTTTAGTTCTAAACTTAGTCCAAATCTATAACAAATGAGTAAAGGGAAATTAGAATTACATGAAACAAAACTACGTAAGTTAAAGAAATTTCGACTACCTGAGTGTTTCTAGGAGAGTAAAAATGACGAGTTTTAGATGGTTTAAAATAGTTGATATGCTGATTTTAACCGAAGATCTTAGTCTTTGGGATTTTTAATGTCGTTTCGTTATAAATAATAGGTGTTTATGAACAGGGTGCAACAGGTGGGGCGTCGCCTAACAGCGTGAGAGAGCTCATCGTCATACCGGATATACCTAACGCTATTCACTTGCAACATGCTATGCAGCAGGTAAACTTTATGTATATTTTACTATGCTGTATATAAGCTGTGTGTCTAAACATTTACGTCTCTTCTTTTGTGTTCAAAATCCTAGGAACTTCTTTCTCTGGCTTTATCCCATTTTTATTCGGGGTCGACGATCATAATCGCTCTTGGCCATAGATCACGTCTCTGTGATTTAGGAATATTGCAGTGACCTTACTATGGCTTTCGATAATATAAAACATCGCCCATTTTTGCTTAATTTAAGTCACTGTTGTGTAACAGATAAGGATCCTATAGGTTTTTAAATACAGTACAAACTTTTAAATACAGTACAGCATTCGTAAAAGGTCTAGAATCATCAGGGTCGTCTGTAAGATTTGGTGTTCCACATGGATTGAATCTTGGTCCTTTTTTGTTGTTAATATATAGAAATTATTAACCATATCAGACACAAATGTGTACAGTGCAAATTGTTTATAATATCTCTATCTTTTTAAAATAAACATATGTCCATAGCCTTAGCCTGATCTACTCTGAAAAGCTTTCATATGCAAGAGAAAATGAACTTTAATGAAGCCTTAACTAGACATAGGTCTTTATTAACATCTAACTCCTCCTTTACATAATTTAAATGTGTAACAAACAATTTGTTTGGCTATTTTTGACACTATATAATAAGCAAAAACAACACTTTTGTCGTGTAAAAATATTGTAATGGTTGGGAAAGTTAGGCAAATGTTTACATCTTTAATGATTCGATGTAATAAGTTTTGAGGTCAATTTTTGCTAAGAATATCGTTTTATTGCTCTACATTTGGGTTATTTGGTTTAGTTATAATGAAATTGACAATATTAGTAAAATATTTGGTAACACGATTAATTAAAACGACATTTATTTATCATCTGTGCCAATGAAGAATTTTTGTCATTTTCAGATAGTGTATTAAATTTTTGTCACTTTTAAGTGAGCGAAGTAATTTTTGAAGTGAAATAACTTATTGGATGGTAGGGGAAAAAAGACGTTACCCGAGATTCGTATGGTTAAGATTCTGTTGTGGTCTTTTATTTTACTCAGTCATACTTATTATGAAAAAATACCTATGTGACTGCATCATTGGACTAGTGGTTACCTAGTTCTGACAAGGGGTCCTGAGTTCCGAGTCCCGGGTTGGACGAAATAAAAAATCAATATTGCTCGTGATTTGGAAATCAATAAGCCGTTGGTCCTGCGCCTGTTTTCTCTGGTAGTGTCGGATTGCCTTCACATCGGACTATGTGAGAGTTAAAGAATAGGGAGTGCACTTGTATACTATGCCTTGTGTAATTACCTGTAGTACAGAAGCGTGGTGGGTATATGATCCCACTAAAAACCCTACCTACTATGATTGGGGAGGCTTGTGCCTTATCTTTACCTATATTTAAGATGCATTTAAAACAAAATTGTAGAATTTAATACAATATAAACCAAAGAAGTTCCACTTCTTCCTACTGTGTACTTTAATAAACGCACTCTTTTTGAAGTGAATCTTCTTTAGGCGCATGAGGGTAATTTATTACGGATGAAACGCGTGATTAGCGTCACAAAGATGTGCAGCATTTTTTATGTTAGCTCATTTGAAGGTTGGGTAGTTCTTATATTTATAAATGACATGTGGCATTTTAATTTGCACTCGTCATTTAATAATTGAATATACTGTTTTCAAAACTTTAAATTCATTAACAAAAACACGTGGCATTTTTATTTACAAGTCGTCATTTGAGATTTCAATAAATTATTTGTATTAATTTTCAACAGTTAATATTTTAATGACAATTAAATTACTAACATATCTGTCATTCTTCCCTGTCTCTAAGTCTCTGAAATCTAAAGTTTACATTTGTATAAATATAAACAAGACTTAAAAATTACTTTGCCAAAGAAGTTTCACTTCTGATACTTGTGTATTTAGTGCCCACTTGTTATTAGATTATAAATTTTTTGTCATTTTTATTTAGTGTATTAAGTTATTGTCATTCTTAACTATTTAATTATATGTCATTATAAGAGATTGTCACAAGGCTATATTATTCTAGGTTTCTAGTACGGTGGTGGAGGTGAATGGTGACAGTTCAGGACATTCCAGTCCTACGACAGAGGCTCAGCACACATACATTGTCACAAGTATGTGTTCTATGTGTTTATCGCATGTTTTTGTTCACAATATTTAAAAAAAAGTCACTTATTAGATTTTTATTAGTAAACTTGTTTTGTTACTATCATAATTAAAAAAGTATTATTTCTATGTTTTTGGTATTTGATATTTAGAATTTATTTCATTTGAAGTTATTAAGAGGCAGTCGTTCACGTTTGTTTTTTTTAAATATATATTTAGTGCAGCATGATTTTTTGTAGCTTTTTCGTAGTGCAGTGTTTTATTTTGCACAATTTTTCTTTTATTTCCTTGCCGTGAGCACAGTTGAGGACCCCTGGCAAGAGCACGTGTCGCCGCACATCAAGTCTGAAATCCAGAGTGACCAAGAAAGCAAGTGTTTCAATTGTTTTGCACGCTTCACGCTTTTTTTATTACTCCATTAGTTACAAAGAAGAACATAGATAGATTAAATAATTTTCAGCTTTCCCACCTTTTTTTCAAATTTCTTTCATATAGCTTAGATGATATGATGCCTAGTTTTCAGCTTTTAACATTTTGCGATGGTAGTAGTGTTGTTTTAATATTGGTTATAATAAATAGAAATTTTAACAAAAAAACAACCGCCTTCAAAACAACTTACAAATATATTAAAATGCAAGTGGACACGCGAGGAACACCTACCTTTGCTGACGCCGACTCCGAATATAAGAATACGAAGAACACTTTAAAAGAATACGCAATTATTTCTTACTTTATAGAGCATATTAATATATTTGTAAGTTTGTTTCGAAGACGGTTCTTTTTTTGTTAAAATTTCTATTTATTTCTTGATTTTTAGTGAATTTGAAGTAAACTAACAAATTTGTCTTAATATGTGTTCATCTAAAAACGTGTTGCATTGCAGCAACAAACGTAAGCTCATTGCTATTTGATTACAGACACTTCTGACATAAATCGCTCCCTTACTGTAAGTCGTTGAGGAGATCCATTGATCTTCATGTTTAACTACGACTAGCACTTGACCATACCGAAGTTAACGGTAGGCAACTCAAATATCTGGATACCTTATAGAAGATTCTGCCGAGTATCGTTGATTTACTCCTAAGAATTGAAGAGTTCCGTCACTTTGTCATGGATTCCATCATCAGAACCTAACCAAACTATCACAGAACGACCCTTGAAGTATATCCTTTCCAATAAAAAGAATCATCGAAATCGGTTGGCGTTATTCCTTCATTTGTCGCGCACATGCTTAATGCAAATTTAACAATTATCCGGTTTTCTCATGGATGCCACCATCAGAACTGGATAAAAAAAAAAATGGGACCCTATGACGCGCACCACCTTTCATTTAAAAAAATCATCAATATCGGTCCACCCCGTCGAGAGATGAGGTAACAAACATAAAAAAAATAGTCGAATTGTTAACCTCCTCCTTTTTTTAAAGTCGGTTAAAAATACTTTTTATTACCATTAATAACGCTATTTAGCATGAGCTTATAAACTTATTATATGGAAAGATACATTTAAAGCTTTTACGCGAGCTTTCAATAGATGGCGCTGTACAATTTTACCCAATTTCCTCAGCTACAAGTTCGCAAGTCCAAAACTTTTGTACGTATCAACTGCAGTTGCTATTTGGACACTACTTCTTTCGTTGTTAAAAGATTGACGTTAGTGGCATTATTTAAAAAGTTATGTTAAAATAACATTTTGCTGTTTACCATGTTTTCTTTCGAGCGTCTAAATTTGATGTATATAAGGGATTTAAGTGAAAATATTAACTAGATATACGTATATTGGTAGAGTGTAAACTATTAGTAGGAATTGAAAAAAAGTAATCTCTCATAACCTAACATAACCTAACACTTGATGTTGTTCGAGAAAATTCCTTAAGGTTTAAGTACTTGCCTATTAACGTCCCACTACTGGGCACTCTCTATTCCTTCACTCTCATAGTCCGATGTGACGGCAATCCGACACCACCGGAGAGAGATCAGGCGCAGGACCGACGGCTTAACGTGCTCTCCGAGGCACGGGGGTGGATCACACCGCCAACTTCCCAACTTCGGGCAAATATTGAGAAAATCTTAATAGAAAACTNATTTTCTCTACCATACATAAGTGTTGGCACCAACACTCCAGCATGCACAGCCAGTCTAGCCCTTTGAGCCACCATTTGACTAATCATAAATGCGTGCAGAGCACCATTTACCATATTCCCTGCATTCACTCTCCTTTCAATATCACTTTCACATGTTCCATCTTTTGTAATAATTTTAAAGAATGACTATTAAAATTACACTTAATTAATATGGGTGTATTAAAACTAATCCTTCGGAAACAAATAGACATGGAAATAATTCCAATTTGATAATTTTCCGTTAGATTATATTCAAACTCTAATTATACATCTATGTATATAAAAAGTTAACAGTGAGTTCTTGCAAAAGTACACATGTCAGAAGTGAAACTTCTTTGGCAAACTAATTTTTAGGTCTTGTTTATATTTATGCAAATGTAAAACTAGATTTCCGAGACTCAGTGGGAGGTGAAAAGGAAAATATATTAGGAATTTAATTGAATTTTAATTTTATTAAGTTACAATAATTAATAAAAACAATTTATTGAAATCTCACGAAAAAAATGCCACGTGTTTTTTGACAATATTATTCATTAAATTTTATTTTTAGTTTAAATCGTGAACAATAGTATAGAAGTCTTTTGTGAAAAATAGTATGTTAAATGATTGAATGACGAATGGCAAATTAAAATGCCACATGTTATTTGTAAATATTCAAATTACTTAATATTCAAACGAATTAGCATAAAAAATTTACACTCATGCGTCTAAAGAAGTTTCACTTCAACTCTCTAACAAAATTTCAACGCAAACGCGTTTATTTAAAACATTACCTTATAATTTATCTTGAGTAATAACTCCATGCGCGGACGCAACTTTGACTTCATATGGGTGTTTCATATTTTTGATTTCTATTTCAACAACAAACACTTGTTTCTCGCGAAACCATTGATGGACCATCTAAACAGAAAATCAAACTACCCTCTGACATCCAATATCACGATCTGATTATCTCCCACCTGCGAAACTGATACCGTATTTAATGCACCCTTTATTATTAAATTCCACCTTCAGATTGAATTGAACCTTACTCTGTTGTGATTACGGTGTCAATTGTTCGTTGTCATCAGTTTGGGGATGTATTTCAATAAAAAAGATCTTAATAACGGATAATTGTGTATGCCCCTCGGGATTATCTACCTGAGCGGTCATCATCAATGCAGTTTTGTTATAATACACCTGCTTGGCTACCTTTGATGTGACGCGTGCCACGCCTTATGTGTCTGCTTCTATTGTGGAGCTTCATTTCGTATGGGGTTTTATGTATCGGGTGGCATGGGCCTATGTATTCAAACAACTTCTGTGTTTCATTTCTTTAGGAGAAATCGGAATTTTCCTTGATTGAAAAGCTATGTTTTGTTTTGACAGATTTTAAAAAGTTTTGATAGATTTGAAAGAAAGTATGTATGGGTTAAGAATTAATGAATTACTCATCAAATGTTTACTTTACGCTGATGATCAAGTAATACTTGCATCATCTACTAAAGAGCTACAGGAGATGGTAAATATTATGAATAAAGCTTTGAAAGGGAAAGGAATGAAAGCGAATGTAAATAAAACGAAAGTTATGCTTTCTGAAAGGGATGAATCTATAATGAATGGCAATATTTTGATAGCCTAGGATAGATGGGGAACAAGTAGAAGAGGTGAAAGAATTTGTATACTTGGGATCTAAATTTACAAATGATGGAATATGTGAAAGAATATTTAAAGGAGAGTGAATGCAGGGAATATGGTAAATGGAGTGCATGCAGGAGTGTTGGTGCCAACACTTATGTATGGTAGTGAAAGTTGGTTATAGCAGAAGAATCACAAAAGTAAATTAAATGCGGCAGAGATGAGAGCGTTGAGAAGTATGAGTGGATTAAAACTGAGTGGCAGAGTAAGTGTGATAAGAGAACGTTGTGGTATAAAGAAAGTGTAGTAAATAAAATTGAGAAAGGTATGCTTAGATGTTTTGGGCATGTAGAGAGAATGAATGAAAGGAGACTGACAAAAAGGATTTATGAGTCAAGAGTGAATGCGAAAGTTGGAAGGGGAAGACCAAGGCGAACGTTCCTGGACCAAATCCAGGACATTTTAAATAACGGCCAGGTCAAGAGTACTCTAAACCGACGAACTTGTATGAAAGGTTTAATGAGAATGAAAGAAGCGAAGGAGATATGCAAGGATCGTGGCAAGTGGAAGGACGTCTCTGCCTACTCCTATGGGGATGAGGCGTGATGCTATGTATGTATGTTGAAAAGCTCACTAAAATAATCTCAACCCTGGTCTATCTATTCATATATACTAGATGTTTCAATCTTATTTCCTTTTAAGGAAGGAACCCTCGTAACTTTAATTTTATAATCAGTCGTTCATTTATAAATATGGAAAAAGCTTTAACTGACGAACTAACTGTAACATTGAATTCGATTTATTTTAGCATTCGATTTGTTTGTTTGAAATCGATTTTGTTCAAAATTTATAATATAAGTTTTATTACGTAGATATAGGAGCATGATAGTGAGCAAGGCCGAATATATCTCCAAAATGCGCTAAAAGAAAATGCAATAAAACTGGAAAATAAGCGTCATTTCGCAAATATGTTTTAAATTTTAAGTTAAGGATTTTGTTGCCTTTTATCTATGTCTAATTGATGTACGTTATGACGATCACGAAAACGAAGACAGACGTTAGTACCTATGGCACCTTCGATGATGGGATGGCAATAAATTGGTCCTGATTTAAAAAATAATCGTATTTTTAAAACGTTTCATTAGAATTATTTACGTTCCGTCATGTTAGCTCAAAAAAGTACTAAATAGTTTTTTGTACAATCACACAAACAGTTGCCGTGTGCGGTCCTTGACCCGAGCGTCAGCTGATTATGTTAAATTGTCGTTTTTTTTTTGTAAGATAATGTATTTTTTATGAAACTTATCGTTTTATGTATATTTTAGCTCATGACGCAGTGTAAATAATGCCAATAAAACGTTTTAAAACTTCCCTAACGCCTTGTATATGTTGATTATATACCACAAGATAGGAGCAGAAACATTGTTCTTGCATTTAATGAAATCTTATTTGTCTTGAAAGAATTCTATCCAAAAGCAAAATAGAGACTACAGTCAAGTTTTAATTTCCATAGACTATTCTTTGATTACTTACTAATATGTTATTTTTGATACAATTTTGATGAAATAGATATGATAGACGAAAAAAAAATGTATTATTATTGATGATATGAAACTATAACCTAACTTCGTATAAAAAAGGTGTGTTTTTTCATATTTAAGCGAAAAATCTAAAAAATATATTTTAGGGAAATTAATAAGTGAAATGCCACTTTTTAACGTGAATTTCTCATAAGAACGGAAGAATCCGACAAATATTATTAGTTTCAGCTAGAGTAACTTGGTCGGTATTGCTACTATGTACATAATATTATATAAAGAGGAAAATGGCTAATTATGTCGCTTGAATGTTTCGCATAATGGGCGTGTACAGGTGGGGTGAGGTATTTTGGATTTTGCATGGAACGAAAGAACGAGACGGAGCATCATAATAAACTTGTGCCATAACGATAGCTATGCTATGCTATGCGAAGACTTTAATGGACAAAAATATCTTAATTTATATATATGCTAATATTATAAATAACAAAATTCCTAAACTGTTTTCATGATTTAGCCCAAAATGGAGTGAAATACGATTTGATATTTATATAATTGTAAAGAGAAAGGTATGCAACTGATGCAGGAAAACGATATCATACGTACATAGCATCACACCTCATTCCGTACGGGGTAGGCAGAGAGCACGTCCTTCCACTTGCCACGATCCTTGCACATCTCCTTCGCTTCTTTCATTCTCATTAAACCTTTCATAAAAGTTCAATTTTAGTCACTACGTCTTCTTTTATACCACAACGTTCTCTTATCACACTATTTCTCACTCTGTCACTCAGTTTTAATCCACTCATGCTTCTCAACGCTCTCATCTCTACCGCATTTATTTTACTTTTGTGATTCTTCTGCCATACCCAACTTTCACTACCATACATAAGTGTTGGCACCAACACTCCAGCATGCACTGCCAGTCTAGCCCTTTGAGACACCATCTGGCTATTCATAAAAGCATGCAGAGCACCATTTACCATATTCCCTGCATTCACTCTCCTTTCGATATCACTTTCACATGTTCCATCTTTTGTAAATTTAGATCCCAAGTATACAAATTCTTTCACCTCTTCCACTTGTTCCCCATCTATCAAAATATTGCCATTCATCATAGATTCATCTCGTTCAAAAAGCATAACTTTCGTTTTGTTTACATTCACTTTCATTCCTTTCCCTTTCAAAGCTTCATTCATAATATTTAGCATCTCCTGTAGCTCATTAGCGGATGATGCAAGTATTACTTGATCATCATCCCATTCCTCTTCTAAATCCTGCTTTCACGTTCCATATTTTCTCATCAGTTTCATTAGTCACCCTTTCAATCAATGTCTTTGCATACAATTTGCCGACGACACTAAGAAGGCTGATACCGCGGTAATTTTTGCACATATTTAAAGCAAATTTAACACTTATCCGGGTTTCTCATGGATGCCATCATCAGAACTATTGATAACCTCCTCCTTTTTTTGAAGTCGGTGAAAAATGAATTTGGTTTTGCTATTCTTAAATGTTTTGCTGTTTGGTAATATCAACTAACAATATTTTAGGGGTAATAGTTCTCCGACCGTTAGGCTATAGCTTAGCTTAGACATCGGGACACGGTATTAAAACGACAGTGAAAGCAATCGTCCCTCTCGCTCCATTCGGGGTGCGTAGTATCCGCGGCTGCGGCGCGAGTTGCCCGGGAGACGTTCTCCAGCATGGAGGTGCCTCGATACCGCGCGTACTTCCCGTGTGAGTTACACCCACTGCGGCTTAGCGAGCTCAACAGACCTTCACTCCGGCACCGCCGACTGACTCACTCAATTGTTCTACTATTACACTAAGGAGCTCGCTCAGTTATCTCACTTTGCACTCGGCAATTACGTCACCTTGAGAGAGTTTGATACTATAAAGAAAGTTAATGATCAAAGATGGTATTGAGGGGTTTTCTGTTACTATAATTAGAAGTTTATACCCGTAAATATTTAGTGCGTGCGTGCGTGCGTACAAAGTACACATATCGGAAGTTAAACTTCCTTGCCTAACTTATTTAAATCTCAAATGACGAATTGTACCTAACCTTTAAACGAATTTGCCTAAAGAAGTTTCACTTCAAATCGTATATATCTTCTCGTTGATTTCAATAGGTATGGCAATTAGACAAACCGACTAAATATTTTTAAAGGTGCAAGTCATTTGTCGTATAATAACTTTAGTTATAGACAGACACTTATATTTATTAATACATTAAATGGGGATTGGGATAGACATTTCTTTTTTCTTTTAAAACTGTCTTTAATTCATTTTTATTTATAGTCATGTCAGGTTTAAATTTATATATAAGCCTTTCGAGAAAATTTCCTCTTCATATAAGAGGCTATTTCTCCTGAAAATGCTCCAATTGTCTTTACTTACAAAAAATTGGAAAATAATACATCTTCTGGTTTTCCCAAAGCGTCGTATGTTCTTAAACTTCTTGCTTTTATTTTAGTTTTAGTTATTAATGTATTTGATTCAAAATTGGATGCTATAAAGATTAATGTTATTTAACTGTTTCTTCCAGGCGAGGGCGGGAATGGAGTCAACTATCACGTCCAGTATGTGGAGCCCCAAGACATTTACTCACAGACAGGCCATGAGACACATATGTGAGTAGAATCGTTTATATTTAGAGTACTTAGTAATGAGGTAATTTTTAAAGAACTTCGCTAGACTTCTTAAAAAAGATGGAATAAGAAGAAACTATCTTAGAATTAGAGTAAGAATAGATGTTATATAAGACTATATACGTTCTTTTTCTCTCTTGTACGGAAGTACGCTTAAACGTGACTTGTCTTTGAAAGTTATCTGGTAACTCGAAATTATAATAATACGTTGTAAACTGTAAGAGGAAAGTAGCTCCAAAATATAAAAAGAGGAAAATGGTTAGAAGAGCGAAAGTGTTGCCAAAGTGTAAGAAGAGAAAAGTTGTTAGTAGAGTGAAAGTAGCTCCGAAATATAAAAAGACTAAAGCGAAAGTACCGTCAAAATATGTGAAAGAGGAAAGTGGTTGGTGGAGTGAAAGTAGTTCCAAAAATAAAAAGAGGAAAGTTGGTAGTAGAGCGAAAGTAGCTCCGAAATATGTGAAAGAGGAAAGTGGTTGGTTGAATGAAAGTAGTTCCAAAACATCAAAAGAGGAAAGTGGGTAGTAGAGCGAGAGTAGTTCCAGAATATAAGAAGAGTAACGTTGTTAGTAGAGTGAAAGTAGCTCCGAAATATAAAAAGAGTGAAGCGAAAGTAGCTTCAAAATATAAGAAGATGAAAATGGGTAGTAGAGTGCAAGTAGCTCCAAAATATAAGAAGATGAAAGTCGGCAGTAGAGTAAAAGTAGTGCCAATATATAAAATGGAAAAGTGAGTAGTAGAGGGAAAGTAGTTAGAAATTAAAAAAAGTGAAATAGTCTGAGTATATTGGCGGTAAGGAAAACGAGATGATTATTTCTAAACCTCATAGCCTTTCTTCATAACCGGCAACACTTTGTTTATTCTAAACGGATGGATGGAAAAAATACCGGCCTGTGAATTATGTTATATTATTTTGTAATTAGATTTAAAATTCTCCATATGTATTTAAAAAAAAAACAATTGTCGATGACAGGGTGCACGGAAAAACTCTTGAGAGTTTGTATTTGCACTCCGTAAAATGAGTATTTATTGTTTTTCTTATGCTGAAATAATAAAATAAAATAATAAACTTAATACCAAGGTATTCGTATCCGTAAAAATAGTTTCGAACACTTGTATAGGGAAACTCTGCGCACGTATCCGGTTTACGGCGTGGCCAACGTGGGCGCCGTTACTGAAGGCACCGCGGTGACGGCGGTAACGGCCGTCACTGCTGCACCGGATACCGGCGAGTGGACTGCGGAGTTCACCTTCAACCCCAACAACGAGCAGCCCTCGTCCCCCGCGCCCGCAGCCCGCATGCCCCCTGCCACTGTGCAATGGCTACTGGACCACTACGAAACTGCTGAAGGTAGGCTTTTAAAGTGAAACTTCCCTGGCCGCATGAGGTTAAAATTTTTACGGATGAAACGCGTGATTAGCGTCACGAAGATGTGCAGCGTTTTTTTATGCTATTTCGTTTGAAGGTTAGGTAGTTTTAATGTTTATGAATGTGGCACGTGGCATTTTTATTTCAAATTCATTTTCAAATTAAACTCCTAATATATCTTTCTTTTCCCTTCCTCTAAATATAAACAAGACTTCAAAATTAGTTGGCCAAGTAAGTTTCACTTCAGACATGTGTACGCCGCACTTTTAATTTTTTTTTAATTATTGAATTCGCATCTATAGGGAGGTAGTTAGAAAAACGAACGATAACAAAATCGGGGGACACTGTTTGGTGTTGTAGCTACATATTTATCTCCTGCATCCGAAATTCAATTACACCATTGGATAGCTAAAGAATCACAGGATTAATTATGCCCATTAAGGACTGTAACCCATCGCACGCGTCGGAGGAAGCCCCTGCATTTTGAAGGTCATTCTGCTGCGTATCGAAATTCCATTTAGTTTAACTTTCGACTTGGTGAAGTCAGCGTTCATTCAACTTTCATTCGTCAGCTCTCGTCAAATTAACATAAATAACAGTATTTTATATACAAACTATTACCCGTTACAAGACGAATTCAGGGACAAGAAACGATAGTGTTTAAAGGGCAGTTACACCCCATTTTTTTAAACAGACAGTCATTAAAGGAATGATTTGAAACAATAGTTTCGGATAGTATTTTGCACAGGCAATGTTAGTTATCGCGTACCGTATACTGGGATAAGACCGCCTTATTAGTCTAGTTTGTGAATTCAATAATCGATATTGAGTTTTCTATTAAGATTTTCTTAATATTTGCCCGAAGTTTGAAAGTTGGCGGTGTGCACCACCCCCGTGCCTTAAAACCCTCTCTCCCCTAAGAGTGAAGAGGCCTGCAGTGGGAATTTAATGAGTTGCTCATTACTCGTATCATAATCAGTGATGGTGAATGCAACCGTAGTCTTGGATCATCATCAATGTTAGTATCCGTCTAGCGGCGTCAAATACGCCATCTAACCAATACTAACGATACTAATTAGTAAACGACAGATAATATTTAACTTTAGTTATATTTTCAATCTTCAATGCATATCTTGTTAACCTATGCTCACTTAATAACCTTTGTTTATCGAATAAATCGAATGCTAAACGTTTCCCGGACATACTCAGTCAAACTCTACAATAGTTATTGCGTACTGTACGTTCGGACCACCGGTACTGGTCATTGCGTAACCGCTAATGCTGGTCCTTGATTGTTGTAAACACAAAATCTGGTCATTGCGTATTATCTGTTGGGACCAGCAATGCTGGTCAGTGCGCGTGGTGGCCAATCTGTGAGTGTGTGCGGTATCGGCAGGCGTTTCTCTACCGCGGTCGACGCTGTACGCGCACTACCTGCGGCACTGCGCGGCGCACCGGCTGGAGCCCGTGAACGCGGCCTCGTTCGGCAAGCTGATCCGCTCCGTGTTTGTGGGGCTGCGCACGCGCAGGCTCGGCACGCGCGGCAACTCCAAGTACCATTACTACGGCATCCGCGCCAAGCCCAGCGCGCAGCACCACCTGCCCGCTGCGCTGCCCAAGCAGGACGTCGACGACGTGCAGGTGAACGTTACCACCAAATATCTGTATACATCGTCGCTTCAATCGATGGACGTCATAGTCTGGATATAGGTCTCACGAAATGATGGCCCGATCTTGCGCCGTTTGGCTCTAGCGACTACTGGCAACACTCATTATGTCATCAGTCTACCTACACTATGCCGTCCGATGCGGGTTGGCCACATACCTTCGGGCCCTAACGTCCATCGGTTCTTCGGACTATGTGCCCCGCCCATTCCCATTTCAGGTTCGTGATTCTTAGGGCTACGCAAAGCCCTATACATCGCATGCTGAGAGATTCTGAGCTTTCGTCTGAGGCCCATAGTTAGCCACGTTTCGGAGCCGTAGTTCATCATCTATATGGTGGCGCAAAAATCCCACTACCATTTTGATTGCCTATAACGTTCAAAGAAAATATAAGTAGATTTGCTGTGCATAAAAAGTTTATTTGGTCTTTACATTTAATGACACCATTGCATCTATTAAAAACAACTGTGTTCATGCTGGAAACATCATTGGTCCCTATTTTTTTGAAAATGACCAAGGTGTCATTGGAAATTCTCTTCGCGATTTTGCATGGCCAGCCAGATCTCCAGACTTAACAGCAGGTTTTTTAAAATCCCAATCCCAAGTGAATAAGCCCTAAACGATTCAACGTCTTAAAGATATTATTCATTACGAAATTGAACGAAAAAAAAATTGCAAAGACCAAATCAACTTTTTCTGCTTATCTTTACTTAGAATAGTTAGAAGCAATCAAAATGGTAGCAGGACTTTTGCTCCACCCTTTATCTTTGGATGGCGTTGAAGGTTCCCACTTTTTTTATTAGGAATACTTATTGTTCAGATTAAGTTTTGACCACATTTGTTACTAAAGTTGAAACATTCTGAATCTTTATTAGCAAGAGCCAAGAGAAAGAGAGACGGAACAAAACCCAGTGGGCTTAAATGGTATAGCACACAGACAGTACCTCGGCTCGGTGAGTGCTCCTGATCCCCCCGACCTCATCGTGGAAGATCTGCCCGAAGACATTCCCTTGGAAGCTTTGCAGCAGATCCGCGATCACCACCGGTAAGTGGTCAGAAATATATACTATTGAGGTTATGAACGCGAATAATTTATGTGTGATTGTTCAGTTTATGATATCGAATTTATTTCGTGAATAATTTCTGTATATTTATTGAAAAAATAATGTAAGAAATTACCTTGTAAAGTTAAAAAAAAGGAAAATAAAGCAGAGGTATTACTGTACAATTAAAAAAAAGTATCACTGTGATATTAAAATAATCGTATCTTTAAGAAGAGATGTGTGACTGAAATTAAAGCTTTATTTGTTATCGTACAGACATTATGGAATCGAGTTCTTGGAGGCAGTTGCGGCTCTGGATACGGGTGCGGTTGAACGGTGCAGGCGAGGGTTCTGGAGACGAGTGGGGAGGACCGGGGCCAGGATGACCACTCGTCGAGACGTGTGTACGTGGTTGCGACGGGCTGATATGCGCCTGCACCAACGGGCTGTGGACTTACTGCTGCCTGATGTACTAAGACCTATTCCCTCACAACTAACGCAGGTTTGTCCTATATCTATAGAGAGAGAAGCTCGTCTTTTAATAATGATAAAAGATTGTTCGAGATGATGACTTCACCTTAGCCGAAGACAGTACCAGTAACCAGCAGTAGGATATGAGTAATCTATTATACATTTGACATTGTGTGCAGGCTATCCGTAATTTCGCGAAGAGTTTGGAGGGAGCCCTCTCTGCGGGTGGCAGTGGAGCCCCTGCCCTGGCAGCCAGGGCGCAGAGTTCCGCGGCTGGAGCTCTGGCAGCTGCATTACGGCGGTACACCTCTCTGAACCACCTGGCGCAGGCTGCACGTGCCGTCCTCACCAACCAGCTGCAGATACAGCAGGTACCCATAACCCCCCACCCCCCTGACAGATTACGCACCGAGTCACTTGATGACATAAACAAACTGTAGAGTTCTATTCGTTCGGCGTGGTGATATCGTAATTAGAATGACATCTTGATCAGGGGGCCTGTATACAAAGCGTTAGCACCTATAACAGGTCAGCTATGGTGCGGAACATGCGGCAGAGTTTAAAAAAATACTTTGCTTTTTTACCCATATTGTGTCACATGAGTAACCTTAGCCACGGTCTTCGTTGATGAACTAGTCATGGAGGATATCATCATTAAAAATCTTGAGTCCCCTAGATGGGACAGAGGGCGTACATAGCGCACCACCATCTTTGTCTATTTTGGCCTATGCACTATAACTCGGGCCATGTTATTCCAATTTTTTTCATATTCCGTGAAAGGTCGTTTCAAAAGCATGTTTTAGGCTAAAGGCTTCTGAGGGTACGGCCTATTCAGGTCTACTTACAGTGCAACATTTCATTTCTGACCCGATGATTCGTAATAGACATTCAGAAAAACTTCATTTGAGACATGAAAATTCCTAGATCTGTCTGAGGCAGCGGTTTCTTTCCTTATATTCGTAAACCTAGTTTTAATTGTCAACAATGATGACTGCATACCTGCTTTTGTACATTTTGTGAAACAATATCTTTATAATTATATATTTTCAGATGCTATCGGATTTGAATCGGGTAGATTTTCGTGTGGTGCGGGAGCAGGCTGCGTGGGCCTGCGCATGTGGCAGCGCTAGTACAGCACACAGGCTTGAGGCCGATTTCAAGGTACATACACTATGGTATAAATTGTTCAGCCTGTCCTTGACTGTCGCCCGGAAGCACAGCCGAGATTTGGGAAGGAAAAGCCGTGGAATAGCTGAACGACGTTGTGAGGAACTTTGGCCTAAAGGCATCTCCTGTGAGGTTTTGACCTCGGCTTAGAGAAAATGATGCTGCTTATGTAGTGCTTTGAACTAATACTTAGCCTTGATGACTCCGGGTCTGCATCAGAACGCCAGGACCTAGTCTTCTGTATTGACGTAATTGTATTAGGGGAAACTACAAACTCAGGAGATACGTGTCGGCCCCAGGTCCCGTAGTAGTATAACAGGGTTGGGGCGAATGCTATTAAGTTTTATGCATATATTTATACTGCGTCATTGGTTTAGTGGTTCGCTTATTTGGCTACAGATTTGAGATCTTAGGTTAGAGTTCCGAGTATAGTGAATTCAAAAATGATTATTAAGTTTCTCTGTTAATAAATTCTCAACATTACCCTGAAGTTCGGTGGATCCTCTTCTGCGCTTCGTAGAGCATGTTAAGCCGACGTTCCTGTGCCTGGTCTATCTCCAGACGTGTCGGAATGCTCTCACATCCCACTATGAGAGTGAAGAAATAGAGTGCACTTGAGTTAATTTAAATTCAAAAATTCTTTGTTAAAATAGGCATTTACAGCACTTTTCAATCGTTAAATATAGTTTATTTTTCACACACTCTTTTTTTAAACTTACGATTGATGATGGTTTAAAACAACAATTTCAAATGTAAAGTGAGAAAGAAATGAATAAAGAAGGGTATTTTGTTTTCTTTTTACCGTCATCATCATCATCATATTAATTTATGCTATTAAGAATAGAGTAATCTTTCAAATTAATTTTCTTTAAATTAAGGAGAAGTGGAAAATCTTCTGGGGGTTTTTATAGAAACGTATACAGTTACCTTTAAAGGAGCTGTTATTTCTTTTGCCTACTATAATTTATAACAAGTTAGGTCTATGATCAAAATAACTCTCCTATATGTTGGGACCAGTGCCCTGTGTAGGTGTGAGGGAATCCTGACTGCCCGTAAATAATATAAGCGGACTGTATGTAATGACTTATTGTTGCACTCGTAACAATGGTACAATATTGTTGCGTGCAACGTGTAAGACCGTTCGACCATGTTTCGTACCGAGAATGGCGTGATCGTGATACTTCTGTCATCGTTCAGTAATCCTGAGGGGCGAGGCGCATTGATACTAGCGCTCTTGTCTCCACCACATTGATTGAGGAGGCCTGTGCCAGAAAGGGGACGGTAATGGGCTGTTACTTACCTAAGATGTTTTTGCAGTCGCGGCTGGGGCGCGGCGCGCCTTTGGAGTCGTGGGCGGCGTGGCTGGAGGGCATGGTGCGCGCGGCGCTGCTGCCCCACGAACGGCGTGCCGACTACACCCCGCGCGCACGTCGCTTGCTGTTGGACTGGTCCTTCTACTCGTCGCTGGTGATCCGCGAGCTGACGCTGCGTTCGGCCGCCTCCTTCGGCTCGTTCCACCTCATCCGGCTGCTGTACGACGAGTACGTGGCCTTCTTGGTGGAGCGCCGCGTGGCCGACCACCGCCAGGAGCCGCCCATCGCCGTCATGCAGCGCGCCACGGTATTGTCTCCTCGATCCCCACACTCTTACCATTTGCTTAATAATTAGTAGATCGAGTAGACAAACGTTAACATTCGACAGCGTCGTTGGAATGTTTCGGCCGTAGCTTGTTACCATGATACTAGTAGGTGACGTGCCGCTAATAAAAAAGTTATATTTGTTACTGTCAATTTGCTGATTAAAATCCATTGCTGATCGGAGAAGTGTAAGGAAAAGTTCATACATACATAGCATTACACCTAATTCCCATAGCGATAGGCAGAGACCACGTCCTTTCACTTGCCACGATCCTTGCATATCTCCTTGGCTTCTTTCATTCACATTAAACCTTTCATACAATTTCGTCGGTTTAGAGTATTCTTATCCTGGTCCTTATATAAAATGTCCTGGATTTGGTTCAGGAACGTTCGCCTTGGTCTTCCCCTTCAGTCTCGACCTATAAATCCTTTTAGTCAGTCAACTTTCACATAACCAGGTAAGCATACCTTTCTCAATGTTAGTCACTACATCTTCTTTTATACCACAACATTCTCTTATCACCATAAAATAAAATATTGCCATTTATCACAAATTCATCTCCTTCAAAAAGCATAACTTTCGTTTTGTTTACATTCACTTTCATTCCTTTCCCTTTCAAAGCTTCATTCATAATATTTAGCATCTCCTGTAGCTCATTAGCAGATGATGCAAGTATTACTTGATCATTGGCTTAAAGTAAACATTTGATGGGTAATTCGTTTATTCTTAACCCATACACACTTTCCTTTAAATCTGTCACACAGTTATCCATGAATAGGTTGAAAAGCCATGCAGCAGCTTTACCTAATTTCATACCTTTCATGATGTCATCCATAATAATATCGCTATCATTTACGTTATATTCACAGAGGTTATTATTGCCTCTGCTTCATTTCTCTCAAAATGATCCTTCCATCATTTCAATATCCATTCTTCTCCTTTTATTATACTTCCATCTAAACTTCTGATTTTACTAAGCTCCGAGGTAGTAAATTTCCCTCGGGCAATTTGTATTGATTTCCAGAAAAACTTTGTTAGCTCGGGTATTGTTGGCGTGTAATATCTTAATTATAACAAAAATAACAGTTTATTTACAAAAAACTATTATTGATTTAAAATAAATACATGTTTGTCTGTAGGATGACGATGACGAACTGCCGGAGGAAGTCCCGCGGGAGGAGGAGGAGGAGGGCGAGCAGGACTGGGACTGGGAGGACGAGGAGGAGGACTCGCCCGAAGTCAAGCGTCCCAAGAGCGAGGAGTAGCGTTGGTAACACCATTTAATTTATAATTTATTGTATACCTGGTAACCTCTGATATCTTTTATTAGAGTTTCTGACAGTCATTTATTATTTTCAATGATTTCTTTAATGTAAAATGTAGAATAAAAATCTTTAAGTAAAGTAAGTAGCAGCCCATTAACGTCCCACTGCTGGGCACAGGCCTCCTCATTCCAAGGAGTGAGGGTTTTTAGAGCATAGACCCACCACGCTGCTGCACTGCGGATTGGCAGGCATAGTACACAAGTGCACTCTCTATTCCTTCACTCTCATAGTCCGATGTGACGGGAATCCGACACGACCGGAGAGAGATCAGGCGCAGGACCGACGGCTTAACGTGCTCTCCGAGGCACGGGGGTGGATCACACCGCCAACTTCCCAACTTCGGGCAAATATTGAGAAAATCTTAATAGAAAANTACTTTATATTACCTAACCTAACCCAACCTTTAAACTGCCTCATTGGTCTAGTGGTTAGCGTGTTCGACTACAGACATGAGGTCCTGGGTTCGAGTCCCGGGTCAAGTCAATTCAAATATCAATATTGAGATTTCTATTAAGATTTTCTCAATATTTTCCCGAAGTTGGGAAGTTGGCAGTGTGATCCACCCCCGTGCCTCGGAGAGCACGTTAAGCCGTCGGTCCTGCGCCTGATCTCTCTCCGGTCGTGTCGGATTCTCCCGTCACTTCGGACTATGAGAGTGAAGGAATAGAGAGTGCACTTGTGTACTATGCCTGCCAATCCGCACTGGAGCAGCGTGGTGGGTCTAAGCCCTAAAAACCCTCGCTCCTCGGAGTGAGGAGGCCTGTGCCCAGCAGTGGGACTTTAATGGGGTGCTACTTACTTACTTACTTACTATGTAATGTAAGTCTAAATGTAAATGTTTATACTTATATTGGGTATAGTTTTTTAAATATAATTTCCTAAAAAAACGTATCATTTTAACTCGCCAATAAATATGATTTTGTTTAAATTAAATTAACTTGTTGATTGTATAAGTTATTAAAAAAAATGTGTTGTTTTGGCTTCCCCATTCTTAGACGGGATATTATATACATGTATATATTAAGTATACTAGATACATGTGTATGTATTTATTATATTATTTCATAGAAAAGGCTCAGAAAGAATAAAGGCAATGTATTTATTTTGAATTGAAATTATAAAATATGACCTTTAGAATTTAACCCAGGGTCAAAGCGAGGGATTTGAAATCTCCCATGTATCGGTGTTAATTTTATTGGAAGAGTTGTTTTTTTTTTCATTCTTCTTGTAATCCTAAAATCATTATGCTCATGGAAGCGACACATGACATTCAGAAAACTGATTCGGTTTTCCAACCAAATAAACTGGGGTCTTTTGGTACCCCCATTCGGTGTTATGCGTAACTTTTTTGATACTTAGAGCCGGATAGGTTATTTGCAACTACTCAACCTTCTAACGAAATGGAGTCTTTTGCATTTCTAATAATTGAAAAAAAGATTTATTTCTTGTATTATTCCGCTGTCTGTTCGCATTGTAACATTCGCTTTCGGCAATAAAAAATAGAAAAAGGAAAAATAGAAATAGAAAAAGGGTTAGAAATGTCTCTGAATAAATATTACAGCTCTTCTAATATTCAGTGTATTAAAAAAAAATGGGGTATTTCAAATACCCAACTTCGGGTCGGCTTTGTTAGAAATGTCTCTGAATTAAACTGTTAAAGATCAGTAACAAAACTTAAATGACTAAATTTGAGTTTTTTGGCTAAAGATTAAAAAAATATGATTTTGTGATTTCAATTCAAATTTTTAAATAAAACTTGTGTTGTCAAAAATGGTAGTCTGTCTACAATAACTAACTTAAAGTGAGAGAAAAGTGGAAGATTCGCTGCAAATAGCTTTTGAGAACGTATAATGCAGACAGAAACTGTCCCTGTAAATAAACACGCGTACTTAGTATGTTTATTTATTTGTATATTTTTTTTTGCGTATACCAAAGAATTTCTTTTTTTTGCTCACTCGTGTACATACAAGTGTTATTCGTAGGTTTGTAGCGTACAATATACAGGGTGTAACGGACGTGATGACTGCGATTAATAACGAAGTATTTTAAAATGTCAAACCAAATTTTTTTATCGAATTACCCTCATCGAAAAACATATATAGATATACAATATGTGTAAATAAATATATATATATGTTTCAATTTTTATTTAACTATCAGCATCAACATTCACAAACAATGGCCACAAAACAAATCACAAATCCACAAGACTTGCGATCAATAACTCATTAAAACACAAAACAACCGAACAACGACTAGACAACAACCCAATGACCTCCAAACGACCTCTAAACCTCCGTGAATGTCCTCTCGACAGCATAAACGACTAATACGCTAGTGATGCAATCTAGTTTGCTATTAACTAACTTCAACATATATCTGTTTTAAAATCCTAGAGATATCGTAAAGATACGCATTAGTTATTCATTTAATATTTTTTTAAGTTTAACATTTTACACATAAATTGAAAACTGTACATTGGATTCAAATCCAAGTACTTTGCTCATTGACATGCCCCTCGATTACAAGAAATTTTACGTATGAGTGCTCTTTATATATTGCTTAATCTTATGTAGAGGTCAATTCAAGGTCACATTGCGGTGTCTTATATACATATCATTAGACCGGCAAAAAATTTCTAAATCTTTCTAATATTTGAAAAAAAAACTTTGAACTGGTTTATTAAGTAGAATGATTTCGTTAAACATTCGAAATAAATGAAATTATTTATAAATGAGGGTATTTCCATACAAAAAATTAACAAAACCTGTTGTAAGTGCTCTAAAGTTTCTTAAAAGTATTAATTTTACTGATTACGGTATTTAATTCTGTAATATTTCGTTTTTCATGTCCTCTACACCGTGTATAATGTAAATAGTTTTAATACAGAATCTATTTTTACATGACTCCCTGTAGTTTGCACTTTAGGTATAAAATACACTATACTGTTCAAAATGACAGGGAAAAAGACTTTTCTTATAAAATTGCAATACATACTGATCTATTATTTGAAACTATATCTATTTCGTTTGCATAGTTAAATAAATTTCTGGGAAATGGAGGGGAGAGGGGATAGAGCAAACAAATGGCCATAAAGCGTCATTATTTTTTGCAGAAAGAAGGTAGTTTGACAAAAATAAGTCTAAACGAACATCATTCATCTGTATTGTTTAAAAAAAGCTGTTACGTAATATATTTCAAATCCCCCACGCCATGAGCAAAAGTTGACGTTTCTTTTAATATTCACTAACTTTAGTTATTTGTTTTTAATAAATACACGCAATATTAAACAATTTTCATCTAGTTGTCATATTTATGTTAGTATACACTGGTTACCTTCGTAGCTAAGTCAGGTCTCGTAGGGTCTCTAATGTTAGTGTATATAATCTCTAGAGTACATAGTAAAAGATGAATGTTTTATAATGAGTCGCTAAATTTGTTATAGTGAATGTAGTATATGGCAAAAAAAAAAAAACTAAAAGATAATAATCGTGGTCTGTATCATATTGGATTGTAGAAGAGTGGATATGATAAACTTCAACAGGGTTTTCATAATTTTTTACATACGGGTCAGTTAAAGTATAGAAACTCTATAAACTATTGCGCTTTGGTAGGTGAAATTTTAAAAAATAAATGATCATTAAGCTCCGGTGGGTGAAACTATAAAAATATAGTTGAACCATGGCGCTCGGGTTAGTGAAAGTTTAAAAACTAATTGGACCATTAAGCTCCGGTGGGTTAAAATATAGTTGAACAATCCGGTCGGTGAAATTATAAAAAATATTTGAAACATCCAGCTCGGGTCAGTTAAAGTATAAAAAATAATTGAACCATCCCGCTCGGGTCAGTTAAAGTATAAAAAATAATTGAACCATCCCGCTCGGGTCAGTTAAAGTATAAAAAATTATTGAACCATCCCGCACGGGTCAGTTAAAGTATAAAAAATAAATGAACCAGCCCGATCGGGTCAGTGAAAGTATAAAACATAATTGAAACATCCCGCTCGGGTCAATAAGAATATAAAACATAGTTGAACCATCACGCACGGATCAGTGACGCTACAAAAATAGTTGAACAATCCCGCTCGGATCAGATAAATTGTAAAAAATAAATGAACCATCCCGCTCCTGTCAGTGAAAGTAGAAAAAATAATTGAAACATCCCGCTCGGGTCAATAAGAATATAAAAAATAGTTGAACAATCCCGCTCGGATCAGATAAATAGTAAAAAATAAATGAACCATCCCGCTCGGATTAGTGAAACGAAAAATAGTTAAACTATCATACCCCGGTCGGTGAAATAATAAAAAATAGTTGAACCATATTATTTTAGATGTTGTATCTACGAGGTATCTTCGAGTCTATCTTAAGTCCAATATGAGACAGACAAAGCGCGAAACTAAGTCCCTAATATTTTGCATTTACGTGCAAGTCTATAATTTATATTGATGTCTTTAAAGCTTCACATGCGTGTATATAATTGTGCCATAAAATCACATTACACTGGAACGGATTTCAATTTAAATTTTAAGCGAGAGTATATTCATTTATTTCATAAAAATCGGACGAAACAGTTTTTGATATGGCCTTATCTCATATCAGTATAGTTAAGAGTTTTAATTTTTACATATAGCCGAATATTTGTGTGTAAAACGGGCTCGAGGTTAATATAAACGTATTAGAATTGACATCCATAAATAGGTGGTCAGAATTAAAAAAAAATTGTTGTTATACACCGTATTTTGTATATTCTTAAAGTTAAACATATGTTTGGTCTCACTATAAATAATTTAAAGGCTCTATATTTTCTTATACAGCAGTTCAAAATGCGTTTCAATTACAAATCGTAAACTGACACTTAAATTATTTATAGCCAGTCAAAAGTAAAACGATGTTTTATATATAGTAGTTGTAGTGGAGGAAGCTGTTCTTGGAATATCTGGATTGAGATCATTGTGGAGTAAAAAAATCCAATAGTTTTTATATTATAAAATCTCCTAAAACTTCCACTCAGTTTTCAGTTTTTTGGCTCATGATTTATTTATTTTTCAAAGTCATATTTTCAATTGAAATGCCATTAATATTATATACCATAGAGAAAATGGTATTTAATATATAGAATTTTCTCTTTTATTAACGTAAAGAAAAATATGTAATACAACTATTTGACTGCTTTCCAGTTATTGGATGGTAGATTAATTTACTTATATAGCTGAACCCGTGACTTCGTCTGCGTGGAATGTTTTTTGGGTAGCATTTTATAATTAGCATCCCCGCAAACCCCTTGCAGGTAGAATTTCGTAAAATCCGCTCTTATTTGACCTCTACTCGTCAAAAGGAATATTCCTTCAAAATTTGAAGTCTCTACGCCTTATGGTTTCAGAGATATCATGATGAGACAATAGTTAACACCCTTGCAACCCACTTGCGGGTGGAATTTCTACGCCTTATGGTCCCAGAGATATCGCGATGAAACAATAGTTAACACCCCTGCAACCACCCTTGCAGGTGGAATTTCACAAAATCCGTTCTGAGCTGACGGGTGGAATTTCTACGCCTTATGGTTCCAGAGATATCGCGATGAGCCAATAGATACCGGGATATCTTTTTTATATATAAAAAAAACTAAAACGTAATAATCATCATCTGTATGATACAGATTTAGATTGTGGAAGAGTGGATATGAAAAACTTTTAGTCAGTGAGACTGAAAAGAATAATTGAACCATCATGTTCGGGTCAGTGAACGTATTAAAAAGTAAATGAACCAGTCTTTTGTATTCAGTAATATTTATCTACTATTTTGAAATTGAGAGATCTCTGATTCTGAGAAAGATAAGACATTCTGGGAGAAATCTTCTGTTTTACAATTTGGATTTTTCCAGAAATGTGGCTGATATCGAGTCTCAAAAATTTTGAGTACATTTTCGATATATTTATAAAGTAGAGATAGGGGGGGGGGGGGGCGAGAAAGGTCCTTGAATCCCGTTGCACGATTATAGTTTCCAGAAATGTCTCAAAACTTTTGATGCTTGTTTTCGTTTTCACGTGAATAAGCTAAAGAATCAAAGAATTACGCTAAATAAGGACTGTAACACATCGCGCGAGTCGTAGTCACGTACAACAAACGGCTGTGTCCCTACAGATAGATGGGTGACAACACTCAAAAATAAAAAAATATTGCATTATTACGAAATGTTATGCAATACGAGGTAACTTTAACGAACGGAACAATTTTGTGAAGACCTTCGAGCTGTCTTGTGATGTACGTTCATATCTTATTATAAATGAATATTGCATTATTGTAATTTGTATGATGTGTTAGTTGAAAAACAATTTTGGGAGAGAGAGGGAGGGGGGAGAGGGTAAAACGCAGCAGAATCCCGTTTCACAATTTTGAAAATGTTTAGATTAAGACCCAGAATTTAGGTCTACCCTCAATCCTGGTATTTAATGGCAGCTTCCTTTATACGTTTCACGCACATTCCATATTATTATTAAATAAATGTATGATGAATGTATTACGATACATCCGTATTTATTTTTGTATTAGCGATACTGCCTTTGTTGTTGCCTTAAATATATCACAGATCTTTGGATTATAGACATTCAAATCATATGAACGGTTGTGTTTTAGAACAAATAATTGTTACTGACGTTGTGAATTTTTATTCGAACAAAACTGTCCATTCTTATATAATGTAGGCGAATGTTAAAGATGTAACGAGAAGTTAATTCGGTCTTTTAATACAAAATTGACACATCACCAAATGAGTCCTATGATGCCTGATTTGATTAAAATTCCCTAAAGTATCACACTGTTAGGGAACTATCCCTTAGCTATAGAAACAGTCACGTACTGAGGGGACACGTAAACCTTGAGGGTTGCTAGAATAAAACATTTAACATGGGTGTACTGTGTCAAAAGGATCATAAATTGGTCTCATAGATATCCTGCAAAAAAGACCTATTTGAGATGTGTCGTTATGGTATTAGAATGGTGAATTGTAGAAGTGAACGCAAGAACGGCCTAACCAAAAGATCGCTCTTCAAATTCCCATAGAAATAGACGGGAATAACTTGCTAATTCCCTTGGTTATTTGTACATATGTCGTTCTTGCTCTCGCGGTCCCAATTCATACTTGAGATATGAAGAATTGACTTTTTTGTGATTGAATATCTTATTTTCAGATTAAATTTATTGTTTTCAATGGTAATTTGAGATAAAATGTAGGGTATGTAGTGTTTTTCTATTACTCAAAATGATTAATTTCAAAAACTTTGAACATTATACAATTTTAAGTGATTTGTTTCACTTTCTCTGTGTATCTCAGGTATGGATTGTGAATTAGTAATATCTTATTACAACATAAAGCCATTCGATGACTCAAATACCAAGAACATATGCTTTATACGACATTAATATATATCTTCATTATGTCATCAGAAAACATTGATGTAATTTTGTTTTTGAAACAATGGAATTAGGCCGATTGCGCTTCTCTATCGCTTACGGGGTCTGCTCAGGCTGAATATGCCAATATATCATGGATATTTGTTATTGCAGTCGGCGTTCATCGATTATAAGACTTCAAATAAACAAGGATATTTAATTAAAATAATGAAATATCAAATTTAAAAAGGGGATGAGAAGATAAAGAAAGGAGGAGCATTGGCTGCCCAACAAGTTATACAACAATTAATAACAAGTTTTATTCAGTTCCAAGTTTTATTTGAATAATTGCAATATTGTTTTATATTGCCAGATATATATGCCAATATTGCCAGATGGTGTCTCAAAGGGCTAGCCTGGCAGTGCATGCTGGAGTGTTGGTGCCAACACTTATGTATGGTAGTGAAAGTTGGGTATGGCAGAAGAATCACAAAAGTAAAATAAATGCGGTAGAGATGAGAGCGTTGAGAAGCATGAGTGGATTAAAACTGAGTGACAGAGTAAGAAATAGTGTGATAAGAGAACGTTGTGGTATAAAAGAAGACGTAGTGACTAAAATTGAGAAAGGTATGCTTAGATGGTTTGGGCATGTAGAGAGAATGAATGAAAGGAGACTGACAAAAAGGATTTATGAGTCAAGAGTGAATGCGAAAGTTGGAAGGGGAAGACCAAGGCGAACGTTCCTGGACCAAATCCAGGACATTTTAAATAACGGCCAGGTCAAGAGTACTCTAAACCGACGAACTTGTATGAAAGGTTTAATGAGAATGAAAGAAGCGAAGGAGATATGCAAGGATCGTGGCAAGTGGAAGGATGTTGTCTCTGCCTACCCCTATGGGAATGAGGCGTGATGTTATGTATGTATGTATGTTGTTTTATTTCCTAAAACTTATCTTCTCGTTCTTCATGAATTGGTTTTGACTAATTTTTATAACTAGATAGATGGAATCTGACTGTTATACAAGAAGGGGAGCAACACTTCTTTTTCCTTTTACTTATTAGACAGTCGTTTTTGGTATTTGAGTCAGATTTGTGTTTAAATCAAATTGACAATATTCTAAGGTTAAGAGAATATATCCAGACGAATCGCACGTGCCTACATACAGTAAATAGCTCTATATCTATAAATGCCTTAAACGTGTCGCGTTGTTTATTTATTTTCGTCGGTTTATTCGTCAAAAGTTATTTATTTAGTCGTGTATTTTCGAAATTGCACTATATTAGTCGTTAAGTGAATGTTGTAAAGATGTAAACTTCATTTCAACAGAGCGCATGTGAAATTTTAAATGAGGGTAGTAGCTACCAAATACTTGCGACGTTATTTTATATGATGAAGAGCGTACGAGCGTACATTTTACACACGAGGTTAGTTTCTTATAAACCAAAGTTGAATGAAAGCAATTCCTATCAAAATTTTTAGTTCGCGAGGGTAGTTGTTGCCATAAATCTTTTCTGCAATACGCGATGGTAGTTTTTTAAAGTTACTACTAAACACAGCGGACAGCGGGCCTAGTGGTGTTTGCCATAAAACTAACATTTCGCGAAGATAGTGTTTAATAACCTACTTACTACCAGAAAAGACCATTTGATTTGTATGCGAGGGTAAATTTTAACAAAACCAGAAACTAAGTACCTTCCTAACAAAAAAAGTGTAGGGAGGGTAGATTCTACCATAGATGTCTCATACATAAACTCGTGCCCAAGTCACATGTAATTTGGTCGACGTATCAAAAAAAAAAGACTACCCACAATCGTTTGCAACAATTTGCCGAGTGTTGAGATGAAGTTAACATTATAAATGTTTATTATATCACACAGTAGGTATAATTATTGTACCCGTATACATGTGTTTAATAAAAATGGTAGATATATGTAATGAGTGTCTTGATACAAGCAGACGAACTGTAGCTAAATATCAATTACATTTTCGTGATAAGGAATTTTAGTAACGCGTTGATCCCTTTTTAATTAATTGATGTATGACTAGCCAAAGGGAAAAGTATAGAGTGCCACTGGTTAGTAAATGTATAAAGTAAAACTATATAACTCTTGGTAATGGGGGGAGTGGAGGGAGTACGAAGCACAGCACAAAGAACATCCCCAACCATCCTTCAATTTCGTTGTCTCCCACAGTAAATCTTATGAAATTATGTGTATGTATCTCTTTTTACTGTATAAAATATTCTATACAGAGAAGGTATGAGAAAGGTATGCTTAGATGGTTTGGACATGTAGAGGAAATGAATGAAAGGAGACTGACAAAAAGGATTTATGAGTCAAGAGTGAATGCGAAAGTTGTAAGGGAAGACCAAGGCGTACGTTCCTGGACCAAATCCAGGACATTTTAAATAAGGGCCAGGTCAAGAGTACTCTAAACCGACGAACTTGTATGAAAGGTTTAATGAGAATGGTGAGACGTGGTCTCTGCCTACCCCTAAGCTATGGAATGAGGCGTGATGCTATGTATGTCTTTTTACTTTCGCTTTTTCCTTTCAGCTACTTTCAAATCACGAGCAACGATGCTAAAAAAATTTACACTTAAAAAAATACGAGTGTGCTTTAAGACCATACGACTTATAAATTTGAAATCTGGTAATAAATGTGACTCTGATAACTATCGTCCTATTTCTGTGTTGCCTACCCTCAGTATTTTTTTCTGGACTACTGGATCATATTAATAGATATAATTTGCTTCATTCAGAGCAATACGGATTTAGAAAGGGTCGCAATACTACAGACGCGGGTTCGTGCCTTGCGAGACATACTTTTGATGTTTGGGAAAGGTCCCAGAATGCGCTAGGAATATTCTGTGACCTTTCAAAAGCTTTTGATTGTCTGGAACATAGCACTCTCACACTTAAATGAAGTCATTATGGTGTGAGAGATGGGGCACTTAATTTGAATTGAGTTCAAAAGGTATTTGTAAATGGCGTCGAGTCGTCGGGATCACCGTTAAAAATGAGTGTCCCACAAGGCTCATTACTTGGCCCTTTTTTATTTGTAATATATATAAACGATTTAGTTTACCATGTGAAAAACATACAACGCCACCTCAATTTAACGACTTCCTCGATTTAACAAATTTTTCTTAACACCCTTGAATTATCCATGAGTGCGTGCGAATAATACTTTTTTACGACCAGCATCTTTCTTTCTAGTTAAATACTTCTAAAAACGAATTTTGTCAACTCCAAATCTGTATATAACGTTCTCATCAATATGATCCTTAATACCATGGTGTGAGATTCAGTTTTCTTCGTAAAACTATTGAAGTCGTTTGATGAGAAAAAAATGTACAGTGCTGCTCGTCATTATTGTTTCTCAAAAAGGGATGTTTGAACGAAAATATATGTTACCCACTTAACTGTTTTTAAATATCGAGAACGGCTAGACCAATTTGTCTAGTTTTGGTCTTAATTTATTTATGGAAGTCCAGAGGTTTAAAAATAGATTATACATGAAGAAAATGGTGGGAATACAGTAAAAACTACATTTTCTCTTAGAAAATATCCCTACCTGTCAAACATTTGATATTCGTCTTGTCGTTCAGAAATCAATTAAATTTATAATACTTTTTTTTTGACAACCAAGAGTTTCTGAGCGCAACTATATTTTGCGGGCTTTAGCTTAAAGTTCGGGTTTTTTTTATTAGGAACTCGTTTTGTTCCAGTTAAGTTTTGACAACATTTTTTACTAAAGTTGAAACCTACAGGAACTATGATTCGGCATTTTTATTAATTGATTCTGAGGCGGTACGAAATTCGACGGGTTAGCTAGTCAATAACATACATAGCATCACGCCTCATTCCCATAGGGGTAGGCAGAGACCACGTCCTTCCACTTGCTACGATCCTTGCATATCTCCTTCGCTTCTTTCATTCTCATTACACCTTTCATACAAGTTCGTCGGTTAAGAGTACTCTTGACCTGACCCTTATTTAAAATGTCCTGGATTTGGTCCATGAACTTGGTCTTCCCCTTCCAACTTTCGCATTCACTCTTGACTCATAAATCCTTTTTGTCAGTCTCCTTTCACTCATTCTCTCTTCATGCCCAAACCATCTAAGCATACCTTTCTCGATTTTAGTCACTACGTCTTCTTTTATACCAGAACCTTCACTTATCACACTATTTCTTACTCTGTCACTCAGTTTTAATCCACACATATTTCTCAACGCTTTCATCTCTACCGCATTTATTTTACTAGTCTATTATAAGCAGTTTTTCGCTATAACAAATATTTGCGAGATACCGTCGGATTGTTGTATCGAGATTTTATATATACAATGTTTATACATATACACGTAACTGTCAATGAGAGAAAGAGACGATGAAAATGTGTGCTCGCACTTCTCTCTCTTACCTCACGTCTCTTTCTATCTTTACTAATGTATATCTATCTGCCTCTCCTTTGTATTACAAATCCAAAAGTTATAATTCATTCATAAGTTGTAATAATTTTTGTATTTATGAAAAGCTTTTAATTAGTCCGGTCAATTTAGACAATTGAAATAAAGAAAATTCCGACAGAGCCAAATCTTCGTAGAGACCTTAGGTTTACTACAAGGAATAAAGTGTCAAGATTCCCCATTCGTCCCATATGCGCTAAGGGACTGATTCGGGGCCCAAGGTCAAAATTTTAGGTTTTTTGGATCTTTCTCGAAAACGATAAGTTTTATCGAAAAAGTACCACAGAGCTCAGGTGTAGATCTTAACATTCTCTATAAAAATGGTCATTATGATTTTTTCTCTAAGACCCACTATTTCCCAGATCTTGCGCTTGTAAGGATCACGTTATTCATAGTATGATCAATTTTTTAATTGCGGGTAGAACGAAAGAGACTGCCTCTCAGCCCGAGCAGTCTGAACGGGCAGGACCTATATATTCACATTTATACTCCTTCTCCGGTTTAATTTTATCTATAATAATCTAACTACCCTCTATATTAATGCCTAATTTTGCTTTTTGAAAGTATAACTTCTTATGGATGGGTAAACCACTTCTTCACGTAACGCGTTACGGCATCCATCTCTCTGGTTTTCCTTTTTCTCACGCATACGGCAGCCGTATTTCGGACAGACCCTTCCCTCTCTCTCTGTGTTTAGTGTGCGATAGACATATACCATTGACATAACCTAATTTTTTTAAGAATATGGTGGGCTTGTTTCAAGTTAAGTTTTTTTTTAAATAGATCGATAGGGTTGTGACTATAACTAGATTTCTTAGCTACAGTTACACGTCTGATAAATGAGCTTAACTTTTTTACTACGCCTAGATATGGCGTTGAAGTTTTTCAGAGGACGAACAATGGTTTTTGAATCGAGCAACGAACGTATTGGACTACATCTTTTATTACTACAATGAATTTTATTTCTTTATGTGGGTATTTGGTAAAAGTGTTACTAGTAATTTTTGGAAATACCCCACATTATCTAATAAAAAATACACATACAAAATTGATTTTTTAAATTCTAGATTTTTCTTGTGTTTAAAAGATGTAGTCCAAAAAGGGGGATGTCTGTTAGTCTGTAAGCATCATGATGTGTATTTTGTTGTTGTATATTATTCGGTAGCTAAGATTGTATCCGAGGACGGTATTATGTATTGTCTGATAAATAAAGCTAGTCATGTGTTTTTTTTTGTCCTTATTATCTACTCTAGGAATTATTTAAACAAGGTAATCCCACAGCTGGGCACAGAATTCGTCTAGTTTTATTGGATTACAGACCCACCAAGCTACTCCTAAGAATTACTACAGGGATATGCAGGTTTCCTCACAATGTTATCCTTGATGTCAACTATTAGATTTAGATATGATGCAGATACTTATGACAGGAGTATAGGAAATAGGTCAAAGGGTTATTAAAAAGATTATCAATTTTCTCGTAATAAATATTATTTCAACGTCACGTGCACTAGCCTAGTTTTAATGTACAGGATCCGGCCGCAAAAGGACACAAATCAAAATAATATTTACAGAGAACTTTATAAAAAATATACATGAACTACACATACACAATATTAATTTTTCAATCGTCCGGAAATAGAATACGATAAGAATGTTAATAAATTTAAATAACGTAAAGTCACCCCCTTACTCCAAACTTGATCAATATATAAACTGTCATATGTCGAAAAAATACAGGTTTTACAAGAAAAACAAACTTCGATAATCTAATTTGTATGCCAAATTTTATAATGAAACTTTAAATGTTTACAGATTCAAAACATAAAAATAGTCATTTGAAGTTACTCCTAAAAAAAAGTTCAAATCTATCTACCCTCGTGGCTTCCAACTAAAGTCTATTTAAAAGATCTCGTATGGGTTAAAATTGGACCAAAAAACCAGATATTTTGAGTTTTTTAATGGTTGATTTAAAAAAAATTGTAAAAGCCTTTTGGATTGTAAAACTTGTACTTTTGGAATTAAGAGTTTTCTTGTGATTCAAGAAATGTAACTCACAACATATTAATAACCGAACAAACATTACAATATAATATTTGGGCTAACAAACAATTATAATAGTTATCTATAAATAAATATAACAATTGAAATATAAAATAACTAATGGCAGTTAATGGTTCCGGAATGATAAATACAAGAGACCAAGTTTAGGAGAAAGTTCTAAGAAAGATCAGTGATGGCAAACCTTTGGTAGTTTATAACAATTAATGCATTAAACTTACGACATAAAATATATTCAAATGTATGAGGTTTATATCGACGCTGGAAGCCGAACACGTAATAATCTGCCAAATATTGGTTTAACATAAAGGATAATGCCGCTAGTCTTTGTTAAGAATAATGGCGCTATAATCATTGCTCTTTAAAGAAACTTGTCACTAATAGTCTTTGTTGTTTTTGTTACAAAACTTAAGAATGTTGCCGCTATAGTCATTGCTTTATGACACAACTTTAGAATAACGCTGCTATAGTTATGGCTTTTTAACAAAATTTTAAGATCAAACCGCTATAGTCATTGCTTTACGACAAAACTTTAGGATAATGTTGCTATATTCATGGCTTTTAGACAAAACTAGAATGTTGTTGTTACAGTCATAGCTTTTAGACAAAGCTAGAATGTTGTTGCTAGTCATAGTTTTTTTGACAAAACTTTAGGATGTTGCTGAGACAGTCATTGCTTTATGACAAAACTTTAGGATAATGTTGCTGTAGTCATAGCTTTTTGACAAAAACTAAGATTTTGACTTTAGGATAATGTTGCTGTAATCATAGCTTTTTGACAAAACTAAGATTTTGTCGATACAGTCATTGCTTTATGACAAAACTAGGATAATGTTGCTGTAGTCATAGCTTTTTGACAAAACTAGAATATTGTTGCTAGTCATAGCTTTTTGACAAAACTAAGATTTTGTCGATCATCGAAGTCCCAGGTTTTTGCAAGATTTTTAGGATAATCTTAATCTTTTAGAAAACAAAATATTGTGTCTGAGTATAAAATATGTCAAAATAGGTTGAATACTAATGTTTTGGATTTGCACGTTATTACGTATTTGATTTTCAGCGTCCATATTTATTTGTTAAATAAATTTTTATACTAATGTTGACAAAAACAATTACACATTTATAATTAATTTGTAATTTCTGGTATTTTTTTTGACGTTTTTAGTTTTATTTATAAAAAAAAATGTTAAGAATAAATTTTAATACATTATATTTTTAATAAATTATAAATATACACATATGTAAGAAATGTTAATTAAAAACATTGAAATTTTCAATCAAAATGTGAATTCTTAAATGTATCACGAAAAATTAAAAATAACATACATACTGACAGTGGAAAGCAAACACGTAGTAACCAACAAAATGTTATTTTAACGAAATATTAGTATAAAACTACTCTAGTCAATTTGTTTCGAAACAAAATATAAATAGTGTTGCAAACGAAAACTTTTTGTTTTGTTTTGATGAACGATATTGGATTTGCGACTTACTACGTATTTGCTTTCCAGCGTCGATATGCTCTTTTGGGTTATATATTTTTTTAAACTAACCAAATTATTTGAAACATTAAATTAATCAATATAAAACTTTTTAGTGAAACAAAAGGTTGGCCACCACTGTCTCCAAATAAAATGACTCAATACATATTAATAATTAACGGAGAAAATCTAAAATTTGTGTATAATGTAAATAAAATAATATATGATGAGTATGATCATATGCGATGTATATTTCATTTAACTATTTTATCTAGTGTCGAAAGTATTTCGTGACTACCCGCGGGTAGACCACAAGTGACGTCATCATTATGACGTCACAATATGAAGATATGTCTGTGTGTATGATACGTCGAGAAGGGAAGTGAGAGAACTCGTAAACCGAGCGGTTCCAATAATATATGTACCCAAATTTAGTCTTTCCATTTCATAAAAATGCCTCTTTACAATGGCCAGAGGATTTTTATATACAACTACCGCCGAAACCGATTTTTTTTTATAGTTTCATTTTTATTTTAAAAAGAACCTCTTGCAATTTTGATGTTTTTTATAACTACCGTCAAAATCATTTAAAAAAAAAAAACTTTTTACCACTGCCACCGAAACCAAAGTTTTTAAGAGTCTTTTCAAAACACTTCTTTTATTTTTAAAAAGTAATTTTTATTAAAGAAAAACCCTCTTTATACCCTCTGGGTGAGAGGCTTATTTTACAACTACCCCCGAAATAAAAGATTTACAGTATTCATTAAAATAAAATCTCTTTTTTGTGCAGTTGAATATTAATTAAATGTAAAATTTGACAATTACAATGTAAAAGGCATTTGGACTAATATTTCCTACGAAAAAATGCCAAAATTTTAACAAAAATATCAGTACTAAGAAGTTATTTTCAAAAATACCCTCCTAATTGTGAATTTTTTTTGAATGACAAAAGCTTTGGTATCGGTATATGAGACAGTGTTTGTTGCAATCAATGATTAATTGTCTTTGGTACTTAATCTACGCTACCAATCTACATCTAGCATCAAACTAAACTCCATCAAATGAGCAAGTTTCCCAATATGCTTTAAATTGGCAATGTTTTTTTTATTGCTGGCTGATTTTATTTAAAATGGATTCGCGAGTGACACCAATGGGAACCAGAATTTTATATTTAAATATAAAATTAAATCGTTTGATATTCCACTTAGGTGGTTTTAGTTTATTATTATTGACATTAGAATAATTTAGAAAGTAAAAGCACATTGGGAAAGAGCCAGTAAAATGCTACATCTAACGTAGTTGGAACCTTTTGTGGTGTCTGTGTGGTATGGTATGGTCTGTGATTCAGAGAGCCAGAGCAGCGGACCGCTTGTCCCGGCTTTTGTTCCTGGCGACGGTACGCGCTTTACAAGCAGCTGTATTCTGTAGGTGCTGTGAACAATAATAAATAATTATAACCCGGCTCTCGAGAATTTGTCTGCGTAGATGCCTTTGGTGGCTTATTGGTACCAGTAATCTATTTTGGTATTATAATCGAGTGGTGAGGAATGAGCTGTGGTCAACGTTATCTACGCATGGGGTGAGCGATAGTCTGGTTCAAGCATTGAAGTCTGTCTATGAGAGTTCTAGTGCTTGTGTCAGAATAAACGGAGCGTACACGGAGTGGTTTACGAGGTGTTCGACATGGATGTGTTGCGTCACCATGACTGTTCAACCTATTCATGGATAACTGTTTGACAGATTTAAAATAAAGTATGTATGGATTAAGAATGAACGAATTACTCATCAAATGTTTAATTTACGCTGATGATCAAGTAATACTTGCGTCATCCGCTAATGAGCTACAGGAGATGTAAATTATAATGAATGAAGCTTTCAAAGGGAAAGGAATGAAAGTCAATGTAAACAAAACGAAAGTTATGGTTTTTGAAAGAGATGAATCTTTGATGAATGGCAATATTTTGATAGATGAGGAACAAGCGGAAGAGGTGAAAGAATTTGTTTACTTGGGATCTAAATTTACAAAAGATGGAACATTTGAAAGTAGAGTGAATGCAGGGAATATGGTAAATGGTGCCCTGCAGGCCTTTATGAATAGCCAGATGGTCAGACTGGCTGTGTATGCTGGAGTGTTGGTGCCTACACTTATGTATGGCAGTGAAAGTTTGGTATGGCAGAAGAATCACAAAAGTAAAATAAATGCAGTAGAGCTGAGAGCGTTGCGAAGTATGAATGGATTAAAACTGAGTGACAGAGTAAGAAATAGTATGATAAGAGAACGTTGTGTTATAAAAGTAGACTTAGTGACTAAAATTGAGAAAGGTATGCTTAGATGGTTTGGGTAAGTAGAGAGAATGAATAAAAGAAGACTGACAAAAAGGATTTATGAGTCAAGAGTGAATGGGAAAGTTGGAAGGGGAAGACCAAGGCAACGTTGCTGTACCAAATGCGGGACATTTTAAATAAGGGCCAGGTCAAGAGTACTCTGAGCCGACGAACTTGTATGAAAGGTTTAATGAAAATGAAAGAAGCGAAGGATATTTGCAAGGATTGTGGCAAGTGGAAGGATGTTGTCTCTGCCTACCCCTATGGGAATGAGGCATGATGCTATGTATGTAATCTATTTGTCTTGGGCTCTATTCACAGCAGGACATATTTAATTAATTGTATGTTACGGTAACTTCCAATTAAACGGTTTAACACAGTCTTAAATTGTATCATCACTTACTATCAGTTCCAATAACAGTTAATCTTATTCACAAGGATGGTTTATGTATATTGTTTGTGTAGGTTTTACATCTTCTAAGGTATATATAATAGTCATGTGCTTTAATTTGACAGTTATACATGTCTTAATCACTCTGATTTCAAGAAAATAATTGCTGGTGTACCACAAGGAAGTGTCTTAAGTCCCCTATTATATTTACTCTACCTGCAATACAACTGTATTAATATTATACTATAGTATAATATTTGTGTGAGTTTTACAAAAAATGGGTGATTGATGGCATATTTATCCTTTAATAATTCACTATACCTATTTTATCTTTAAGGAAATTAGTTATACAGACGAATAAAGTTATTTTAAACATCAATAGAAAATCCAGAGTCAGACAAGCGGCTGTTATAATATAAAGTATAACGTAAGCACTATGGGTGAGGGACTTTGTTTTGCTTATTTTGGATGACATGGGGGTTAGACGAGACTAGATGAATACGTCGTCGGGAGTTATTTACTTTTTGACAAAAATGTAAAGTATGTTAATTTGTCGCTTCTCTATGTTGAATACTGGATCAATAAAATCTGATGTCTATCCTGAATCTGTTTTATTATTTTTAGAATTATAAACATTGTAATAATAGTATAAATAAAACTAATTTAGAATTGAAAAATATTTACATAAGCAGCAACGGAGGGGGTAAGAGCTTTGCTTACTTTTGCTGACAAATTGGATGTGGGGGTAAATAATTGTAATAAATCTGAAATCATAACCTTTGAACGGCCCCCAAGAAGACATCTATTCTGATCTCAATAAAATAAACGCTGGTGTACAAAAGGGAACCATCTAAGGTCCTCTATTATATTTACTCTATACCTGTGTTATCACTGTATCGGTATACATTTGTGTGCGTTTTAAATAAATAGTCATGTACTTTGCCATCATTGTTGAGTCATATACAAATACAGTATTGACTTTTATCAACTTAAATATGCGAGATACCTTAAACATCAATATCTAACAGACAACAACATAATGCAATTCTCAAGAAAATAAAGGCTGGAGTACCACAAGGATGTGTTTTAGGTTCTCCATTATATTTACTCTATATTTGTGATACAACTGTATTAGAAAACAATAAAATTGCGAATTTTTCAGATACTTCTATTATAGCAACTGGAGAAAGTTGCGACGATGTGAAAAAGGTTCAAGCCACAATGAATAAAATGCATGAGTGAATAATGAAATGGTGGATAAGGCTAAAGGATGTAATTGTATCTGGATAGGCATAAGTTGCTGTAAGACAGCTAAGTACCTAGGTACGATGCTGGATGCAAAACTTGGAAGGAAAATTATGTCACTGGAACTAGTATAATAAATATTTTAGTCAAGTTTGAAGTTGTGTAAACAAAATTACTCATTTTAATATCATTCACATATTGGATGTATCAAGTTAATGTGGTTTTATAGCAGACAAAACGTGTAAGTTCAATGTAATGAAGTATATGTGCGAAGTCTGGGCGAATCACTGTGTATTAATTTTTGTAATTCTCACTCACCCGTTGCAGTTTGTTGAGTTTGGCGTGCGGTTGTATGACATCTAGTGCTGGGTGTGCGGAGAGCCCTAGTGCCAGTCGTAAGGGCACGCAGTGGGGCGCAAGGGCCGCCATCCCGGCTCCTAGTGCGGCGGCCAGGGCCCCGTAGGCCCCGCGTGTTCCCCACGAACACAGGGTCACCGTTTCACCAGCGACACGTACTCGTTCCACACCAATACTGCCATCCTGCAGAAAATAACATTTTGTATAACTAATTATTACTCACGACGTTTAGAACTCAAATTTATACATAGCACATGCATGCTGGAAAACAAACACATGGTAGCCCTTAAAATATTGTTTTAACAAAACTTTAGGACGATTCCAATAAAGTCAATCAGTTTAGCAACAAAATATGGTGTCCAAAAATTATTTTCATGAAATGTTTTTCTGTTTTGATGAACAAGTTTGGGTTTACAAGTTTATCTATTAATGCTTTGTGAAGTAATGTCTCACTTCTATTTTTTATTTGATGACTAGTACGCGATTGACTGTATCTTACATAATGGTAAGTGATGGTATAATCAAAGATCTGGTAAGAGGTAATTTAGCTCATATATTTTTTGCAGGAATGCTACCTTTTTTGGTGGTTGGTTCTTATTAAAATCAGAATATGGAATTTTATAAATTAATCCCAGTGGGAATCGAACCCAGGGCCCCTGCCAAAGGATCAAGTACTCGCACCATAGCACCAACAGGGTCTTTTACTGTAAGAGATCTCAAACATACCATGACACTAACGATAGAGCTCTCTCGCTCGCACACTGGTGCATATTAATGTGTGACAGGCGATAGTGTTCTCTTAGTCGTACATCGGTGCCTATCAGCATATGACAAACTATAATGCTATCTTGGTAGCTCCTGATTGGACAAAAGATTACTCTATCCAGTCGTAACTATTGTGCTACTATAACGAGTTATGATGTTGTATATACAGTATACACCAAAGTCCTTGAGAATGGTATCATGCAGGGGATCCATACCTCAAAATATTTCAGTATGTCCCTGAAGGTGGCCCGTTGTATTTTGCGGTCCCGTTTAGCCCTGTACTTGTGGGGGTCTCGTGCCAGTTGCTCTAATCTGGGCAGCAGCTCCTCCTCCAGTTCTGATGCCAATCCGCCGCCTTCTTCCCCAAACACTCGCTCATGGGCAACTGCCAGTGCACCACCAGCGGACATTCGCACCTAATAATCATGATATTAGTATATATTTCACCTTATACAATACCAGACAAGATTGCCTCAGTGGTCTAGTGGTTAGCATGTTCGATTACAAACATGAGGTCCTGGGTTCGAGTCCCGGGTCAGGGCCATTCAAAAATCAATATTGAGTTTTCTATTAAGATTTTCTCAATATTTGCTCGAAGTTGGGAAGTTGGCGGTACGAACCACCGCTCTGCCTCAGAGAGCAGGTTAATCCGTCGGTCCTGCACCTGATGCATCTCCGGTCGTGACATCATCACATCGGCCTATAAGAGTGAAGGAATAGAGATTGCACTTGTGTACTATGCCTGCCAATCTGCATTGGAGCAGCGTGGTGGGTCTATGCTCTAAAAACCCTCTCTCATATGAGTGAGGAGGCCGTTGCCCAGCAGTGGGACGTCAATGGGGTGCTACTTACCTTCTTTTTTTTAATACCCGACAATGGATTAATTTTTTTTACATTACAAAATGGAATGAAAACAATACTATCTATTGGCATGTGAAAATGAGTTCAATAGTTTAACGCAAACAGACACAGATGCGGCAGACTTTGTTTTATAATATGTGGAGATATATCAATAATAAGTGAGCTATCAGTATAAAATAAGAAACTAAGGAAGATGGTCTACCTCTAGGCTGCAAGCATCCAGCAGTTCGGCCAGGCGTCGGAAGGATGGTTGCCTTTCAGCCAGGATTGTTCTGGCATGCTGTGGCTCAGTGAGGGCCAGGAGTAGAGCCCATCCATCCAGAGCTGCTGCGTGCCAAGCGCCTTCCTCCACAGCTGCTCCCGAAACCTTCACGGTGCCGTCACCCTGGAAACACACAACTCTCTATTAACTAGTTTCAAAAAATTACGAGTCATCCAAACGGGGTACCAAAAGACCCCAGTTCATTAAAAATATTCATGTTTAACGTATGTATGTCTAGCATACTATATTTTTTTGCACATACTATATTTTAACAGCTATTTAGAACTTTGGAAGAAATCATTAGTTAGCTATAAGACTGCCTTTTATACATTTATTTTTGAGGTCGCTAGAAAGTTTTTGTTTTATTAATCCTGTGTCTTATATGCAATAAAGAATAAAAACAAAATAAAAGGTGTGATTTATTATTTATCAAACTAAACTATATAAAGATGGAAAAGAAAATAGAGTGCAAAGGGCAACCATATCATCGGTCCTCGTTTTCAGAAGCGGTCTCCTGAAAACAAGGACGATGACGGTACTAATGACATCTTTAATAATGGGACGGAAAAAATGGATCTCAATTTAAAAAGTTTAATAAGCGTTATTTACGCTCCATCGTGTTAGTACAGCTAAATAATTTCATCAAAAATACGTCACTGGACTTAAAAAATCCAATAATGTAACAAATAACGAACGAACGGGTCAACGAACGCACATGCGCGGAGCTGCGGTTTTTCGCAGTTTCGCTCAATTTTATTTCGGTCCTATCATCAAAGATGTCATTAGTACTTATCATCTGTTCTCATTTTCAGGAGCGGTCTCTTAACAACTTGTATACAATATCAATAATTGTTTTAGTAAGAGCTGATAGGTCTACCTTGAGGTAGCTGCCGCTGAAGATGGTCTCGAACATCCTCATGATGTCCAGGATCTCGCTGAGGTCCTCCTCCAGCAGATAGCACAGTACCGCCAGCGAGGAACAACACTGAAACCAGACACATTTATTATTTACTAGCTGACACTTTTTAAATCCCTGATATCTTTTAAGATATTCATTATAATGAAATGCTGTAAAAGGCAATTTTGATATACATTAAATATAGAATATATGTAATTTATTCAATTGGATAAAAAATGAAATTGTACTGTATAAAATAGTTTGGTAAATATACATATTTTTTTGTAATATGTAAAACATTAAAAGATACCATGTTGGAATTTTTATGGGTCCTTTTACGAGATACAATTCTATAGTATACATATTAAATTGATCTATCTGGTAATCTGCGATTTAGCAAAAAAAATATGTTTGATATGACGTCTAATTATAAATTGTAAATTAAAACTGCCTCTTGTATCACTCTACTGCTGAATATACCGGCCGGAATACGCGGCCGTGCAAATGTACGGCCGCGTATGAAGGCTAAAACGTAAACAGTGAAATACATCTGTCTCACTCTTTCCTTAAGGAGGTACTACGTTTTGTTAGTGTCGGGGCCTCAGTGTTTATAAAAGATAACACTTACACTGTCTAGAAACTTAGTTTATTAATTGTTGATATGATTTTATAATTCTTATTAATTGTTAATATGATTTTATAATTCTCACAACTCTGACAGTTAACTAGAATCACTTTATTCAGCGACTCGCGAGAACCTTTTCAAGAGGTCTATCGGCAACTATATTGGTCAGGACCTTACTCTTATTTCTAGTCCAGGTCCGTAGTCTTGGACAGCAATTCGACTAATTACCAGAACGACTGACTGTTTCAGGCAGAGCTATGTTTTTTATAGCAATATATCGATGATTGATTGTTTACATCTTGACTGACTGACAGTCGATAGCTGCAGGTCAGCATTATTAATATAGAATTTAGGAATGTAACAGTTGGTTAGAGTGAGAGATACAACATGTATTTCAATATAGACTAGGAAAGTGTTAAGTTAATGTTAGTTGTTACCTCAGTACGTGTGTCCAGAGAAGCTGATTTGTCAACGGCAGCTGCTGCCAAAGCTGGACGTACCTCGTCCATGAATTCCTCTGTACCTTCTTCACCGATCTGAAGATAAAATTAAATATGCCAATAATTCAAACTTACGAATTATTCGTTCCGAATCGAATGTTAATATTCGATTTGAAACTCGAATCGAATAATTGGTAAACTAATAAATTTCAATTCAAGGTTTCTTATATTCAATATTCAAATATAAATTTAACTGTCTATTTAAATTAATTCAATTCCAATAAGTTCGAGTGCGTTTACGTTATCTGTCGTTCTTTCAATTATTTTCCTGCATAATAAATTGCAAATTGTAGAAATATAGTAGACGAAAATTATTCCCTGGTGAAATTTTTTTCGGAGTGACAGAGATGAACATATATTGAAAATGAGCAATTTATTATTATTATATAAGTTGAATATATCGATACACGATTTAATTTATTGAAAGAGAAACAATTGAAAATCCAGAGATATTTAATTAATTACCGAATTATTCGGAAACTTTCGAATTATTCGATTCGGACGTTTTTCGCACACCCCTACTTGGTACCTAGAGAGAGAGATATTTTTAAATAAAACAAAATGAATAACTTAAACTAATCTATGTTGAACTATTAAATATTGAAATTGTTGAACTTAAGAAAAGCTTGTGTCATTATTTGAATTGTATGTATATAAATACAATATTAATATGCTTACTGTCAATGGTATATGTCTACCGCCACTATTTATTTATTTATTTAACAAAATCCACAGCTTTCTTAAAACTAACATATAATCTAATTAAAATTAAGGATTTTACATTTGTTTATTGGACTAATAAGCGCCAGAGAGATTGCGCGTGGGTGTGAGCCTGTCTATGAATGTGTGTGTGTGTGTCTGGAGTCAAATACTAGCTACCTATTCACTATTTAAATTCATTAATTGTATTAATTCCTTTTTAAATACTGAGAATAAACACGAGAGGGGGAAGTGTCTGTCAGTAATACGGCTAGCGCTGTCAACGCTGGGTTAGAGTGAGAGGGAAGGAATCTGCCTACCACTGCCCGATACGTGAGAGAGAGAGGGAAGCCAGTTTGACTGGTCCCAGAACGCGTTACGTAACAAAGCGGTTTACACTAAAGAAGTTATCATTTCAAAAAATTATGTAAATCAATATTTGGAAACGATTTGAGCTTTCGATAAAAGTGTCAAATTTCCACCGATTTTTTCAAATTTTATTATAAAGGAAGGTAGCCTATTTGTACAAATTTACTTCTCTACCAATTCTGTCACAATATATACGGAAATTTTGAAGCATTAAAAACACGGCATTGTATTTTTTTAGACATGATTGATGAGCGACTTCACAAACACATAGTTTTCCACGCAACCACGTAATTATGAAGTCACCAACAATGACTTCACGTTTGAAAAAATCCATAGGCATATCTTGAATACAATTACTGCAAATATTAAAACTTGTCTGTATATGTAAATATAATGTGTCTATGTATTTAAATAAGTTTTTTTTAACACATAATGGCAACCAATCAACAGATTTTTAATGTCTTATTTTATACAAATAGGAAATAATTACGTAATTGTTTTGGGTGTTTTGATGATTTTTGTGTGTGTTTGTACTTTGTGTTAGTGAGTGTGCGCCAGCGACTTTGTGTGCGTGCGTACGAGTTTGGATGTATGTATCAATGTGCAAGAATAAATAAGTTTAAGGTTTGAAGCAGAGAATATATTGATTGTTTTTGTGCGTATATTAATCTAACTCAAAACTTGCAAATGTGATAGGCACAGTTCGAAATTCCGTGTGGATATAGGGAAACCCGTTCTTAGTGACCGTCTATACCGTGAAAGGGATATGTTTGCCGAAATTAGTTATTCAGACGAGTAATTTTAGAGATTTCGTGAAAATGGGGAAAACACTTGTGGATACTCTAGCAATATGCAAAATACCCGACTGGGTTTGTTGTGGGAACCCTCGTAAACGTTAGATTTTAAGTCGCTCTTTAATACCATCATCAGAAGTACGTTAGAATTGTGTGTGGAGAAAAAAAAATTACGATATAAAAGTGCTGTAATAAGCCTACTTGAATTAAGATAATTTTGAAATCACACGGCGGGGGGAGGGAAGGGGGCATCTTTTAGGGAATTTACACAATGGGGAGGGTATAATCAATACGTTACCTGTAAAGCCAGTAGTGGTGCAACGGCTGCTGCTGCTCGTTTCTCTCCATCTTTTCCTCTCCTCAAAGCCTTGGTGACGTGTTCGGCCAGGGTGACTCGCTGCCCGCTCAATATATGTGCGAGGTAGCGCCGCTGCAGTGCGTTACGTAAGGACACGAGTGCCGCAGCGCGCGCTGCGTTGGCTCTAGCACTCAGTGCATCTATGACCTCAAGCACTTTCTCTTCTAGTTTGATTTCGTTTTCTGGAAAATATTTATTAAGGATACATTCCTTAGGGATAAGGAGATTTTATTACTGACTTGTCTTTGCTGGTAAACCCCGACGTCAGGAGTGTGGAACTCGGTGAGGCCTCACAATACCCAATAGCTAAAGAAGTGGCAGCCCATTGGTGGGCACACGCCTCCTCCCTCATAGAAGATAGGGTTTTTTAGAGCATAGACCAACCACTCTGCTCCACTGCATATTAGCAGAGATACAAAAGTGCACTTTCTATTTTTTCGCTCTCACAGACCGACGTGACGGCAATCTGACACGACCTGAGAGATATCAAGCACAGGACCGACGACTTAACGTAATCTCCGAGGCCCGGGGGTGGAGCACACTACCAACTTCGTGCAAATATTGTTAAAATTTTAATAGACCCAGGACTTCATGTCTGTAGCCTAACATGTTGACAATTAGACCCAGCGGAACTGTTTTCATCCATAAGTGAGGCACCAGTCCATAGTGTCACAGATAAGTGCGACTGAGGATTTCCAGAGCTGAGGGGTAGCATCAATTGCATTCTCATTGGAGAGCATGGCACCTGTAATACCCTACATTCGCTTTCCCGGGGATCGAACACGAGATCTCTGTTAGCAAAGCGGGTACCAGCAGCACTATCAATCAGCAAGGTCGTCTCATCATCATTTTTACCCATTCAACCTTCAAATCAATGGCATGTGGACGCTGTTATTAATGTATGATATAAAAAATGAATCGCAAAATGTCCAACACATTTAAGCGCATAACTCAACGCCTGGGTCAAATGATTTTTTTTTAAATGTTTTTTGAGGTCCAAGGATGGTTTTTAGGGCAAGAAAAGTTCGAATAATTGCAGGGGAAAACCCTAAAAATAGCTTTTCTGTTTCTCATACAAACGTTTTGTAACTAAAACATAGAGTCAATTTGACCTTTATTGCTATTCAATAAAGTTCATAATAAATTACAAGTACTCACTGTTGTCTAAGCAATGTAGGTGTGTTCCGAAAGTCAAAGAGTCAATTTGCAATTTATTGCCGCTGTACAAAGTTCAAAATCAATTGAAAAGTCACAACCCAACCAAATTGAATAATCACAAAATTTAAGAGCTATAGATATTTAGTACTGCTGTAATTTCATTTCGAAATCATTCGTAAAACTGAATCTACCATATTCCAAATCTTTTTGACTGCTAGTTTAATCATATATTTGTTATTGATTTGCCTTTTTTCTACTGGATATGTAATAACCTTATTTTATTTTTAACTAGGTAATACCAACTCTATTGATTTTAAGTCTGAAGGGGCATAGATAATTCTGACCACTTTTAATAAGTNGAGTCAATTTGCACTTTATTACCGCTGCACAAAGTTCAAAATCAATTAGATAGTCACAACCCAACCAAATTGAATAGTCACAAAATGTAAGAGCTATAGATATTTAGTAGTGCTGTAATTTCATTTCAAAATCATCCGTAAAACTGAATCTACCATCTTCCAAATCTTTTTGACTGCTAGTTTAATCATACATTTGTTATTGATTTGCCTTTTTTCTACTGGATATGTAATAACCTTATTTTATTTTTAACTAGGTAATACCAACTCAATTGATTTTAAGTCTGAAGGGGCATAGATAATTTTGACCACTTTTAATAAGTTTTTTTATCTCAAATAATAAATAACATTATATCGAACAGTTTGGATATGATAATACTTATTAAAGTATTGTATAATCAGGTAAATAAAAATTGCAATACACTTGCAGCACTAAAGATAACGAGAGGTATAGAGATAAGAAATTTAATTTTGTTTATAATGAAAATTTGTAAGCATAGCTGATCGAATTATAAAATATTTATCAATTGTTTTATTTTAAGAAATTGTTATAACATGTCTTATCTTAAGTATGCTATGCTTTATAATATGAAAACTACAGAATTGTCAAGAGATTTTTACTAATAGGGAGAGGGAATCATAAAGTAGGTTTAGATATATATAATTTGTCAAGGTTTTTTTTTATAAATTGTTTGAAGGACCACCTAAATAAAGCCAGAGATTTCATAGAAGACACTGCCTTATGCCTTACATTATTATTAATCCTATTTATGTTGAAAAAAAATTATGAATATTTAATTTTGAAGCATATTTTATGAGAACTTTTAATTAAAATACTGGTTTATATAATTGCCAATAAAAACACTTATATTTATTTACTTAGGTAATGTTCTTTATTATTTTAAAATCATGAATTTTTATTTCAAGAACAACATGCAATGTCAACTGTTGCAACACAAAATTAACAACCCTCTAATATATAACAATTGTTCCATAGACAGTGCTAATAATGCTGCTGTTCTATATGAACCTTGTTTCCTGTATATGGCTAGATAATTAGCACATCATATATAAAAATATTGTGTTGAAATGAATAAAATCAGCTAAAAAACTGAGACAAAAATTGACCTGGATCAATCCAACCTGAACCAACTTCAATTACATTTAATACACAGATAGTGTAGAGCCTCTTAAAGGACATATGTAACTTTTTAAAGGTCTGTAAAGGATTGCAAGTATCATTATTTTTAGAGCTAAAAGACTAAAACACACTTATTAAGCTGTTGATTTGATATAAAAAAATATTACATTCAAAATTTATAAAAGTTTTACCCTTAAGTATGTAAAATAACAATCCTTACTAATATTATAAATGTGAAAGCAACTCTGTTTATCGGTTGCCCTTTCACACAGAAACTACTGAATGGATTTAAATTAAGTTTGTTATACATATAGTCTAAAGACAATAAGCTACTTGCAGTGTTACACATTGTTAAAGTATTTATATGAGTCATATTTGCAAAAAAATTGCCTATTATTAAAAATGCTGCTCAAAAACACTATTTCACACAGATGAGAATACCTGGCAGTCAACACTTACCATCATCAGGGATGTCAGATTGACCAGATGTCTCCGAACATGTCATGTCAATTCCCGCATCTTCGTCAGAAGAGTATGGCTGCTCAGTTCTTCTGTGTTCTGAAAGGAAAGACATTGTTCTCACCAAGTCATATTACATCTTTTTTTTAATCAGCCCATGAATGTCTCACTGCTAGACACAGGCCTCCTCACTCATAGGAGAGAAGTTTTAGAGCATGAATATAAATAATAATAATAAAACCACCATGCTGCTTTATTGAGAGTTGGCAGGCATAGTACAAAAGTGCACTTTCCGTCCTTCACTCTCATAGTCTGATGTGTTGTGAACACAAGACAACTGGAGAGAGATCAGGAAATATTGATGAAATCTTAACAGAAAACTCAAGATTTTTGAATTTGCCTAAACTGGAGTTCGAATCCAGGGCCTCACAGATTTTTTTATCTATTCTGTAATAATTTACACATTTTATTTATTCAATAAAGTTTGTAAGCATAGCTGATGAACAAATTTCTATATTTTGTAAAAGTTATAATGTTGGCATCATATCAATGATTGATGACCAAAAAATCAAAATATACCACATTTTCAAAATAGGGTTCACAGTTTCAAATACATACAAACATACAGGGAAGGTAATATTTATGTGATAAAAATATGATTTATTATATTTATCTATTATTAAGAATCCACAATTATTTTAAAATGTGACATAAAAACATTGAATGCTTCATAAAGGAGTATTCTACATGTAAATTATTGTTAAAAAAAAGTAAGTAGCAGCCCATTTACGTCCCACTGCTGAGCACAGGCCTACTCACTCCGAGGAGCGAGGGTTTTTAGAGCATAGACCCACCACACTGCTCTGCTGTGGATTGGCAGGGATAGTATACAAATGCATGCTCTATTCCTTCTCTCTCATAGCCTGATGTGATGAGAATCCGACACGACCAGAGAGAGATCAGGTGCAGGACCGACGGCTTAACATGCTCTCCGAGACACAGGGATGGATCACACCACCAACTTCCCAACTTCTGGCAAATATTGAGAAAATCTTAATAAAAAACTCAATATAGATTTTTGAAGTGGCCCAATCCGGGACACGAAATTATTGTTAAATATGTATTAAATGAATGTGTCTGTTAATTTAGAGCTATAGAATTAGCAGTTTAAAAATGAGAAATTGACCAAAATTTATAATTATTGTTTAATATATGTCAATATTTTAAAAGGTTATGAACTAATTCCAAATAAGACAATATAACATTAAAGTTTATGATTATAAGTTGAGTATATCTACAATTTTAATTGTATAAATGTTCAATTAAGAAGGTGAAAACAAAGTATGTGAAATTATTTATACAGATAAATCACTATATTTTATTCAAAGACTAGGAGCAATAATAAAACCTGTTATTTTATGGTCATAACTAAAGGTCATTTGGATAAATGTTAAAATAATGTTACCATTCACTTTACTACCATTCTATTTGACTGGAAATGTAATAGAAAAAGATTAACTCCCCTAGGCACTTATTCATATATAAACATATATATCAGCTACAATCATATTAGCTAACCATAAAAAGATCAGTTAATTAATCTTAAAAGATAAATATATATTTCCTGACAAGTTCTTTAGAAACTTATAAGAGGAAAATTCTGTCATACATAATTGTTGCATAACTTGTAGGAAACTCTCAACAGGAATACAGTTTCCCCATTTTTCATTTATGCCCCACTCCTCTTGGCCATAACATTAAGTGATAGTTTATAATTTTCCTTGATAAATAGGTTATTCAACACTAACTAAATTTTACAATTTGAACCAAATCCAAAAAGGGCACAGTCAACCAATAAACTCGTTACCTTTATATTAGTATAGATTACACACACTTCCCTCTACTTATTTAATGATATGACATCTTATTATACACACTACAGTTGAATAAAGTATGAGTATTGTATTTCACAAGAGATTTGTAAGTAATACAGTACTAGTAGGTGAAATATGTGTATGTGCAAATCTTTACTTTTCAGTTAAGACAAACAACATATAAACTATACATTTACTTAGTCATGTATCAATTAAAAATATTATGTAAATTTGAGAACATTGTTATCTTAACATATATATATAACTATAATATTAATTAAACTATTAGTTTTAAGTAATAATATATAGGTGCAGTATTACAAAAGTACATGTATACTAATGATAAAAACACTTTTTGAAATATGTGATTGTGTAATGAAGTTAACTATCTCTATGGTTATATAACATATTTAATAATATCAATTTATTGACCACAGAAAAGTCATTTATCATCACAAATGCATTACAATTTTTTTTGAGTATTGATTAACATGCATATCTGGAGTATATTGCCTTGTGTAATCCTCCTTTTAACCGAAATTCAGCTATGGCAGCCAATCAAATGCAAATATTAACCATTTGTGCAAGATATATTATTCTACTGCTCCATTAAACTAGTCTAGCAAGACAGTCAATTTGAAACAACATAAGAGAATATACATTACCGACAGCTGATATGCTCAAAGCTATGCTTAAACCTTATACTTAAACTGGTAGATTTTGAAGGAGGAAAATGTAAATAATATAACAACAAAGGATTCCTAAAACAATAGACTATATAGTACATATAAACTGAATTTGTGTAATTAATCATGAATATGTTGGTCTCTCTTTAGTGTCATCGACTTGCAAATCACAATAATGCTAAAGAATTTCTCACTCAAAAAGGATTCTGTTTTCTTATTTCCTAAGAAAATTCAATAGAAGAGAAGTTACAAATAAAAAATAATCCCAGTAATATATAGAAATATAGTTAAAAAAATTATATAATAAATATGTTATAAACCGAATGGAGACTCATTGTGTATATGATGATAAACAATACAGTATCAAAATATATGTTATATAATATAGAGGTAATTAGCTTTAGTAACTTCAAGGTTAAGTTTGTATAACATACATGTATTCAAAATCATAGTGAATGTCTCAGTTGCCAAAGGTTAGGCGCATGTTGGTTATTAAATGTTGCGAAATGGGGAAAGTGGGTCTGAAATTCCAGTATCTTGATTTGTAGGAAATTAATGCTATGTTGAAATAAATTTCTTTTTGCAAACATATGGTTGTGTGTTGCGAAGTAATAATGCATTGAAGCCGTCGAATATACGTGGTGTCATTATGCTCAACACAAGGTCGCCGCGTGATCTTATTCTTAGTAAACTTCAACCACAAAAGATGCCAAATAAACAACCAATGACATGTAGGTAATGGAAAACTTACCGAACTTTCCCTTCTTTTTCCCTTTAGGCATGGTGATCGCGGATTCTGGAAGCTTACGATAAAAAAAATAAAATAAAATATTCACTAGTTAATTAAACTACGTTTCTCACTTAATCAAGACGGAGAAAAGTTCAATATATCAGTTCTTATAGAACGATTTGGGCACCCAATGTAACATAAAACTAAAATTTCAGAAAAACTTTTTAACATGTTTAACCGTGTATCATGCACACTCGACCCCACTTGTTTGCGCAATGGTGTCTGACAGCTTGTCATTATATTGGTGCGCGGGGTTTCGCTCGACGCCATTTTGTTTCCCAATTTCAAATCAGTGTTGCTATAGCAAACAGTAAATTCTGGCTAGAAACGCAGCTGTTATAATACAATGCTTAAAATATACTAATACAATACTAAAGTCACTTTTCTTACATTGCCTTCTCGTCTATCTATTGATGTTCATGCATTCGAAATGGGGGTAAAGTGAAACGTTGAGCAGCTATGGCCAAAATCGTGGCTGGTCAAGATACGGACGAGCTAGGTTCAGTATGCTCTGAGAACCCAGCACCTCAACGTTTCTGTGTGGTGAAGGCCTTGGCCCTTAGCACGCATCAGCTGTTTACCTGTACTATTGGGAAGACAACGAGGCACTTACCACCATTGTCGAGGCCATCGGCAATAATATTTGTAAATGACTTCATCACTGGTAGACTGAAGTTTACAGAATCCGTATCGAGTAATTGTTTCGATTTGAAAATTTCAATAGCCTTAAAGACCAGTCATTATGCAGAAGATGGCTAATAAAAATGGAGCTACAAATTGGTATGAGGATGAACTTTTTAAGAATTTTAGGAAAGACTTCAAAATAATGGCCTGATTACATATGTGCAAAAAGGATCTAGCTAATATATCAATGTTGTACAATATACATTTAAAAGTATCAATGGATACTAAATAACAATATTTAATTTAAAATGCATCTAACCAGTTTACTTTACTTTACTTACTTATTGCATTGTTTATTACAACAAATATTTTTTATCAAGGTTTTTTTATGACGTAAATTGTCATCCGTAATAAGACTTTACGGAGCATTTTTTTAATGCAGCAACATTTATCGTTTACTTTCAATGGTGCAACCGTTTGGATTTTGTTTTGATGATTCATAGAGTTGTTACATAGAAATAAAACGTTAGGGTTTTTATAGGACATTACACCTTATTGCTTACAATTAACTTGCATAATATTTATCAACAATACCTTGTTATTAAAAAAGAAGTTGATATGTTTCTATTGAAATAATTTGACCTTACACTTATAAATGGAGTAAATTGACCGGAAAATAATAGTGTGCAATTTTTTAAATTGCTAACAGGTTAGGTTTTGATTGTTGTATTCAAATTCACGAATTCTTTTTTCAAGTAAGCTTTTACAATAGTTTTTATTCATATTATACATAATAATAACAAATACAGTATTTTCATATATCATTCTGATTAAGCATAGGATAACTAATATATCTGTTATTTGCTACTTTACTAACAAAATAACAACTAAAGAAAATAACTTTAATCCAAAATAGAGTAATTATGACTTTGAGTGAGCAAATATTATGACTGCAACTAGTTAAGAAGTAAGGTGATAAAGAACAACGACATTACATGGTATACAGTTCTTAAGGGTTTCCATTTGTTAAAGATGGCCGCTGACGCAGTGGTGCGAGTACTCGATTTGCTAGCAGAGGCCCCGGGTTCGATCCCCAGTAAGACGAATGTAGAAAATCGTAGTTTCTAATTTGTCTGAGTCTGGACTGATGGGGAGGCTTCCGCCGGGGCTGGTTCAAAGACGTACCGGCAAACAACGAGATTTGTGTTCGGGTACGATGCTGTGTAGAAACCATATGAGGTATATCGCCTTTTACCAGATTAGCACGCTTCCATCGTAAGCTATATCCATCGCTTACCATGTGGTGAGATCACAGTCACTTTCTGCAATAAGAGAATTGAATTGAGGAGGGGGTTAAATAATAAGCTATAACTTATTACATTCGTTACTAGGTAGTAGATTTTGAAATAAAATGTTCTACGTGTTTATATTTAATAAAATTAATGAACCAAAAAGTTTATTGCGCTTTCGTAGATTTAGAAAAGGCCTATGATCGAATGGTGAGGAATGAGCTGTGGTCAACGTTATCTACGTATTGTATGAGCGTTAATCTGATTCAAGCATTGAAGTCTCTCTATGAGGGTTCGAGTGCTTGTGTCAGAATAAACGGAGCGTGCACGGAGTGGTTTCCTGTCAAAAGAGGTGTTCGACAGGGATGTGTTGCGTCACCATGGCTGTTCAATCTATTCATGGACAAATGTTTGACAGATTTAAAAGAAAGTATGTATGGGTTAAAAAGGAATGAATTACTTATCAAATGTTTACGTTAAGCTGATAATCAAGTAATACTTGCGTCATCCATTAATGAGCTACAGGAGATGGTAATTACGAATAAAGTTTTGAAAGGGAAAGGAATGAAAGTAAATGTAAACAAAACGAAAGTTATGCTTTTTGAACGAGATGAATCTATGATGAATGGCGATATTTTGATAGATGGGGAACAAGTGGAAGATGTGAAAGAATTTGTATACTTGGGATCTAAATTTGGATCAAATGATGGAACATGTGAAAGTGATATTGAAAGGAGAGTGAATGCAGGAACTATGGTAAATGGAGCTCTGCATACCTTTAGGAATAGCCAGATGGTGTCTCAAAGGGCCAGGGTCTCTGGTTGTGATGGAGGAGTGTTATGTATGGTAGTGAAAATTAGTTACGGCAAAAGAATCACATAAGTAAAATAAATGCGGTGGAGATGAGAGCGTTGAGAAGTATGAGTGGATTAAGCATTAGATAACTAATATATCTGTCATTTGCTACTTTACTGATAAAGTAACAACTAAATAAAATAACTTCAATCCAAAATAGAGTAATTATGTTGATGAGTGAGCAAGTATTATTATGTCTGCAACTAGTTAAGAAGTAATGTGATAAAGAACAACGACATTACATGGTAAACAACTCTTAAGGGATTCCATTTGTTAAAGATGGCTGCTGGCTCAGTGGTGCGAGTAGGGCGAATGAGTCTGGACTTGTGGTTAAGTTACCACCCTACCAGCAAAGATGTACCGCCAAACAAGAGTGCTCAATTTCCTCTTACCACACGCTAACATCTTAGACTGTACCATCACTTACCATCAAGTATGATCACAGTCAAGCGCTAACCATGTCCGTGTTAGTAGGGTGGTAACTAGCCACGACTGAAGCCCACCAGGCCAGACAGATAAGTTAGAAAATGCAATTTCCTAAATTTGTTTTACCGGGGATCGAACCCGGGACCTCTGCAAGCAAGATTGGATAAATAGAAGACTATTTAGTCTTATATAGAGTACTAAATTGTACAAACACACTTTTACAGTATAAACAAATTATCTGTGGTTTTATTTTGTGGTAACTCATATATAGTTACTGCACTATATTTTACTAAAAATTGTTTTTGTGCCAAGGTTATTTCCCAGATATCGCTAAATTTTGACTTTACAAATAGAAAAAAGCGTTTCCAGAAAGAAAATTACACATGTCCATGTGAAATTTACGGTTGTACGTACTTTACACGTTGTACTCTATAATATTTATACTTTAGGTATATCAAACAGAATTACCAAGGTAGTTTTAGTTATATTATAGCCTAATAAACTCATAATACCCTTGTTGGAGCCACGGTTTGATGTGGCTTAATCTAATATTACTAATCTAGAAATTTCATGATTATAAAATTATATAAAAGAGATTCCTTATAACATCATGTATTTACCAGTGAAAGTTGCAAAACAATCTCTATAACTGGTCCTGCTATTTCAAAGATTACTCGGAAAAGACAGACAGATAAATAAACAAAGGGAGAATGTAATTACAAAGATATAGCACTCTTCTTTGGTTTTGACAAATAATTGGCGTTTTTAAATGATAACATATTATAAATATATATATTTATGTTCGTAGATATGACACAATATTGTATAGGGTTAATTCGTGTAATAAATTTCACAATATTTTAATTCGAGGAACAAGGAACAATAATATCTGCTTTTCGTAACGCATCACTATTTCACAATTTCAACAGGTACATACTTAATATAGAAACAAAATATGTTGGGGACGATTTTATAGAACTAGATTCATTTCTTTGCTCTTGCGGTCTTTCATCTGAAGCTCCATGGTCTCTCCATCGCGCCTTCCCTTGGTTAGACCCGAATAATTTGCCAAATTTGTATTCAGCACACTGTACAGTCACCACTGGTGGAATACCAAGGAAAAGTAATCTAGAACTCGTCTTTTTCAACACTGTAGATCCTCTAAATTCTTCTAATTCACGGCCATTAATGTACCATCGTAATTCTGTGTCAGGTGCCCCTCTGCAGTACGCTTGCATCTCGTCTCCTTCTCCAAATTCCTCATCCAAACCATCGAGTAAAGGTTTCCTATGAATATGGCCATGGACTTCCATGTAAGCTTTTCTAGATGCAAATCTATAAGGCGGCATATCCCATTCAATGTCACATCTGTATAAACCTGTGGCATCTTCTGTTAGTGCTCCCAATTTGAGACGGCATGCTGTTGGTCCACAGGCAACCAGTTCAACTCTTCCAACACCAAGGATTGGGAAAGATCTGGTGCTGGGTACAACTGAAGGTTTGTAACGAAAGAATTCATTAGAACCTTTGAACCAGTTGAGTAAGGTGAAGTTGGCGTCGTATCTGCATTCGATTTCGACTTCTTCTTGTCCTGGAGGCACTATTTCTGGGACTATGAGGTGGGTTATGTTAAAAGCTCGTGTTTTTACGAAGATGGTAGTGAGAAATATGAGCGCGGCAACCAGCATTGTTTCTGCACGCGCGCGCGCACTACACTGTTCCCTCACGATCTGACGCGTCCTTAATTAACAGTTTAATAAACTCCAACACTTAACCGTTCAACGGATCCCTCAGGATTAAGGGGATTTTTTGTACCAACTAAAGTAATTGATAGACAAACGCGTAATTAGGTTTTCGCCGGGGGTGGCATTCAATTTGGGCGGATATCTTTTGAACAATTAGTAACGGTGTACACTTGTCATAATTGACAAGATTAAATTAATTTATATGAGAAATGAGTGGTTTCGTTAATTGTTAAGATTGTTACAACATAGAATTGTGTACAAGCAATATACTCTTTATATATATTATACTAGTAATATAATCAATACTGCCTCATTGGTCCTGGGTTCGAGTCCCGGGTCGGGCCAAATTCAAAAATCAATATTGAGTTTTCTATTAAGATTTTCTCAATGTTTGCCTGAAGTTGGGAAATTGGCGGTGTGATCCATCCCCGTGCCTCGGAGAGCACGTTAAGCCGTCGGTCCTGCGCCTGATCTCTCTCCGGTCGTGTCGGATTCCCGTCACATCGGACTATGAGAGTGAAGGAATAGAGAGTGCACTTGTGTACTATGCCTGCCAATCCGCAGTGGAGCAGCGTGGTGGGTCTATGCTCTAAAAACCCTCTCTCATATGAGTGAGGAGGCCTGTGCCCAGCAGTGGGACGTTAATGGGCTGCTACTTACCTTAGCTTATAATCAATATGCAAGTTTTATCAATTAATTTCAATGATACATCTAGCAACTTCTAGGATCCTTTAGCTTGGAATGCATTGCGAGTTCTTAGTAGAAATAAAAAGCCTGGTAAAATATTGTTTCCAAGTAAATATTTTTCCTATATTTTGCGGTACATCATCATAATTTCCGTATACTTAATTGCTGAAGGTCGTGCCTACCCTGATATGCCTGAGTGGCTGTATGGACTAGCTTCTTCCATTTCTCTCTATCTCCTTCTTTTAGGCCTTCTCTCTTTATTTGGTCGGATCAATGGGTAGGTGAGTTAATTCTTTTTCTTTCAACTCTTCCCACCACAACCATTTTCTCCAGGTTATCTGGTTGTCCTCGGGCGATATCAGCAAAGTAGTGGAGTATTATTTGGTGCATAGCCTATTTGTGACGTTAGGTTCTGTGAGACATTTCAGTCAAAATACATACGAGGTTTTAACATATAATTAAATTCGATAAAATCAAGAAGATAGTTCGTTTATAAAAGAACTCCGTCAGTAAAATTATTCATGTTCATGTTATACTTCTATAAAGTTAACTAGTTTAAACTAAGATCATTGTAAAAATAAATAAATAACCATATTTAAGAAGTGAAACTTCTTTAGGCGCGTGAGGGTAAAACTTTTTACGGATGAAACTCATGATTAGCATCACGAAGATATGCAGCGTTTTTATATGCTGATTCGTTTGAAAGTTAGGTTGTTTTTATGTTTACAAATAACATGTGGTTATTTACAATTCGTCATTTAAGATTTCAATAAATCATTTGTATTAATTTTCGACACTTTTAACATTTCAATGACAATTAAATTCATTGAATTCCTAACATATTTTCCTTATCCCCACTAATTATCGGAAATCTAAAGTTTTACATTTGTATAAATAAATAAGACTTCAAAATTCGTTTGATAAAGAAGTTTCACTTCTGACATGTGTACTTTGTCCACACGGGCTTTTAATTTTTTTTTGTTATTCTGATTAATAATTTTGAACAAGTTTAGCACCATAATAAAATTGAAATATATAAATAACCACGGACGTGTGCAGTGGAGGGTTAGAGGTGGCGGCTCCTTATAAAATTACACAGCAAAATGTGTCATCAATTTCGCGAGCTAGATTGATCTAATCAGTTAAGCGAGTGCCTATTTATCATCCAACATTATATTTCCGACTACTGATTTTTGAAAAACAACCATTAAATAAGAATATAAGAATACGAAGAACACTATAAAAGAATACGCAATGATTTCTTACTTTTTAGAGCATATTAATGTATTTGTAAGTTTATTTTGAAGGCGGTTCTTTTTTTGTTAAAATTTCTATTTAGTTTTTGATTTTTAGTGAATCCGAAGTAAACTAACAAATTTGTCTCAATATGTGTACACCTAAAAACGTGTTGCATACAGCAACAAACGTAAGCTCATTGCTATTTGATTACAGACACTTATATTTTCTGCCTTAAACCGCACCCTTACTGTAAGCCGTTGAGGAGTTCCATTGATCTTCATATTTAACTACGACTAGCACTTGACTATACCGAAGTTACGGCAGGCGACTCAAATATCTGGATAGCTTATAGAAGATTCTGCCGAGTATCATT
>JACTOM010000022.1:1997429-2041043 GCA_015832385.1 Elymnias hypermnestra
TTTTTTTTTGTTTGTTACCTCATATCTCCCGACTGGGTGGACCGATCTTGATGATTTTTTTTTAATGAAAGGTGGTGCTCGTCATAGGGTCCCATTTTTTTTAAATCCAGTTCTGATTATGGCATCCATGAGAAAACCGGATAAGTCTTAAATTTGCGTAAGCATGTGCGCGACAAATGGACGAATAACTCAAGATCACGCCAATCGATTTCGATGATTGTTTTTTATTGGAAAGGATATACTTCAAGGGTTGTTTTGTGATAGTTTGGTTAGGTTCTGATGATGGGATCCATGACAAAGTGACGGAACTCTTCAATTCTTAGGACCACATGAACGTTACTCGACATAATCTTCTATAGGCTATCCTAATATTTGAGTTGCTTACCGTAACTTCGATATGGTCTAGTGCTAGTCGTAGTAAAATATGAAGATTAATGGATCTCCTCAACGGCTTACAGTAAGGGTGCGGTTTATGGCAGAAAATATAAGTGTCTGTAATCAAATAGCAATGAGCTTACGTTTGTTGCTGCATAGCAACACGTTTACTTCAGATTCACTAAAAATCAAAAATAAATAAAAATTTTAACTAAACAAGAACCGCCTTCAAAACAGACTTACAAATACATTAATATGCTCTAAAAAGTAATAAATAATTGCGTATTCTTTTATAGTGTTCCTCGTATTGTTATATTTGTAAGTCTGTTTTGAAGGCGGTCCTTTTTTGTTTATTATATATAAGATAATGTTTATTGACCCTTTATGTCTCAAGAAAGTTTTATAGATGTACAATGAAGCAAAAGGCAGTAGAGAGAAAAACACAGCAATAATTTACTTCAAGTTTCTGTAAATGCTGTGCATATTTTAGTAATTCTTCTCTCATATCAGTCCCACGAGAAACTATAATACGCTTACGAAGCCGAGACCAGGATCGTATTTAATGAAGTAATAAAATTAATTCAATTGTTTAAATTCAAAGAACGTGAGGCAGGAATACTGCTTTTATTTTTAGAAACTCATTGTCCGGGCCATTTCAATTGTAAAGTTTACTTATCTATTCATTGTCAAGTGTAGAACAACGTTACCGCTGTAGGACGCGTACAAACGTAATACAATTCCGTCGCAAGACATTTTATTACTTCAACCTTAGTATAAAAATAACAATTAATGTTCAAATAGGCTCTAAAAGAATTTTTTAATCGTCAGTAGTCTGTCTGTTCGTAGCATCTACCACCGCTTCGTAAAGTTGATTCCACTGACAAGAAATCCGCAAGAAACTAAGCGGTTACTATTTTAAAAATAGTTTTGTAGGTTACAACGTGTAATGTATACGCTTCTATAAAAAAACTCCCAGAAAAAGTTCTAGAAATTTCATAAAAAGTCTTTGTTAAAAGAAAGCTCATTGAAAAATCATATTATAAGTTGCAAGATTACTTAGACGATAGAAACGCGTGGGAGTAAACGAATTGCTGTAATTTAAAATTAAATATAAAAACTTGATATGACATTGTAATGATAATGGTAAAAAAAATACAAAATGACCAGACTGAGTTTCTAGTGGGCTCTTCTCAGGATAGGGTATAAAGAAACTCTCGTAACTTTAGATTTTAAGTCGTTTTTTAATACCATCAACAGTCGTACATTAGAATTAGTGTGTGGAAAAAAAATTATTTCACGTTTCCTTTTAATAATTTGCTTCTGTGTGCTACTGGAATGAAGTTGAAACATTTCTATCGTCAAATAATCTTCAACATTACAATATGCCTTTTGTAAAAGGATCTTTTTGACATGTTTCTTAAAAGTATATGGAAACAAACCCAACAGTGATATGGTCAATCCTATGAATGATTTCTGAAAATATGGCATTACAAGTTTACTTTTATTTCTTGTATTAAAATTATGTATTTCTTTTTGCTGTATAAGTGAATATTATTACGGAAACATATATTGCTATACAATATAGATTACGACGGTACTGTGAGAATTTTTCTATTTTTTTAATACACGCATTTTTTTCCACCAATTCACATCTTTGCGATTGTAAGACTTAACTTATTTCATGAATTCTATCTTGAAGGTCTTGAATCGATTCTGCAGCATTGGCTAACACTTTAGGTTTCATGTGGCCCTAAAGTCTGATGGCGTCAAATCAAAAGATTTCGGTGACCAATTTTATTCACCTCTTCAATAAATTTCGGAAACTTTTTCTGCAAAATTTCGATTATTTCTTTGCTTGAGTAGCAAATATGGCCAAAAAAATAATTAATTATAGCTTGATAGCGCAATCCATTATTACTTATGATATTTTAGCATGAAAAGGATATAGTGCTGTTGGATTAGCCGCGGTCAATTGGCTAATATCATTTTCCACCGATAATTGTATACCTTTCTGTTTTCAATTAAATAAATATCAGATTTTTAAATACCCATATAAAACATATTATTAGAAAAACTTTAAATACAAGCGCGTTTCAAAGTTTCACGACAAATGATAGATTTGGTTTGTCTTTCGTCAGGTTGCGTCCTTATTTCCGCGGTGGATGCCAAGTTAGCCCATATAAATGGAAATGAAGACGGGCTCCGAGGAATCTCGTTTTTATACAATGTTTTCAATTTACCGGCACTTTGACGGTAGTTCGCGAACTTGGCTTGTCTCACCAACTGCACTGATGAAATATTACAACATTATTATAGTGTATTTTTGTTAGAAACTTCTTTTTTACTGCAAAGTTTTCTTTGCGCAAAAATTAAATCAAAATATACTTTATTTCAGTAGTTTAGAAGCGCTATTGAATCGCTTTACGTTCGATGGCAAAGAATCCAGGAGTGTATCCCGGATTCCCAAATATGAGGTAATTTATTAAAAAGGGAAGGACAATAAATGGTATCACGCCAAAACCACTGAACCGATTTAAATGAAATTTGGTAAACAGATAGTTTAGAGTCTTAAAAAAGGACATATACTACTTTTTTATGCGATTAAAGGGTTGTAAGGGATGGAAGTATCATTTTTAAGGCTAGAAGCTTGATACCAACTTATTAGAAAGTTGATCCGATATAAATACATATGGGCCATCAAAGATTGTAAAAGTTTGACCCACAAAGGTGTAAAATAACATTACTTATTAATATTATAAACGGAATTTGGTACACAGATAATAATAAGACTCTGAGAAAGGACAATAAGCTATTTGCAGTGAAACACTGTAAATAGCTCATTGAAGTATTTATACGTATGTATCTTATTTCTAAAATATGAAGTCTAAATCATAATTTCAAGTGGACAAAGTCGCGGGCACAGCTAGTATAATACAAATTTTGAAATCATTCAGCTTACTAACTACACTACAAACAAACTTGCAATCTAGTTGCGAGTTGGAAAAGAATTCTAAAATATTGTGTAACTGGAAAAGAGCCTTAAAATTTCCTATTTAAAGATTGTTTAAGATTTCATCGGATAATGTTTAGAAACAATTTGTGTGTTTATCTATTTATCCAGCGCAACTAATAGCTACATACATACATAGCATCACGCCTCATTCCCTTCGGGGTAGGCAGAGTTGTCTCTGCCTGTCCTTCCACTTGCCACGTGCTCAAACCATCTAAGCATACCTTTCTCAATTTTAGTCACTATATCTTCTTTTATACCACACTATTTCTTACTTTGTCACTCAGATTCTATNCTTTTTTACTGCAAAGTTTTCTTTGCGCAAAAATTAAATCAAAATATACTTTATTTCAGTAGTTTAGAAGCGCTATTGAATCGCTTTACGTTCGATGGCAAAGAATCCAGGAGTGTATCCCGGATTCCCAAATATGAGGTAATTTATTAAAAAGGGAAGGACAATAAATGGTATCACGCCAAAACCACTGAACCGATTTAAATGAAATTTGGTAAACAGATAGTTTAGAGTCTAAAAAAGGACATATACTACTTTTTTATGCGATTAAAGGGTTGTAAGGGATGGAAGTATAATTTTTAAGGCTAAAAGCTTGATACTAACTTTTTAGAAAGTTGATTCGATATAAATACATATCACCATCAAAGTTTGACTCACAAAGGTGTAAAATAACATTTCTTATTAATATTATAAACGGAATTTGGTACACAGATAGTCTAGACTCTGAGAAAGGACAATAAGCTCTTTGAAGTGAAACACTGTAACTAGCTCATTGAAGTATTTATGCGTATGTATCTTATTTGTAAAATATTAAGCCTAAATCATAATTTCAAGTGGACAAAGTCGCGGGCACAGCTAGTATAATACAAATTTTGAAATAATTTAGATTACTAATTATATTACAAACAAACTTGCAATCTAGTTGCGAGTTGAAAAAAAATTCTTAAATATTATGTAACTGGAATCAAATTCCGAGATTTAAAAAAAAACCGGTTATTTTTGCAAAAAAAGCCTTAAAGATTTCCTATCTAAAGATTGTTTAAGATTTCATAGGATAATGTTTAGAAACAATTTGTGTGTTTATCTATTTATCCAGCGCAACTAATAGCTACATACATACATAGTATCACGCCTCATTCCCTTCGGGGTAGGCAGAGTTGTCTCTGCCTGTCCTTCCACTTGCCACGTGCCCAAACCATCTAAGCATACCTTTCTCAATTTTAGTCACTATATCTTCTTTTATAGCACACTATTTCTTACTTCGTCCCTCAGAGTCTCTATCTTCTGCCATATCCAACTTTCATCACCATAAATAAGTGTTAGCACCAACACAGTCCATGCACAGTCCGTTTGGCCCTTTGAGACATCCTCTGGCTATTCATAAAGTGTTGTAAAAACCTACTTAAATTTGAAAAAAAAGCAATTAATTTAAATCAATAGATAACTCACGATTCTGAGAGATGCAAATATTTTTTTATAACTCTAAGTATGACAGCACCGTGTTCATACAACCTCATCTGGGATGGAGTTTGCAAAACTTCACTACATGTGTGAACAGTTACAAAAAACCATGATACAATAATAAATACTTCTAGAAGTGGCTTAAAGAATTTTAAACTTCCGAAAGAGAGAACAAGGGAATATCTTTAGTATTTATATAATATTTGCGGAAGCATCGCTTTTTAATGTTGGTAACAAGGTGTGCAGCGAGCTAGCGACAAACGTCTACCAACATTCGAACAACCCCTATTCGCAGAAACTAGTATAAAAGGGCTAGCATTAGACTGGCGGGCATTGCCTAGGAAGAGGCGGCCCAAACACGTCCTTGACGACCCAGACCACCAGATTACTATTGACAACGCCCCGTACACTAACACACACACAGCGTCTTCGCCGGCGAAGACGAGGTCCCCGCTATCTGACGCACCCCGGCCGCGGCTCCCAGTCGCGGACCCATGGGCGTCAAGATTAAGCACCTGTCCGATTGTCTTTTTCAGCAGCAGCAAACGTTGCTCTAAGCCTAGGTCCGAGCCTCGCAGGAGGCGCCCTTAGAGCAACGTTTTCCCCCGACGCAGCAGGGCCCTTCTACGGGCCCACCCCTCGGCAGAGCTTCTGCGCTCGCCATCCCTCTCGGTTACGCTGTAAAAGCCAGTAGGGCTAACAGCAACTACACACTTCGAAAAAAAAAAAAAAATAACTGGCGGGCATTCTTACTCGAAGTGCTGACCGGTGCACACCTTGCACCCATAAATTATTGGTTATTGTCATTTAATAAAAAAAAAAATTAATATTTTAGTTGAAAGTAATAAATAATCTCTGTGAAAATTGACTCTGGTTGTCTTTATGTAAACGATGGAAGGCCAGAACCCGATATATACATGTTGGTGTACAGAAGGCTATAGAATATACGTGTGTGCTGTGTTATGGACACGGCCGTTAATTCTATGTGAATGCGTATCGTAAAAGATATTAGATTCTATATAGTATACTATATTATTTATGTATGATCCATAAATTTTGACGAGAGTTGAAACTTGAATGAACGTCGTAATTTCACCAAATCGATAGGGATACTAAATGAAATCTTGATACGCAGCAGAATGACCTTCAAAATGGTGGGGATTCCCTCTCCGTCGCGTGCGATGTGTTACAGTCCTTACGTAGCGTAATAAGTTCTTTTATCTTTGATAGAGGTGATAGATTTTGTTATCATTCGTTTTTTTAATTGATCCCCTATGGATGCGATTTAATAGACGTATTCACGTCAAAAGATTTGTTTACTAATTACAATATAATAACCTTACTTCTAGCGTTAAGAACACGCTTGTGTTCTGTTGTATTCCTATTCCTTTATTCACTACTCTCTTACTATCTAATTTTGTACTTTCTAGATAACATATTTTTTCTTTCTAGATTCTTCTAAAGATTGCTTTAGATATTTAGTAATTTGCGCCTGTTTAATAATTCTTATTGTAGTACTTTGCAACACCGCGAAGTTATTGCTATATTAAAATCTACAGGCGCCTTTTATTGACATATAAATAAAAATTAACATCTATGTATAAAAAGAAAATTTAAACTTTGTTGTAATAGAAAATTGTTATTAAGATGATACCTCTAATGAAAACTATTGAAAATTCTTATTGTAGTATTAGCTATGTTATTGCTGTAATAATAGCTACAGGCGCCTTTTTTGACATGCTTATAAATGAAATTGAAATATCTATATATAATAAAAAAAGTTAAAACTTTTTAATAATGACAAATTCATGTGAAGATGATACCTCTAATGAACACCAAGTTTCTAGAATTCTTGTCTGTTTATTCTCGTATATACGGAAGGAGTTGATTGTTTTTGTTACTCACAGGTAACTGATGTGATAAAGAATAAAATAGGCTTCTTTTAATTCCCAATTCTTCATAAAAACAGGACATTTCTAGTGTAAACACTTCATTACGTCTCAATATAATATTAGTTATAACTAGTATTGTATTGACTCATAATGAAGTAAGGCTGGGTTTAACGAGTATTACAATCGTTGTCGTCGCTTTAATCGATGGAAGTCCATTGCTGGACATAGGTCTCACGTAATGACGTCTACAAGGCCCGATCTTGGGTCGCCTGGCTCCAGTGGCTACCGGCGACCCTCTTTATGTCATCGATCCACCTTGTGGGGGTCTGCCTTCCTTGCGCCGTCCGGTGAGGGGTCGCCACTCCAGCACCTTCGTCCCCCAACGTCCATCGGCCCTTCGAACTATGTGCCCCGCCCATTGCCACTTCAGGTTCGCGATTCGCAGGACTATGTCGGAGACTTTGGTTCTACTACGGATCTTGTCATTACTGATTCGATCACGTAGAGAAGCTCCGAGCATAGAACTCTCCATCGCACGATCATCAGCGATCACGTCTCAGAACCGTAGGTTGTCACTGGACACACGCACTGTTCAAAGACTTTGGTCTTCAGGCACTGAGGGATATCGGACGAAAATATCTGTTGTAGCTTCCCGAACGCTGCCCGAACGAGTTGGTTTCGGCGGTTGGCCTCCTTTTCGAAATTGGACCTACCTAGCTGGACTATACGTCGCAGGTATGTGTAATCGTTACTAAAACCGTCTCATTGGTCTAGTCGTTAGCATGTTCGACTACAGACATGAGGTCCTGGGTTCGAGTCCCGGGTCGGGCCAATTCAATTGTCAATATTGAGTTTTCTATTAATATTTTCTCAATATTTGCCCGAAGTTGGGATGTTGGCGGTGTGATCCACCTCCGTGCCTCGGAGAGCACGTTAAGCCGTCGGTCCTGCGCCTGATCTCTCTCCGTCCGAACGGAGTATAAGATTGAAGGGATAGAGAGTGCACTTGTGTACTATGCCTGCCAATCCGCAGTGGAGCAGCGTGGTGGGTCTATGCTCTAAAAACCCTCGCTCCTCGGACTGAGGAGGCCTGTGCCCAGCAGTGGGACGTTAATGGGCTGCTACTTATTTACTTACTTATGTGTACTCGTCAACAATTTCGAGAGCTGAGTTCTCATGACTGGGTGTTGCGGTACATGGATATTAGACATAATTTTCGTGTTATCCATTTCATTTTCAGGTCCGCCTGTTGAGAAACTCTGCTGAGGTCATCGAGCATTGTATTGAGATCTTCGAGAGTCTCTGCTATAATGACTACGTCGTACACTCCACGCGTATTACAATATAACAGATGATCTAAGCAATCGAGGTCCTTTATCATTTCCAGTATATTAAAAATACATTCCGCGTTATCCCCGCACGGGATGAGTTGAGTAAAACTTAGTCGTCTGTTTGTAATTTTAAAGTAGAGAGTTACACACGAGTTTTTATGAGTTTTGTTGGACGACTACTACACAACAGTGCACTCTGAATGCTGTAATTATGAAGCGGTTAGACTTGTATTTGTTATTCTGTGGCAATAGATTTTACACTGTATACTAATTAGAACAATTATAATATTCTAATTATTAAAAACATTTCTGATGGCGGAGGGGTGATACATGGATATTATTGCTAAAGGAGCCATTGATCGAATAAACTCTTGGCGAAATTTATGTATCAGAGAGCTTGTTAGGTCTTTGGCTTGTTCGAATTTTATAGGTTTTTGATAAATTGATTTGTCTTTATAGATCTATATGTCTGTAAAGATTCATGGTGGATCTATTTTACAATTGAAAGAAAGAAAAGAAGCAAGAAAATAGTTTTGATAGATAGATGTTTTTTTTTATACATTTAAGCAATATAAACGTCTGTACTGATGCATGCTACATAAAAGATCTATCTTTATAGTTTTATGTTAAACATAATACACAATAGACCTACAAATGTAGAACCGTACTTAGATTGATGGTAATTGTTGTAGAGCAGTGTGGTGGATCCTTGTATGTGCTAAATAGATAGATCTATCTGTACAGATTTAGGACATTTTCGTCTTTGCCTCCCTACAGATTCATTAGTATACAAATAATCTATTTTTCTAGATCTACGCTAGATAGATAGATCAATCTGTACAGATTTAGGACATATAAGCCACTGTATAGATTCAATAATGTACACATGATCTATCATCATAGATCTACGCTAGACAGATAGATCTATCTGTACAGATTTAGGACATATACGCCTCTGTATAGATTCAATACTGTATAAATGATCTATCTTCATAGATCTACGCTAGATAGATAGATCTATCTGTACAGATTTAGGACATATACGCCTCTGTTTAGATTCATTACTATACAAATGATCTATCATCATAGATCTACGCTAGATAGAGAGATCTATCTGTACAGATTTATTATATATACACTTGGTATATATGATTTGTTTAATGAACATTTAGATTCCAAAGAAAAAGGTACCATAATTCACTTTTCTTGTTCCGAAATGAATAATAAGGCTTGTTAATGTCATTAATGAGTCCATTTTGCAGAAAATAAGGTTTTACTTGATTTGTGACGAAGTTAATTCTTTTAAAAGACTCCGCGGCGGAGAAATTATACGGATTTCTTTTGTTAATGAAGACATCCCTTTGCATTTAATGAACGGCCTATTTACATTTATTTACTCATTTATACGACTGCCTCGTTGGTCTAGTGGTTAGCATGTTCGACTACAGACATGAGGTCCTGGGTCCGAGTCCCGGGTCGGGCCAGTTCGAAATCGATATTCAATTTTCTATTAAGATTTTCTCAATAATGCCCGAAGTTGGAAGAATTTGCCGGTGTGAGCCACTCCCGTGCCTCCTCAGAGAGCACGTTAAGCCGTCCTGCGCCTGATCTCTCTCTCCGGTCATGTCAGATTGCCGTCATCATATCTCCCGACTGGGTGGACCGATCTTGATGATTTTTTTTTAAATGAAAGGCGGTGCTCGTCATAGCTCGTCGTATAACTCAAGATCACGCCAACCGATTTCAATGATTCTTTTTTTATTGGAAAGGATATACTTCAAGGGTTGTTTTGTGATAGTTTAGTTAGGTTCTGATGATGGATTCCATGGAAAAGTGATGGAACTCTTCAATTCTTAGGAGCAAATGAACGATACGCGACAGAAACTTCTATAGGCTATCTAGATATTTGAGTTGCCTACCGTAACTTCGGTATGGTCAAGTGCTAGTCGTAGTTAAATATGAAGATCAATAGATCTCCTCAACGGCTTACAGTAAGGGTGCGGTATAAGGCAGAACATATAAGTGTCTGTAATCAAATAGTAATGAGGTTACGTTTATTGCTGCATTGCAACACGTTTACTTCAGATTCACTAAATAAAAATTTTAACAAAATAAGAACCGCCTTGAAAACAGACTTACAAATATATTGATATGCTCTAAAAAAAAGAATACGCAATTATTTTTTACTTTTCAGAGCATAAATTTGTAAGGGTTTGTTTTGAAGGCGGCTCTTTTTTTGTTAAATTTTTTATTTATTTATTCATTGATCCTGTGGCGGTACGAAGTATGTCGGTTCAGCTAGTTTCTAGTTAAATTTTGACAACCCTACTAGTATTCCGGTTAGAATAAAACCACCTTTTTAATAAACACGAACAAAGACGGGCCCACCGAATTACTTCGTTCATGGTGCCCAACCGCTCGCATATAAACGTCCTTAAGCAGCGCCTTAGAAGCCTTTTACACGACGTACAACCTCCACACGACAGACGAATAAAAAGCTAAATGTACTGCAATAATAAACTCTAGCTCCATAAAAATAAGGCCTAAAATAATTAACGTTTAATACGAGAAATAGATCCACGTATGGTCGTGTGTAAATTCTACATCATCAAATATACATTTCGGGTTAGTCTGAGAGGACAGAGGGAAAATGGGGGCCTTTGAATATGTATAGAGACAGAGGCTTGGAACAAGACATCCATGTAACGCCTTAAATGAGGTAACACTAATATTGGTCGTAATATTTTGAGAAAGACGATAAATTGACATTGTTTATTCATCTAATAGAAGAGGGAATAACACCTGGCTAAGATATTGGTCTCTCAAAGAAATTAAGAAGAGAGAGAGAATATACTTTATTGTACACCACAGAATATACAAAAAAAAAATTGTAATAATAATTACCGAATAAGAATTGTAGGTACAGGTAGGCGGCCTTATCGCTCACTAGGGATTTCTACCAGGCAACCTTAGAGTAAAAGATTAATTACTAAAAACAAACAAACGTGGCTGGTGGTGGTGGTAATAAATACTATTATAAACAAATAGATACAAAATCTACCTCCTCTCAAATATGGTACATACATATAAATTAATACATAAATTTAAATCTACAGATACTTAAAATACGGATATATATATATATATAATCAATAATAATTACGATAAGATATAATAATAATACAAATTACCAAATCCAATTGTCGTCAATTAAAGTGACTGAGAATGGTAATAATGTCCAACTTGTTTTTTGAAGATTTCCAGCGACTTAGCTTCCCTGATCTTTAGAGGAAGCTCATTCCATAATTTTATACCTATGACTGCGAAAGATTGACCATAGAACATTGTTTTATGACCAATAATGTTAAGTTTGAGACTACGTGATGGTCTTAAGCACCTCCTGTCCATGTCACGAAAAGAAAATAATTCTTTGAGATAACTAGAAGAGTAAATGCACACCGATTTAAAAAAAAAAAGTATACGACACTTGCATTCTCTCATGCTTGACCTATGGTTGTCAGACCTGGCCATTTACTCAAAATACCGGACACAAACTATGTGTATGCCAGAGAGGTATGGAAAGAAGTATGCTGAATATACGCTTGCGAGACAGATGGATAAAAATCGGACATTAGAAATGCTTCCAAAGTAAACGATGTCAGAATAAAAACAAGAACACGGAAATGGAGATGGACGGGTTACCAACAAGGTATCGCAGTGGTATCCAAGAACCGGGAAAAGACGCAGAGGCAGACCAGTAAAGAGATGGGAGGATGATCTGCCTAAAGGTTGGCGAAGATTGGCAACAGAGCGAAACAGATAGAGAGATCTATGTCAACGACAACCTGAGCCGATGACGAAAAAAAGAAACATCATGTTATACTAATAAATATATTGATAGGTTAGATTAAAATAATATATAGGTTAAAGTAATTTTAAGTTTATATCGGCCAGAGAATAAAGGTTATTTTTATTTTTATTTATTTTATTCATCTAATAGGAATCCCATTTCAATGTGCCAAGTAGGAATATAGACAATTCAAATAATAACTCGGGGATGGTCGTCTTCTGTGAGGCCGTAATCTCGTTAAAAGAAGACCACAAATGAAAGAGACGGGTTACCTGCTCCTGCCTTCTCGAATCTTCAGTTGGATTTACCTGGGGTACCAAAATAATGCATAAGCTGATCCTCTGTTGTGTCAATTATGAATCCAGAGGTTTACGTTGGATTTTACTAGAAGACCTCCTCTTTTACCGAGTCCCTCGCTCCTGAGCCTAATTCTCTGGTGTTTCATCTACAGATGAAGAATTTCTAGTGAGCTTTGAGAGGCCTCTCCCTTGCCGAGTTACTCACTCCTGAGCAAAGGGTCTCTGTTTGTGCGTATAAGTAGGTCTTTAGTTGAATTTATCCGTAAGGAACCAAAAAGGAATGCGCAAATGATACTCTGGTGTCTCACCTACGGCTGAAGAGGTTTGTAATGGGCTTTAGTTGGTACTGCAAGAACTTCGCCCTGACCAACTAATGCATTCTTCACCCATGGTTTGTGCGTAAAATTCAATCCTCAGTTGGACTCTTACTTGGACCTGGAATGCGCAAGCTGAGCTTCTGAGGTCTCACCTACAGATGAACAGTTTTCCTCTAGAATTAATTGGAAATTTCGAGGCCATATCTTTTGCCGAGTTCCTTACTCCTGACCCGAGGGTTGACGTTTGTACTTTACGCACAAACTTCAACCCTCGGGTCCGTCGTAAATCCTCAATTGGACTCATTTTTGGCACCTGGGAGGAATGTGCAAGCTGATTCTCTGGTTTCTCATCTATGTATAAATGGTTTCCGCTTGGTTTAAGTGGGATTGCAAGGCCTCCTTCCTTGCCGAGTTTGTGCACCAAAGTAAATCCTTAGTGGAACTTATTCGTAGCAGCAGGGAGGAATAAGCAAGATGATTTTCTGATGTCTGACCAATGGATGAAAAGAGATTCCGCTGGATTAAGTGGGCATTGCGTGATCTCCTCTATGGCCAAGTTCCTCAATCCTGACTTATAGTTCGGGATTTGTGCGTAAAAGTATTTCCCAGTGAACAAAGAGAAAAAAATTCGTGCCTGTTAGGTTTTCACTTTATTCAATCCAACTACGGTATAAGCCAAAGAAGATCCACTTCCTCCTCTCACACTTTTTTTATTAGTTCTTCATTTCAAATTTGATACATCAGTGTAAATACGTTAAAACGCCTCAAATAAAGACTGTTAAATTACTTAATCTGTATAATTTAGATTAACACGGAGTTTTTAAATCTAATGAGTGTCGTCTCTGCGATGGACGGGAGACAGAGCTTTGGGTAAATATGTTTTAGAGGATCCAACAGGATGTAACATAAAACGACCCCTGTTTGCTTTGCTAATTGAATTCATTGTAGCCTCTAAAGCGGTCCGCATGCGTGCATTTATTACTGGATTAAATCGTTTTTTGATACAATCACGTTGGATAATGACGGGATTTGTTTCGTATTCGACTGTTTCATTGGAATAATGAATCTCATTAGGTGTATTTTGTAATTTAAATATACGAGTGAAATAACACTCACTGATTTACTGAGTCGTCACGTTTTGCCTGTGACACATTTTTGTATCCGATTGTCTTTATGTATAACAAGCGTAATGATTTCCCCATAATCCAACGAGACCAGAAACTGTGCGCTTCACGTTGCTAGGTACTCCCAAGAAGTATATATTGTGATTTCACATGACGTTAAGTGATAATACAGCCCTAAATTAAAACGTCCTAACCTGGTGAGTCCTGCAAGGTGTAATTTCGTAAGTATCTCTTGACAGAACTCTAATCTAGGACCTCCGCTAGCGAAGCAAGAACTCTCATCAATGCGCTAGCCAGGCCGTCATGTTGTTTATAAGTCAGAGTCAGAGAGGAAATCAGAGTGTGATTCCCAAACTCTGATTTCATCTGATTGGGATCACAGCATCAGCAGATCTCTCATGTATTACTCTCTGATGTTCCGGATAAGTTCGACCGAGAGTTCAAGAAGGTGATAGGTCGTACGCAAATATGAGCTTCCTTGTACCTTGCCTTCTCCTCGATATTGACGGTACCCCACATTTCCCAGTGAACACTTTTACGTCAAAGTGACGTCTATATGACATTGCGTCATGTCAATATTACGTAATTTTGCTACTAAAGTAAATATAGTTTAAGCATGATATCATTTAATGACTTAATTAAAGTCACTTTTACGTCATGTCTACGTAATGTTTGATCTTTTAAATGGTAAAGTCATTTTGAAGTCCTGTCATTCACGTTAAAAAAATACGCTAAAAAGGTATTTAAAAAGCATCTTAAACCATTATGTAAATATGACTTTCGTATGATATAACTTAATGATGTAATTAAGGTCACTATTATGTCATATATACGTAAAGATGATATTTAAGTATAATGCCATTTTAAAGTCATTACAATCTCGGTAAAATCATGCTCAAAAGGATCTCGACATGGATTTTTTTAAACCTTTTTAAACAAATACAATAAAAAGTCCGAGGTATATTATAAAATTCTGTGGCGGACTTTTATAATATTAGTACAGATGAAAAAATAAAAGATCGCAGCGCACAGACGAAATAATTAAAATGGCAAAATTTAAATAAATCGCATCGGATTTTAAAATATACGATGACACGAAATTCTCATAAATTATCGTTGCGAGGGCGGAGCCCGTAATAAATCTGGGAACTTGGAAAATTTCGAAGTATTCGAACACCCGTGTTTGTGTTTCCGAATTCTGCATGAAAACTTTACGCAAAGGATCGCGTATATTAACAAATATTAAGGTTTAAGTAACATATTTTCGTTGCCTTTAAAGCGGAGGATTTCAAGAGGAATTTCGCACCGGGTTACTTATTTAAATTATGAGAATAACACCTTCAGAATTAGCTTTCAAACAACTAAAATAAAAATTTTAACAAAAAAAGAACCGCCTTCAAAACAGACTTACAAATATATAACATGCTCTAAAAAGTAAGAAATAATAACTATCGCCGGCGAAGACGAGGTCCCCGCTATCTGACGCACCCCGGCCGTGGCTCCCAGTCGCGGACCCATGGGCGTCAAGATTAAGCACCTGTCCGATTGTCCTTTTCAGCAGCAGCAAACGTTGCTCTAAGCCTAGGTCCGAGCCTCGCAGGAGGCGCCCTTAGAGCAACGTTTTCCCCAAGATGCAGCAGGGCCCTTCTACGGGCCCATCTCTCGGCAGAGCTTCTGCGCTCGCCATCCCTCTCGGTTAGCCCCGCTGTCAAAGCCAGTAGGGCTAACAGCAACTACACACTGCGAAAGAAAGAAAAAAAGAAAGTAAGAAATAATTACGTATTCTTTTATAATGTTCTTCGTGTTCTTATATTCGGAGTCGGTGTCAGCCAAGGCAGATGTTCCTCTCGTATCATCTTGGCAGCTCTCGCGTCTCTCCCATCTGTAGGCTATGTATGAAGGGACCTCGGCTGACACCGACTCCAAATATAACAATACGAAGAATACTATAAAAGAATATGCATTTTTTTGAAGTCTCTTAAAAATACATATTGAATATTCTCTTCACAAGGTTTTACAAAATCGAGAATAATGTTCTTTATATTCTACGTAAATTTTACGTTTCTGCTTTCACGTTACACATTTAAATTATGAACATGACACTCTTAAAACTGCAAAAAATATCTTAAAAAAAAGGTTTCCTTAACAAGGTGTTAATATAAAGTCAGAAATTTTTTTTTTCTTAATTATTGCTACTTGTTGTGACTGGCAATATTTAACTGTAGGGGAATGAGGTGGTTACACTCGAGAAGGCACCATCTGGAATCAATCATAACCCTTACATTCTCCGTGTCAACTACTGGTTGACATAACCGATTCGATAGTCTTATCATAATGTGTGTTATCTATTTCGCTTTTCGGTAACTTTCGTAACAAAATATGCGTAGAGATACCACAAGACATGTAGAGAGAATGTATGAAAGGAGACTGACAAAAAGGATTTATGTGGCAAGAGTGAACGCGAGAGTGAAGGGGAAGACCAAGGCGAACGTTCCTGGACCAAATCCAGGACATTTTAAATAAGGGCCAGGTCAAGAGTACTCTAAACCGACGAACTTGTATGAAAGGTTTAATGAGAATGAAAGAAGCGAAGGAGATATGCAAGGATCGTGGCAAGTGGAAGGATGTTGTCTCTGCCTACCCCTATGGGAATGAGGCGTGATGCTATGTATGTATGTAAAAAGATAAAATTGTATAGTTTAACTATTAGCAAACATAAAAGTCATAATATTTGTTAATCTTTCATGAACATTTAAGTCCCAAGAGCCACTTTAGCGTCATTCGACCCTCGGGGCAACCTACGTCGTGCGGGGTGGGGCAGGCGACAAAAGTGGCAATCTAAGGGCTATGGTATATAGAGGATTGTAATGATGGCGCATTTAATAATTTCATATAATCTTCAGTTAAATAAAATCGAACTTTACGTTATTGTAATTTAAAATACATCTTAAAATAGTAAAGATATCAAAATAGCGATAGTAGTAGCTGGTATTTTGTAACAGTAACAGTGATTCTTGTCAGTTGTAAATGTGCTTTAAGTCAATGTGTGAAGGTTCGATTTTCTTTGTGATAAAATGTAATATTCCAATCTTTAGACGGTTGCCAAGAAAAATGGCAATATGGCAACATCTTTTTAGTTTTGAACGCTTATAGTTTATTAATAATACTTCATATTGTAAGAGTTTTTGTTTACGAGTTTAAAAAATAACTGTAATCACTTGTACCAGAAAAATTTAGCAACATATACATACGTCAAGGGTTGCATATCTTAATAAATGTTACGATGGAAAGAGAATCTTAGGACCCCAGTAGTGGGCGTGGCCACTGTAGAGGCGATCCGCCCTCACCTAGAACAATGGCTTTCCAGGAAGCACGGGTCGCTCACCACAGATCGGTACAGGTTCTGACCGGACACGGATGATTCGGAAAGTTCCTGCACAGAATTGGTCGCGAAGAGTCACCGGTCTGCCAGAATGTGGTGCTGCCATCGACTCGGCAGACTTTGGCAGACTGTGCATCCTGGCGACCTCAGCGTCACCTCTTGGTTGCGCTGATCGGCGCGGGCCTCTCACTGGAAAGCGTTGTAGGAGCTTGTTCGACTACAGACATAAGGTCCTGGGTTCGAGTCGCGAGTCGGGCCAATTCAAAATCGATATTGAGTTTTCTATTAAGATTTTCTCAATATTTGCCCGATGTTGAGAAGTTGGCGGTGTGATCCACCCCCGTGCCTCGGAGAGCACGTTAAGCCGTCGGCCCTGCGCCTGATCTCTCTCTAGTCGTGTCGGATTCCCGTCACATCGGACTATGAGAGTGAAGGAATAGAGAGTGTACTTGTGTACTATCCGCAGTGGAGCAGCGTGGTGGATCTATGCTCTAAAAACCCTCTTTCCTCGGAATGTGGAGCCTGTGCCCAGCAGTGGGACGTTGAAAGGGCTGCTATTTACTTTTTATTTTACTTTTCGATTTATGATATTAGTATAGTTAATAGCTTATTGACTTAACTCCTTTAATAGTCTCATAACTTCAGCGACAAACACCGGATCAAACATCTTGTTTGTTTATGCACAGACTAGGATGTTGATCTTTTGAATATACTCTGCAATCTACGAAGCACATTTAGATGGAAATTAAGATAATTCAATTATTTTGCTATTTTTCCGATTTAAGAAAATCTATATTGAGTTTTCTGTTAAGAAATTGTCAATATTTGCCCGAATTCGTGTTGTTGGCGGTGGACTTTACTCCCGTGCCTCAGAGAGCACGTCAAACCGTCGGTACTTCGACTCTCTCTCCGGTCTCTCTCACCTGTCGTGTCGGATTGCCTACACATCGGACTATTAGAGTGAAGGAATAAACAGTGCATTTGTGTACTATGCCTGCCAACGCGCAGTGGGTTGTGCTCTAAATATGAGTATGAGTGAGTAGGCCTGTGCCCAACTGTGGGACGTTAATGGGCTGCTACTTACTTTAGCTTACAGAGTACCCTATAGAGTCCTTAATCCTGGTCTGTAGCAGAACAAGCTGACCACTAGACCATGAGGCAGTCGAAGCCTTTACCCGATTGGATTGTTGTTTAGCAGCAACCCCATTCGCGATATAGACCGAAACGGATTTCTCCATATTCCCACTGAATTAGGACTAGACGTGTAACAGTTTAAGGAAATAATAATGCAAGTAAAACAACATTGTGTGGATTAACGACTATGCAAGTGTAACAGCTACTGCGAGCCATGGACACCGCCATTTCAAGGATGGCTGCAATACGATAGATGGAAGAAAAAATGTGGTGTAGCTAGGTTATGGACACAACCGTTTATTGTAGTTGACTAAGTCTCGTAATGGGTAATAGTTTCTTTATAAAATATAACTATTCAAGTCGAAAGTTTTTCGCAGGAGCTTTCCCCTTCGCTGCGTGTGATGAGCTACAGTCCTTACTTAGGATAACAAACTCTTTGATCTTTTAGCTATCCAGTGGTGTAATTGATTTTCGGATGGAGGTACTAGATATGTTGCTACTGCTTAGGCCCATCTCGGTCAATGACCAAAACTTACTGCGAAGGTGGATTGCCTGGAGCACCTGGCAAGCCACCAACCACCTCGCGGGATCTCCCTTTATTGGGCAACGGATCCCGCTTCCGTTACCCAAAGGTCACCAATAAGGAGGGAGACGGCGATCGTGGGGCCATCGCGTCCTTCCCGGCCTTCTTCTGTGAACGGTCGAAATAGTCACAATCGCCTCCCTCAATCGCCATCTCCTTCCGCGGCATGATATCCCCGCAGAAGGAGAGGCACACCATGCTCTCTCGCTGCTCGCCATCATTCTAATGACGGTCGGGAGCGAGAGGTACTTGCCAAAGCAACCGTGGCCCGACAGAACCTGCGCGAGGTGGAAGGTTAGCTACAACACTTAACTGTATCCCCCATTTTGCGATGAGATTTCAAAGACGTATTCACGTCAAAATAAGAGGCAATGAAAAATAAGGTTTAAAAAGCTGTGTAATATAAAAAAATGTGACAGTAGTTCATTGTTTCTCTGTTGTATTTCCATGTCTTATCTGGGAAATTTCCGTTTTCCCCGTTTTCGGAAGGCATAAACCGCCAACGCTCACATAATTCATAGCGGGCATGCGATGTTGAACCGCTGTTGTGTTCTCTCTTTATTGTGTCTTCGCTATAAATAACGAGGCCCGAGACACATGAGCTATGAAATTTTTATACTGTAAATGTATTGCTATTGTACCTACTTTGCTGTATATGAGGTGTTAGACCTATCCCGAAAACGAAGACAGATACTACTACTAATAGTACTAATGACACCTTTGATGATGGGATTTCCGGGGGAAAATCACGTCAGTCGTCGCTTCAACCGATGGACGTCCACTGCTGGACATAGGTCTCACGTAATGATGTCCACAAGGCCCGATCTTGCGCCGCCTGGCTCCAGCGGCTACCGGCGACCCTCTTTATGTCGTCGGTCCACCTTGTGGGGGGTCTCCCTACACTGCGCCGCCCGGTGCGGGGTCGCCACTCCAGCACCTTTCGGCCCCAACGTCCATCGGTCCGTCGGACTATGTGCCCCGCCCATTGCCACTTCAGTAAGCTAATGAAAAGGTTCTTAAAAAATACATTACTTTCCTAAAAAAAGCAACAATAAAACATAATCAGCTGACGCTCGGGTCAACGAATGCACGCGGCCGGTGGCGGTATGGTAAAAGAAATACTAAATTGAGTGAAGTGCGTTGAACCCCAACTGCCTCACTGGTCTAGTGGTTAGCATGTTCGGCCACAGACATGAGGCCTTGGGTTCGAGTTCAATAAAAATCGATGTTGAGGTTTCTATTAAGATTTTCTCAATATTTGCCCGAAGTTGGGAAGTTGGCGGTGTGATCCACCCCCGTGCCTCGGAGAGAACGTTAAACCATCAGTCATGCTCCTAATCTCTCTCTGATCGTGTCGGATTCCCGTCACATCGGGCTATGAGAGTGAAGGAATAGAGAGTACACTTATGTACTATGCCTGCCAACACGCCGTGGAGTAGCGTGGTTGGTCTAAGCTCTAACAACTTTCTCTACTAAAGGAGGCTTCTGCCGTGGGACGTTAATTGGCTGCTATTGACCTGACCCGCGTTGACCCGTACGTTCAACGGCGTATCGGATTTTCGCACTATGTTTTCGCTTTCGTGAATTTATTTAGAATCATTGATTATGAAAACAGTGCCGGCAAGCAGCCGCATGCAGGATGCAAGTTGACGACCCCTGCACTAAAGCACGCTTACTACACAGAGTAGATTTACTCAGGATCATTGTTTATTAAATCAGGGATACCCAACCAGCGGCCCGTAGGCTCACAAATACGAGACACGATAAATATAACGCAAATATGGGTTTTATCTATTTTGTATAAAAAAAGGTTGCCGACCCATGTAGTAATGGATTGATTTGATTTGTATTATAAAATGATAGTAAGTGAACCATTTAGTTTCGGCTTAAGCCACTTTTTATAACAGGGCCCTATGTGCCCCCAAAGTACATTTAGGGGCCTTAGTTAAAGGGATAATTTATATAGCGTTCCCTAACTATGTGATGCTTAAGGGAATGTTGGCGCAATCGGGCATAGATAGATTGTTACCTCATAACTTTCGACTGGGTGAACCGATCTTGATGATTTCTTTTATATGAAAGGTGGTGCTTGTCGTAGGGTCCCATTTTTTTAAATCCAGTTCTGATGATGGCATCTATGAGAAAACCGGATGTCTTAAAGTTGCATTAAGCATGTTCGCGACAAATGGACGAATAACTCAAGATCACGCCAACCGATTTCGATGATTCTTTTTTTATTGGAAAGGATATACTTCAAGGGTTGTTTGATGATAGTTAGGTTTGGTTCTGATTATGGGATCCTTGACAATGTTACGGAACTCTTCAATTCTTAGGAGCAAATTAACGATACTCGGCAGAATCTTTTATAGGCTATCCGGATATTTGAGTCACCTACCGTAACGTTGGTATGGTCAAGTGATTGTCGAAGTCAACTATGATGATCGATGGAACTCCTCAACGGTTTACAGGATGCGATTTATGGCAGAATATATAAGTTTCTGTAATCAAATGGCAATGACCTTACGTTTGTTGCTGCATTGCAATATTATAAGGTGTATTACGTGTGAAGCGGTGGTAACAGTCTGGGGGGGGGAGGGGAATTTACGTAATAGTAATGTGCTCGATTACCATAAAAAGTCTGTCGATAGCGGGATGGCAAAACAACCGACCTGTAACGTATAAGGTTTCGGGTTCGATCCCAGGTGCGGTGGTACATATGTAAATTTCACTTTGTAAAGTTGTTTCATTTAATCCGTGCTGCCTCTAATGACACGTTTTTTAAGTGTACACAAATTCAAATTTGTTAGAGTACTTCAGATTCACTAAAAATCTAAAAAATAAATAAAAATTTTAACAAAAATAGAACCTCAAAAAAAACTATTCCAAATATGCTCTTAAATAAGTAAGTAGCAGCCCGTTAAATGTCCCACTGCTAGGCACAGGCCTCCTTTAGAGCATAGACCCATCACGCTGCTCCACTGCGGGTTGGCAGGCAGATAGTACACAAGTGTACTCTGTATTCCTCCACTCTCATAGTTCGATTGTGACGGGAATCCGACACGACCGGAGAGAGATCAGGCGCAGGACCGACGGCTTAACGTGCTCTCCGAGGCACGGGGGTGGATCATCACACCGCCAACTTCCCAACTTCAGGCAAATATTGAGAAAATCTTAACAGAAAACTCAATATTGATTTTTTAATTGGCCCGACCCGGGACTCGAACCCAGGACCTCAGGTCTGTAGTCGAACATGCTAACCACTAGACCAATTAGGCAGTCTAAATATGCTCTAAAAATTAAAAAATAATTGCGTATTGTTTTTTAGAGTTCTTCGTATTTTTATATTTCAGTCGTTTCGCCATCTCCTTCCGCGTCATGATATCCCTGCAGAAGGAGAGCATAGCACACCATGCTCTCTCGCTAGATTATTTAAAAATTGGTTTAACAAAATTTATGTTGTTTTTATTTATAAATAAAAGATAATTATTTTCGACGTACGTGTTTAAGTTATTTGTATTTTCGAAATATTTATTAATTTTAAATGTGTTAAATGCATGGTTAGTTATAGTCAAGAACGGGTGAGTGGAATGTGTACAAAAGTTGAGCTCAAAGCACTCGCAGCAAAAAACTCCACTGTCAAAATGTCCACCAAAACCGATGCTTGCTACGCTTTTCGAGTGCTGACTACACACGGCTGCTAAGATCAATAGACTGTACTTTAAATTAATTTATTTATAACTAGTTAATCCGCACAACTAGACATGCGTCAAATAAGAAAGAGAAATATTAATACACAAAAAAATTGTAATGAGGAAGGAGGATAGACTTAATATCGTGGGCCTTTTGTACAGGATCTTGGTACACCACCTTTGCTGTCAGTCTTGCTGTCTGCGTGTGAGAGAGACATGTTAACAAGTAAGTAAGTAAGTAAGTAGCAGCCCATTAACGTCCCACTGCTGGGCACAGGCCTCCTCACTCATATGAGAGAGGGTTTTTAGAGCATAGACCCACCACGCTGCTCCACTGCGGATTGGCAGGCATAGTACACAAGTGCACTCTCTATTCCTTCACTCTCATAGTCCGATGTGACGGGAATCCGACACGACCGGAGAGAGATCAGGCGCAGGACCGACGGCTTAACGTGCTCTCCGAGGCACGGGGGTGGATCACACCGCCAACTTCCCAACTTCGGGCAAATATTGAGAAAATCTTAATAGAAAACTCAATATTGATTTTTGAATTGGCCCGACCCGGGACTCGAACCCAGGACCTCATGTCTGTAGTCGAACATGCTAACCACTAGACCAATGAAGCAGTTGTAAACAAGACTACCTAAAAATTGTATCTGTTTGTTCGTGCACTTTTTCCTATGCAGATGGCTAATTTCTATATAAGTTTTTGAAACTAGAAAATGTCTTAATGCATGCCGTGTTGGGAGTGTGGAAGTAATTGACAAGTCAGAATACCCACTAACACCTAGCGGAACCATCGACATCCTTGGATGGAGCAACAGGCATACACTTTGGCATCCCAGATGCAGTCGTCTTACTTCAATGATTTGTGGAGTGGAAAGAAGCAAATCTAGGCACCCTGTTTTCTGGCTTCTTCTGTCGGAACTGGGGATCGTTTACGGCATTCTTCCTCGCTTTTTTCAATGTTTCAAAGATAACATATTCCCAGAAGGAGGCAACTGCCCTCTATCCCGTCTCGTTAGCAATTATTGCGCCAACTGTGCTCACTACTGAGAGGTTCCCTCCGATCAGCTATACGAGACGTGTCGCTGAGAACCCAGGCGGGACACTTCGTCATCACATAGTACGCCGAATCTATGGACACTCAAGCTGCACCTAGTGTGATGTGCAGCTATTTACCAAAGCAACCGTTTGGGGAACCAACCCTACTGGGGACCAGAGATCCTCTTTTCAACATCCGATTAAGGCCCTATCCGAAAGAACCCTAATCCTACCAGCCTTATCCACATTAGGCAGGCCTTCTCTAGATCTGGCATCCACCCTGTAAGTGGGCCGTTGCAAGAATCTCATTCCGCAACTGCCATGGAGGATCGTCTGTTAGAAGTGTTTCAATCGATACCCCCAAACTGCTATCATCCTTTGGGCCCTCCGTAAATGGGTTTTTATTCGAACGTCGATCAACACAGTGCCATATAAGCCATTAGGATATAGTTTGAAAATATATCCCTAACTAAATAAGTAAAATAATTATAAAAGAGTGGTTACTCTCACAAACCTATCAGGATTGCAAGAAACTTTTGGAATTCCAGCAATAAAATTACCAAATATAAAATAATACATACATACATACATACGAGTACATAGCATCACGCCTCATTCCCATAGGGGTAGGCAGAGACAACATCCTTCCACTTGCCACGATCCTTGCATATCTCCTTCGCTTCTTTCATTCTCATTAAACCTTTCATACAAGTTCGTGGGTTTATAGTACTCTTGACATGGCCGTTATTTAAAATGTCCTGGATTTGGTCCAAGAACGTTCGCCTTGGTCTTCCCCTTCCAACTTTCGCATTCACTCTTGACTAATAAATCCTTTTTGTCAGTCTCCTTTTATACATTCTCTCTACATGCCCAAACCATTTAAGCATACCTTTCTCAATTTTAGTCACTATGTCTTTTTTTATACCACAACGTTCTCATATCACACTATAAAATATTACAAGCTCAAACAAATGCTCAAACGCGCACACACACAATCACTTGCACGCATCAACTTATTTAATATTTTAACTTTTTCCTTTACATTAAATTCTAAGACTTGTGACAGATACACTTTGTTTTATATTTAACTAGTACACTATTAAGAAGGAGAGCGCTGTCGCCTAAAATACCTAGTTTAGGGACAGATGTTTTTCATAATATTTAGTGTTTATAATACAGTTATGACTTTATTGTTTCGATCTGTATCTGTAATTTTGCTTATTATAATTATCGCCATATTTGTACTGCAGAAAAGGGCCGTTCGTGCGATTTACAATATGGGTCCAAAAGAGTCGCTAAGAAACAAATTCAAGGCTTGTGAAAACTTGTTGTATCTACATAAAAACATTGACTCTTTTAATAAAAGGAGTGAATGTACATTATATAACTTACGAAACCAAAACAAACTTGTTATAAATTCTAGTAGGCTGCATAAGATTAACAACTCATTTAAGGGTAACTGTATACGTTTCTATAATAAACTCCCACAAGACGTTCTAAAGATGTCAATTAATAAATTCAAAGTCTTTGTTAAAAGAAAGTTGATAGAAAAATCGTATTATACGAGTAAGTTGCAAGAGTACTTAGACTATAGAAACGCCTGGGAGTGAACGAATTGCTCTAATTTTAATGAAATATAGTAACCTAATATGATATTGTAATGATGATGGTAACAAAAAAACTGAGTTTGTTGTGGGTTCCTCTCGGACCAGGGCGCGAAGGAACCTCGTAACTTTAGATTTTAAGCCGTTCTTGACTACCTTCATCAGACGTATATTAGAATCAGAGTGTGGAAAAAAAATCTAATTTGACGATTCAAAAGTGCTGTACTATGCCTACTTGAATAAAGATATTTTTGATTTTGATTTTTTCTTTTTCCTGATCCTCCCATATTGGGCAGCAACTGTCCTACTTCATCTCCGTCTTCACTTTCACTACTAATTTGTGCCACATTATGGCCAACATTGGTCAAATTAAAAAATATTAGTATTATAACAAAATGTATATATCCGTCCGTGTGTATTTTGCACCTGAAGCACGTAGTTTGTTCGCGACGGCTGACTGTACAGCAGATACTCGTATTTTTCCAGCGTCCGTCGATGCCAAAATATCACGATACCGTGGAGCTGTGTACGTTTTTAAAACTGTAAACGAATTAATTGACTGATGGAGTGTTGTTTCAGTCCGCTCCTCTATTATACAAGGGAACTGGAGTAATATCAGAATAAGGGAAAGATATAGAGAAGGGACAATATAAAGTCTATAAATATTTTGTTGTTGCTTTCCGGCGGAAACGGTTGGCAGCATTGATCATGAAATGAACGCCGGTAAGACGTTTCCGCGGCAAAAAGTCTTCGTGTTAAATCGCGTCATAACGGAGATTCATTCAAGTGATATCATTGGATCAGTAAAGTGTTTGTGTGTCGTAAATCTTTCGCTCTCGTGAAACCACACATTGAATATCTTGTTGAAATATGGGGAGCCGCATCAAAATCAAACTTAAAAAAAATTGCAAATAACACAAAACAAAATAATTAAAGCACTCTATAAATATGACTTTCAAACACCAAGCACTAAATTGTATAGGGACACAAAAATATTTCATATTAATCAGCTATATAAAATGGAAACATAATTAAAATTGAAATCCACTCACAATTACAATTTAATCAAAAAACATATACACGAACAAGGAGCAAGAACTTAATATAGCACCCAGAACCAACTATGGAACCAAAAACATATTATTTGAAGGTGTACGAATCTACAATGAATTACCACATTCGGTGGTAATATATATGTCCGAGAATAAGAGAGAAAGAAGAAGCATAAAGCACAAGGGCGTAGGGTTCTCCGCCGACATCGTTATTAATTGGATTCATTATTGAATTTCTTATTCTGTGGACGTTCGTGGGTAATGTTGGTGCAATCAAACACTTTATTAATTAACTCGGATTATAATGTTCAAACACTAAATTTTCCCGATATCAATTTACACAAACTCATTAAAACCAATAGAACGCGGCAGTTCTAAAAGTAGACCGCTCCGGTCGAGCGCTACTCGACAACTGCCGAGAGATTCCCGCCGGACTGTCACCATTGACTCTATTCACGCCAATAGATGGCGCCAGCGTTCCACAGACACCTGCCCTCCGACATATACATATATAAATTTTAAAAAAATCTAGTGGAATATATGCGCGAGAAGTTCAGTGGAGCCTCACCTAATATTAGTACTTATACCTATCATAGCATTATTTGATGTTACATATTTGTTTGCTTTTTGTAACTTTTCTTTTTTTTGTGATCTTTGTTCTCATTTTCAATGTGACTTTCATTTCTATAATGTAATGTGTTCGAGGCTAGTAAAATTTTTAAAATTTCAAACAAAATTTTAAATTACGTAAAATTCTCACCTTAAGTAAACTTTATCGGTTCTTTGTTGAGAAAAATTAATGTCTTTAAATGGAAATCAGTTAATTATTTGTATAGTAAATTGTAATAAAGTATATAGTGTGACATAACTGGTGTTGATGAGTTAAAGTACTATTGATTAAAGTGACTATATTTGTACATGTACGCGTTTAATTTATATATTCTGTGCAGTCGGATAACAATATGAAAATTAATGTATATGACGGAAGTGATGTTTGTCCTTGTTGCTGGGGTGGTTAGATGATCCAATGTAAAGAGACTGGTTAACGACACCGACACGGTCCCAGGACGCACTAGGGGTCCTATAAAAGGAACCGAGAGCGCAGGTTCGGTACGCAATTCTTAGTGGCTGTGTTGGGGCATGGACCGTTGTTTTTGCGATAACTAGTACTGCTGTAATAGATCCACTTGACTTCTACCTCTGTCATGTAGACAAACTCATTATTATTAATTAATTATATTGTGTAAGTAATTAATTACATATTCAACATTACTGCCTCATTGGTCTAGTGGTTAACATGTTCGACTACAGACATGAGGTCCTGGGTTCGAGTCCCGGGTCGGGCCAGTTCCAAATCGATATTGAGTTTTCTATTAAGATTTTCTCAATATTTGCCCGAAGTTGGGAAGATGGCGGTGTGATCCACCCCCGTGCCTCGGAGAGCACGTTAAGCCGTCGGTCCTGCGCCTGATCTCTCTCCGGTCGTGTCGGATTCCCGTCACATCGGACTATGAGAGTGAAGGAATAGAGAGTGCACTTGTGTACTATGCCTGCCAATCCGCAGTGGAGCAGCGTGGTGGGTCTATGCTCTAAAAACCCTCTCTCATATGAGGGAGGAGGCCTGTGCCCAGCAGTGGGACGTTAATGGGCTGCTACTTACTTACTTACTTTATTGTGATTCGATGTTTATTTAAAGAACAAGTTTAATGAAAACCTTTTTGACTTATAGTTTTCGGCTACATTCGCCACCTTTGTTATACGATTGGAAAGCATTTAAGTTGACCTGTATAATTTATTATGATAAATAAATTATACAGGTCAACTCAGACACAAGCACATTAAAGTTAATTTAGCAAGATCTTAACTAAACAATAAATGTACTCTGTTGAAATATTTGATTAAGTTCCTTAATAGAATTTATAACAAGTTAAAATATATTTGCGTCATGATATTGGTATTTGTATTGACTAAGTTGAGCGGCTCGATTGATGACGTTGCGTTGACAGGCTGGCAGAGCTTGTTGGTAGAGTACGACAGTTGTAGTTTCGATATTAAGTGCATTATTAAAGCTTTAAGAAAGTATTAATATATTAAGTTTAACTTTTAATATATTTCACATAAATCGTACCAAATTTGTATTGGACAGTTTCTTTAAACATTTTATAAAGACTTGTATTAGTTTCATACTAAAACTTTAATCGAATTCTTCTAAAATTATATTTGTGTATAAAGAAAAGAATAAGATAAATATATTGTAAATAAAATATAAATAAAGAAAATCCCGCGACACTGGGCTGGGGCTGGCAAACGTTCGATAAGTAACGAGTGAGAACGTTTGCCAGCCCCATTTGACATATTTTTTTCCGGAAAAATTAATCCGAGATTCCCAAGCGATAACAAATGGCAAGTAAGTGTTGGCTAGCAAGTTTTCTTTTATTTTCATAAGTATACTTAAAGTAGCATAGTTTTTAAGAGGTGAAAAAAAGCTTGATCGTACACATATAGAAAGCTTTGTTCAGAACTAACTTAGACGCGTCTTCTAAATAATATGGATGAAAATGAACAATTATCAAATAATAACAACAAATCATATAATTATTTGAAGGACCATATGACTCGACAATCTTCGTACCACAGAGTCTATAAATAAAAAAGCTAAATTATATTGCAGAATGTTTCAACTTTAGTAAAACTGAAACGAAACAATAAGAAATCTTACTCAAAAAACACCCAGATTCCCGCCAAAATTCGTCATAGTTGCGTTCAGAAATTGTTGGTTGTCAATGTCAAAAACAAATTTAAAAAAAAACCCCAAAAGTATTCTTTTAAATTAATTTGATTTCTGAACGACGATACGAACTTCAAACGTTTGACATTGGAAACCAAAAAACCTTCACTCTTAAAAAGTTATTTCTGAACGACTTTAAATTTACTTAATTTCTAAACGACGGGACGATCATTTATTTATTTATTTGTTCATTTAAGGACCACCGGTAGTTACTACACTTAATTTCTTATAATAAAAAACTTACATCTAGAAATTAGTGAATTGTGCAACTTTTTAAGGTAGACACATGATGAGTTAAAATTAAATTAATCTAAAAATACAATAAAATATAAATTATATAAAAATTTAAAAAAAAATTAAAAAAAATGGCTATACGTATTTATGCTTATAGTCAGAAATCGTATCCCTGGTGAGCAGCGAGAGAGCATGGTGTGCTACGCTCTCCTTCTGCGGGGATGTCATGACGTGGAAGGAGATGGCAAAACGATTGAGGGAGGCGAACGTGACCACTTCGACCGTTCGCAGGCGAAGGCTGGGAAGGAGGCGAGAGGACCACGATCACCGTCTCCCTCCTTAGTGGTGACCTTTGGGTAACGGAAGCGGGGTCCGTTGTCCAACAAAGAAAAGTCTCGCGGGGTAGATGGCTTGCCAGGTGCTCCAGGCAATCCACCTTCGGAGTAAGTATTGGTCATTGACCGAGTTGGGCCTAAACAGGCACATCGCTGGCGGGGTTGCGAATGTCTGTCAGTCGCGTTCTCGTGACCCCGTCTCCGAGTGTGGGATTTAGCCGGTATGAGTCCGGCATATCCTGGAACATCCTGCCGAGGTTTCCAGGTATCCACGAGGATTTCCCAGCGTTAAAAAAATCCCTCAACAATCAAATTAATTGAATGTGAGTTTGAGGGAGCCTCGTTTTTGTACTTTACTTGTGGGTTCTTCTCAGGGCGTAGATTTTTAAGTCATCCATTCATATATAGAAAATAATATGACAAATTACTTATATTTAATCATTCGAAAGTACCTCCTTGAATTGATTAGTTGTTTGTTGAATTGTAATGTCATTTGATGATGATAGAGCGATACGTGACTGACATTGTTGTGGTTTCTTTAATTCATGTTGAAATTGTAAAATAAGCTTCAAAGTTTCAGACGAAAATATGATTCCTAAAATAAAATAGAGGTAAAAGATCTCATCCCTGCAAACATCCTGCCGACCGGACGTCCGGTTTATCCCTAGCGGACCGTTCCCCCACTTTACAATTAATCTTTTAGCTATCTTCCTTTACGAAATTGTTTTTCGACGTTGATAGTTGCGGTTATGACTATATTGTGAGTTAACCTAGCGAGAGGAAGAACGGCCTAACATTACAAACTTTCTGTAAATGTGTTTTTATTGAAGCAAAGCCTTAGCCTATCTATTACCTTAGATCTTTTAAACTATCCAACGGATTTTATTACAATTTTCAACAATAGTAAAGTGAATCAAGAGGAAACTTTATATGTATAATATATAAATAATATAGAATAGAAAAGATGAAAAACTCAAAGATTTGTAATGTGATGTAGCAAACATATTTCTGTCCTATTAAATCGCAAACGCTGCCTAAACCTTACGAGATGGATCAAATTAATATTTTACGAAATTTCATATAATAAAAAGATCTATAAAAAAGACCCCAACGGTATATATTTATCTCTAAAGGATAACCCAGAATAATCATTTTTATTATTTACATATTACAAAAAAATATATTATTTACCAAGCTATTTTATACAATAAAGTATTATAATTTATCTAATGAAATATATTAAATACGTTGTACATATCATATAAATCAAAGCTGTCCTTAACAATATATCATTAAAATGGATATCTTGGAAGATAACAGCGATTAAAAAAGCGAAGGCACAGCAGCTCCTCGATATATCACGTTAAAGACAATGCAATGATTAAAAATTCGTTGTAATGAGTATATTTATAAATATATTCTTATGCAAAAATCAATTCTATATTAGCTTTTACAAGCAGTGATTTGGAAAAATTCGTTGCATTGAGGCTCGTTATGGTTAAGGTTACAAAAAATGTATAAAGCTGAAGAGGTTTTTTGTTTAAACACGCTAATCTCAAAAACTACTGGTTCTAATTGCAATTTTCTTTTAGTTTTTGCTAGTTATTTATAAAATAAGGCATTAAGGAGTTAAGCTTTAATTAAAACTGTTTAAATAACTGGGAAAATTATTCCCTTTAAGAGTTTACGTTGCGTGCGTCACGTAAATGGTTTAAAAATAGCGTATGATTTCTCTTGGAAAACCCAAAAAAAGTGTTGGATACTATGGCAATGAATTTGGAAGTCTTGAGTGTTTTCTTATGTTGGCATAATTGGTTACATGTGATATCATAATTGGTTCGAACGTTATTTTACATTGGTACCATTGATGAACTGCCTCATTGATCTAGTGGTTAGCATGTTCGACAACAGACATGAGGTCCTGGGTTCGAGTCCAGGGTCGGGCCAATTCAAAATCAATATTGAGTTTTCTATTAAGAATTTCTTAATATTTTTCCGAAGTTGGGAAGTTGGCTGTGTGTTCCACCCCCTTGCCTTGGAGAGCACGTCAAGCCGTCGGTCCAGCGCCTGATCTCTCTCCGGTCGTGTCGAATTCCCGTCACATCGGACTATGAGAGTGAAGGAGTAGAGTACACTTGTGTACTGTGCCTGCCAATCCGCAGTGGAACAGAGTGGTGGGTCTATGCTCTAAAAACCCTCGCTCCTCGGAGTGAGGTGTCCAGCAGTGGGACGTTAATGGGCTGCTACTTACTTTTACTTTTTACCATTGATGTGGTGATATATTTGGTTGTTTATGATTTTAAAATTGGTTCGAACGTTTTTTACGTTGGTACCATTGATGAGGTGATATAAATAGTTATATGAGGAATCAAAATTGGTTCGAACGTTGCTTTACATTGGTACCACTGATGTGGTGATACAAATAGTTCTATGAGGAATCAAAATTGGTTCGAACATTGCTATACATTGGTACCACTGATGTGGTGATACAAATAGTTATATGAGGTATCAAAATTGGTTCGAACGTTGCTTTACATTGGTACCACTGATGTGGCGATACAAATAGTTATATGAGGAATCAAAATTGGTTCAACGTTGCTTTACATTGGTACCACTGATGTGGCGATATAAATAGTTATATAAGGTATCAAAATTGGTTCGAACGTTGTTTTACGTTGGTATCATTGATGTAGTTATATAATGGGTTTCATATGACACGCTATAACCTTTCTTATGATGATCAAATTTGTTTTTGTTAGTGGACGAAGATTAACGAAAAATCTTTTATAAAACTTTATAATTTATTTGGTTGGATTTATAATGATACTTTTGTAGATAGGTCGTTCTTCGCTTGTCTTCATTTGAATGCTGAATTTTATCTCCGATGAGTCTATTGTTTTAGGATAAAGTCTGTCTACTTTTAAATTAAGCCACAGCAGGGCGTTACGAGCACGCTTTATAAATGTTTGTGTTAAGTTTTGAACTTTATTAAGGGTTATGAACTGCATCTTTTATTTATTTTAACTAGCGAGCATTTCTATTAATTCTTGAGGTGTTTTACTTGAAAACATACTAACATTCTGCACGCCTTCTCTATATAAAATTGCGCAATAACAGTGATTTGTCCGATTGACTTCAAATTTATCATAGATAGTCATATCGCAGGTTAGACGTTCACTATGAACGGGTTTTCTCATATAATCATGAGACCTGGATAAATAAGCGAAAGAAACCCAATTTACTGACCCATCATGAGGTTTTCAAAGGAATTTGCACGATTTGTTTGAAATTTGACATAGATATTCCTTTCGCGACGAAAGTGCTCACTAAGAACTGGTTTCCCCATATCCTCACGCGATACATAAATAAAAACAATTATTTACCAATACATATTCTTTAGGCGACGTAGACCCTTACTAAAAACGGATTTCCCCACATTTGCACGGGACTGAAAATTACGCGGTTAACCTCATGGGGAACAGCTAGTATTTGATAAATGTGACGTCTTTTCCTTTGCATAAAACGTTTAAATAATTGACAGAAATACGATCTCGGTTAAGTAACGTTACTTTCGTCGCGAGGAGTGGTATTGACGGTCTATAAAATTATTGTATGTCATAACATTTCACCACTACCAAAGAACCTATCATTTAATCCTCCTATAACGTCAATATTACCCGTATCTCCCCAGTCGCTGGTGACTGATCACTTTTCCCTATCTTTTCCGATTTTCCCTCATTAATTTTTTCCTCCTCTGCAAACATTTCCGTTTGAGAATTGATTGTGCCCAATCAAACTGGATGACGGTCATTTATAAGACGCTGGGTAAATCATTAATATAAAACAGCTTGTCCTCACAGTATATGAGTAATGCTCTATATTTTTTCTGGACATTAATGCCTTATCTTGTCAAAGAGAATAAAAGTAAGGCGATTATCTATTAATATTAATGGAACTATAGAAAATATAGGTTAAAATCTATTATCGCCCTGTAACGGGTTTGGGAGTTTGATCGCTTTCTTAACGTTGGTATCATTGATGTGACATAATTGGTTACATGTAGTATCAAAATTAGTTCGTCCGACTCTTTACATTGGTAGCATTGATGCGGTGACATAATTGGTTTCATTTGATATACCAAATCGAAATGGGTTCGACAGCCTTTAACGTTGGCACCATTCATATGGTGACTCAATCGGTTACATACCATAATAAAATGGGCACGACTGTTTTTTTACGTTGGTGCCATTGATGTGACGTAATTGGTTACATATGATATCAAAATTGGTTCGAACATTGTTTTACGTTGGTACTATTGCTATAGTGTCTCAATTAGCTATATACCAAATCGAAATGGGTTTCCCAGCTTTGTTACGTTGTTACCATAGATGTGGTGGCGCAATAGGTTGTATGCCATATCAAAATGGATTCGACTGGTGACTCAATTGGTATGTTACCAAATCATAGAGGGTTCGACTGTTTTATTACGTTGGTGCCATTGATGTGGTGACATAATTGGCTACATATGATATAAAAACTGGTTCGCCTGCTTTCTTACATTGGTATCATTGATGTTATCATTGACTATATCAAAATGGATGGAATGTTTTTTATGTTGGCACCATTGATATGGTGACTCAATTGGTTACATGCCATATCAAAATGGGCACGACTGTTTTTTTACGTTGGTGCCATTGATGTGACGTAATTGATTACATATGATGTCAAAATTGGTTCGAACACTGTTTTACGTTGGTACTATTGCTATAGTGACTCAATTAGTTATTTACCAAATGGAAATGGGTTTCCCAGCTTTGTTACGTTGTTACCATTGATGTGGTAGCGCAAGAGGTTGTATGCCATATCAAAATGGATTCGACTGCTTTTTATGTAGGTACCCAATGGTACCAACATAAAAAGCTGATATGGTGACTGAATTGGTAACATACCAAAGAGGGTTCGACTGTTTTATTACGTTGCTGCCATTGATGTGATGACATAATTGGCTACATATGGCTACATATATAAACACTGGTTCCCCTGCTTTTTTACATTGTTATCATTGACTATATCAAAATGGATGGAATGTTTTTTATGTTGGCACCATTGATATGGTGACTCAATTGGTCACATGCCATATTAAAATCCGTTCGACCGTTACTTTACGTTAGTATCATTGATGTGGCGATTTAATTGGACTGAAATCAAAGATTATTTATACTATTTCATGGTTTTACTTTATATATGTTAGCGATAAAAAGTATTTAATTTGTATTAACATGTTAAGTGTTTAATTTGTGTAACTATCCGTAAAGATGGTGCCTCGTGTTCTTACTTCCGTTCAACATACATACATACATAGCATCAAGCCTCATTCCCATAGGGGTAGGCAGAGACAACATCCTTCCACTTGCCACGATCCTTGCATATCTCCTTCGCTTCTTTCAATCTCATTAAACCTTTCATACAATTTCGTCGGTTTAGAGTACTCTTGACCTGGCCGTTATTTAAAATGTCCTGGATTTGGTCCAGGAACGTTCGCCTTGGTCTTCCCCTTCCAACTTTCGCATTCACTCTTGACTCATAAATCCTTTTTGTCAGTCTCCTTTCATTCATTCTCTCTACATGCCCAAACCATCTAAGCATACCTTTCTCAATTTTAGTCACTACGTCTTCTTTTATACCACAACGTTCTCTTATCACACTATTTCTTACTCTGTCACTCAGTTTTAATCCACTCATGCTTCTCAACGCTCTCATCTCTACCGCATTTATTTTACTTTTGTGATTCTTCTGCCATACCCAACTTTCACTACCATACATAAGTGTTGGCACCAACACTCCAGCATGCACTGCCAGTCTAGCCCTTTGAGACACCATCTGGCTATTCATAAAAGCATGCAGAGCACCATTTAGATATTATAAAAAGGAAGGTGCGCCATTTTTACGGACAGTCGTTGCAGCGAAGTTGTGTACAGCATTATTAAAGTTGTTGTGAAGTGATTATTATAAAGTTATTAGTAAAATAAATAAATAGAAACTAGAATTGGTAAACGGAGTGAATATCTAATAAGTTAATGAGCAAGTGAGTATCTTAGGGGAAATACCTTATGCCGACGTAGTTAGGAGGGTCCAGATCATTGCCGACAGAGCCCTGATCGAAGCATGGAAATAGGACCTCGGGTCCCCAGCAGCCGGTGGGGCCATAATTGCGGCACTCTGCCCTCACTTGGAGCAATGGCTGGGTAGAAGACAAAAAGTGCTTTCCTACCGTTTGGTGCAGGTGCTAACCGGTCACGGCTGCATTGGAAAATACCTGCACCAAATCGTTGGCTGTGAGCCGTCGGCCATCTGCCACGAGTGTGGTGATCCTGTGGACACAGCGCACCACACGGTGGCCGAATGTCCTGCTTGGGGACCTCAACGTCATCTGCTGACTTCGCAGATCGGTGCAGACCTCTCGCTGGCCAGTATTATAGGTGCAATGCTTGTCAACAAGCGGGGCTGGAATGCTGTTGCCACCTTCTGCGAAACTGTCGTTCCGCTAAAGGAGGCACGACAAAGAGAGAGGGCGAATACAGCTGAAGCACAGTACCCCGGACGGAGGGGAATAGGAAACAGGAGACGGAGGTTTATCCAACTCCTCCCCCTGTAGTGCACTTTTGAGCCGGCTTCATTCGGAGGGGCCAGAGTGGAATGCCACAACGATCTTCTGGTCCTTCCATTCTCTAATGACGAGGGCTCCGCTGGGTTTTAGTGGGTATTTTGGTACTACCGGCGAGTCCCACACTCCCGTCTGTCTCACAGGCGGGGTGCGTAAATGCATTTCCCAGCGAAAAAAAAGTGAGTATCTTATTCTTTAACCTAATATTTTATCCAACACAAATGACCGTCAAATTAGTAATAAGAAGTACGGATTCGAACTCCGTTATGCAGCATCTGCTAGAAAACTAGCAATGCTGACATATATCACTTTAATTAGTAGTATTGTGGTATGTGTAAATTACATAATTAAATTTTTCGTACCTCAAGCGGATCAAAAAGTTTATAAAATCCCTGAAACACGGGCTATTGTATACTGAATATTAATTTTAAGTAGCCTAAATCTTTCTAAATTTGTACCAATATTGTATTTAAATCTGTATTCTTTTAAAGGCACCATTGGAAAGCTTGCTAGTACCGGTGGGCTCCTGAAAAATATTGCCAGCAACGTTAGGCAGCTGTCAAGAGCGAGCTACGTGCTACAGACACGTGACAAGTGAATTTTTCGCTCGGAGAACACTTTAATTTATATATTTACATAACATGTTTATTTTACATTCATAGCTTTAAAATAGATACATGAAAAGAAACATTTAAATCCAATGAAACACGTTTAGCAGTTGGAAACTTTGGGGGTTGTAACGATCTATCACTTTCAGACAACCTTTGGCATAAGTAGACGCTTACTTAAATTAAAAGGCTGCAGTGCTATTAATCAAAAAAGTAAGTAGCAGCCCATTAACGTCCCACTGCTGGGCACAGGCCTCCTCCCTCATATGAGAGAGGTTTTTTAGAGCATAGACCCACCACGCTGCTCCACTGCGTATTGGCAGGCATGGTACACAAGTGCGCTCTCTATTCCTTCACTCTCATAGTCCGATGTGACTGGAATCCGATACGACCGGTTCATTTAACCTATATAACATAGCCATCAGGAAAATCATACCATACCTTGGACAAATCGTCGTAAATATAATTCGATGTTTACATATTTACAAAGTAGCCACAAAGGGCGACCCCCCCTTGGGAGCTGCGGGCGGAAGTCCTTGCAGTCGCCTATCAGTGCAGGGTAGCTACAAGGGCTTCCAGAGGTGCTGAATCCTACGATGACCAGATCCGAAGGATCAGGGCTCTCGTCGACAGAGCCCTGATCGAAAAATGGAGGGAAGATCTTGGGTCGCCAACTGCGGGTATGAACACAGTGGAGGCGATCCGACCTCACCTGGACAATTGGCTCACTAGGGGGCACGGATCTCTTTCCTACCGTCTGGTGCAGGTGCTTGCCGGTCATGGTTGCTTCGGCAAGTACTTGCACCAGGTTGTTGGCCGTGAGGAAACGCCCGCCTGTCATGAGTGTGGTGCTCCTGTAGATACTTTGGCGGAGTGTCCAGCGTGGTCACCCCAGTGGCATATATTGTTGTCTCCGGTTAGAGGAGATCTTTCACTGGAGAGCATAATTGGGGTAATACTCGCCAGTGAAGTTGGGTGGAGGGCGGTTGCCTTCTTTTGCGAGACCGTCATGTCGCTGAAGGAGGCAATTGAGAGGCTGAGGGAGCAAGAGGCTGGAGCTCTCCCTCGCCGTCGGAGGAGGCTTGGTGGCATAAGTCGCACTTATGCACTTTGTCTCACTGTATTGAGTAGTAGATCCTCATAGTCAGTGCCATCCGGGTCACTAGAGTGGAATGCAGTTAGGGAACCTCAAGTGATCTCTCATGGATGGGGAGGGATCCGCTGGGTTTTAGTGAGTATTCTGTTATCAGTGTGTCCCACACTCCCGATGGAATTAGTCTTTCATCGGAGTGCGTAAAGGTATTTCCCAGCGCAAAAAAATGATCATAATATAAATAAATTATTCTGCACGTTAAGTTCTTTCTATAAAGTAGTCATTACGTCAAAAATTCATGCAGTTTCATGGAAATATGTCCCGCGATGCAAACTCAGGAATCTCGTGCTTTTTCTATGTATGTGAAATACCATTTATCTACAATTTGCTGTGTTCAAATTTGTACAGTGATGCACGACTTTGAACGACACTTCGAATAGGCTATCGTATCTCTTCGTACATGTATCCATCTGCCGATAGTTTTATCGTATCGTGACGTGTACGTCCGGCTTAACACGTTCGCTAAATTTACGAGCCTGCATTCGACGTTCTGCTAAAAGTTATGCCCTGCATGCCATTTATTGATCGAAATTCTTTTTAGAAGAAGAAATTACATTGAGATTCTTTAATTTCTTTATTAAAATGGACCTTTTTTCCACCGCCTATTATACATCTGTACAGAATAAAACACTAATTTACGACAAACGATAAACACGTTACTGTGCCACTGATACCACTCGAATGAATCTCCGTTGTGACGCGATCTAACACGAAGACTTTTTCCGGTGGCAATGTCTTGACGCCGTTTATTTCATAATCAATGCTACCACCCGTTTCCGCCGGAAGCAGGCGACAACCCACCTTTTATTTTTCTATTCATCTATCATATAATTTATCGCACCACTGCCGACTTCGGAGAGAAGAGTATATGGATAGCGCTCGATAAAGCCAAGGTTAATATAGCGGTGCTTATGTATCGTCATGCTCATGCATTGTGTTTCACTTAAATCGCGCTTTCATAATACTCAAAAAGCTTTAATTCAATTATAATGTAAGTCTGACCACGTTGCACTGTAGTTAAATTTGATATTTATTATACGGCTACTAAAATTTCCCTTAGATATTTCGAACCTAAAAATCTATAGCTAGACTTTAAATTATTAGGTGGCAACACTGATAGTTATAAAATATTGTGAATTATCGAGATTACACTTAAAATTACTCAAAGAATTGTGCAATATTACGCAATACGAGGTAACTTTAATGGGCAGAACATTTGTGTCAATTGAGTTTCTCGTGCTGCTTTATGGTGCGGTTGTTTTATAAGGAATATTGCTAAATTGTATAAATTCAAGTAGTGAAGTAGTTATTAGCATAATGCAAGTTGGGTTTGGCTAAACATCAAAAAGTTTATTGCGCTTTCGTAGATTTAGAAAAGGCCTATGATCGAGTGGTGAGGAATAAACTGTGGTCAACGTTATCTACGTATGGGGTGAGCGGTTGTCTGATTCAAGCATTGAAGTCTCTCTATGAGGGTTCTAGTGCCTGTGTCAGAATAAACGGAGCATACACGGAGTGGTTTCCTGCCGAAAGAAGTGTTCGACAGGGATGTGTTGCGTCACCATGGCTGTTCAACCTATTCATGGATAAATGTTTGACAGATTTAAAAGAAAGTATGTATGGGTTAAGAATGAATGAATTACTCATCAAATGTTTACTCTACGCTGATGATCAAGTAATACTTGCGTCATCCGCTAACGAGCTTCAGGAGATGCTAAATATTATGAATGAAGCTTTGAAAGGGAAAGGAATGAAAGTGAATGTAAACAAAACGAAAGTTATGCTTTTTGAACGAGATGAATCTATGATGAATGGCAATATTTTGATAGATGGGGAACAAGTGGAAGAGGTGAAAGAATTTGTATACTTGGGATCTAAATTTACAAAAGATGGAACATGTGAAAGTGATATCGAAAGGAGAGTGAATGCAGGGAATATGGTAAATGGTGCTCTGCATGCTTTTATGAATAGCCAGATGGTGTCTCAAAGGGCTAGACTGGCAGTGCATGCTGGAGTGTTGGTGCCAACACTTATGTATGGTAGTGAAAGTTGGGTATGGCAGAAGAATCACAAAAGTAAAATAAATGCGGTAGAGATGAGAGCGTTGAGAAGCATGAGTGGATTAAAACTGAGTGACAGAGTAAGAAATAGTGTGATAAGAGAACGTTGTGGTATAAAAGAAGACGTAGTGACTAAAATTGAAAAAGGTATGCTTAGATGGTTTGGGCATGTAGAGAGAATGAATGAAAGGAGACTGACAAAAAGGATTTATGAGTCAAGAGTGAATGCGAAAGCTGGAAGGGGAAGACCAAGGTGAACGTTCCTGGACCAAATCCAGGACCTTTTAAATAAGGGCCAGGTCAAGAGTACTCTAAACTGACGAATTTGCATAAAAGGTTTAATGAGAATAAAAGAAACGAAGGAGATCTGCAAGGATCGTGGCAAGTGGAAGGATGTTGTCTCTGCCTACCCCTATGGGAATGAGGCGTGATGCTATTGTATGAGAATAAAAGTTGTTAATTAATGTGATTTGGTGTTTTGGTAATACTATATAAAAACTAATTAGCTGTGATAGTCCTGTCGGAGACAGTATATTTCAGAGATTTATGAAAACTTCCCTTGTTTTTGCAGTAACTAATATTATATTAAAATATTATTTTAGCTTTCTGAAAGTCCTCCTATAATTAGTCAAATATTTATGTCCTTTAGTTTTGTCTTCACATTCACGTCTTCTGTAAAAAAATCCATTAAATAATTTCTTAGATAAGCCATCTTTGTCTTTTGAATATCTTATCATATATTTTAATATCAAATAAGCTTTGGTTTTCTTTTACGTAGATATTCACTTTCATTACAGCCAGTATACTTCAGTAAAGTGTACGGTACATGCTTGTTTGTAAGATCTGAGTAGAGCTTATGATTTGGTGAATTACGATTTACTTTCGCAAAAGCTCATTAAGTCTAACGTACCAAGCAACACTGTAGATTTGTTGAGATACTAGTACAAACACCAAACGAATTTTGTCAAATGGGGCAACGTGGCTTCTTCAATTCTCCAATTCAATGAACTTGGATTAGAATGTGGCGTTTGTCAAGGCAGGCTTACTTCTCGGGACCTTTTTAACTTTTGTGTGAATGACCTGATTGAACATAAGTAGTTCAATTAAGTAGTGTAGTTTAGTGCCGAAGTAGGCTGTCATATTGGTATTACATGCGTAAATATTATCAGCTATGTTGACAACATGGTGTTTCTAAGTCCCTCAATCAGCAGCCTTAGGTATCTGCTCAATAACTGTGAAGAGTTCCCAACAGATCACGGTCTTAAATATAATGCTGAAAAAACTAAATTTATGATGTTCCGAGCCGGTAAGGGTCCGGAGAAGATACCATCAATTTTCTTAAATGGAATGTGTGAATAGACAGAGTGGAAAGCTTTAGGTACTTGGGACATATTTTGACGTTGGTTTGTTTTGTTATTTGTGTTACATTCTATTTACTTGTAAATTTATTTGTGAACTGGGACAAGTACCTTTTAATAATAATAAATAAATAATAAAAATTAACTATAAAAGTCTTAATTAAGAAATTTCATTTAATAACTTCTTATATATGCTATTTATTTATTCTTATTGCACACAAACATACAGATTTTGAAAGAAAACACTAATAGAATTTTAGATAAGAGTGTACAAAGGCGGTCTTATCGCTTAAAGCGATCTCCTCCAGACAACCTTGCCATATTTATTTTCAAAGTATCCTAGCAAACAGATCTATATTAAAGAAGTTACATTTTGCTGTCAACATAGATATTCACATTCATAAGCCTATGAAAGTCTTGCCTAAGAAATTCCATTAAATAATTTCCTAGATAAGCCATCTTTATTTTCAGAGTGTCCTAGCAGACAGTTCAATATCAAAGCACTTACTCTTGTTTCTCATTACGACAAAACTCGCTCCAACAAACTTGCCGGGCGAGTTTTAACTTCAGTATTTACATTTAATAACAGTTAGCTCGGCCGTATACTCTCCGGTTTAAAATTGCATAGTTTCTGTTTAGTTTTGAAGATGGTTATTATATAGTTGTAATATCGCATGTTGAACTTGAACTTTGCCTTACATCTTTAGTAGATGAAATTAGTAGACGAAAACTCGGAGAAGATGAGTTTTGCTTAAAGGCAATCCTATAAAATTACTCCGAAGATGTTCATGGGTTTTCTGAAGCAGAATGTTAATAAATAATAAAAGTAAATAAAATTTGATAACGCAATTCGTGATAGTAAGGATGGCGCTACTTATCTGTTCAACTTTGTCTGTGTCACATAAAAAAGTGAGAGAGACTTTTTTTGAAACGTTATACATGAAAAAAAGCAAACAAAAGAGAACGATAACAGCTAGGGCGTATCCCAGAAGAGATGTGGTTAAAAGATGACAGAATAGAGCTTACAATTGTTTGGCCATGTGGTGAGGTGCAGAGACGAAGAGTAAAATTACCCTTGGTGCTTCCGGACAAGAAGAGGAAGACCGCCTGCCACGTTGGGCACAACCGTGTCCAAAGATTTAAATCGGATAATTTATCTTTACAAGCAACCCAAGACAGGAGCTCTTTGCGCATAAATCAAGGAGGGTCTACCCCAAATAATTGGGATAAGGCAAGAAAGAAGAAGAGGAAGATACGTATTGTTGCGTATAATTCATCCTTTACGTAACGCATGCAGCGGAAACTGTCAAGATGAATAAAATTGTCTTATTTTTGCATTATTTTCATTGAAACTTCATTTAAAGTAGTCTAGTTCTTTTCTTTTCAATTATAGACAGACTATAAGAAAACCGTGTTTGTTCGTCGGTATGTTTGTGCCAGGCTTAGCATCAGACCCTTTATCCAACGTCTGGAATGCATTCAAGAAGTTTGCAAGTTGCGTTTTCCCTGTTAAGTTGTTATTGAGTCTCACTTAACGAGCTGCAAACGTCAGCTTAAGTTGTCTGTACTTAGTAATATCGATGTGAGAAATGTCTATTATTATTCATTAAGTCCCGCAGTTTGAATTATCGTTAGGGCTGTTCAGAAATGAAAAGAAATGTTCTTTAATTAGTCCTTTTCCACCATAAAAGGAACAGTAAAGTATAGGATTTTTTGAGTAGCTAATACCCTGCGATCTTTTTATACTAGCCTGTCAGAGTGTAAGATATTACCATGCGACAGGAGTAAAAGGAGTAATGTGAAATTTCAAGTCAATCAGATCTATATTTCAGCTATTTTCACAGCATTATGTCATACGGTATTCTACTTTGGAGTAATGCTGCTGATATAGATGCAATATTTGTGCTGCAGAAAAGGGCCGTTCGTGCGATTTACAATATGGGTCCAAGAGAGTCGCTAAGAAACAAATTCAAGGCAGTTAACATAATGACAGTTCACTGCGTATATATATTAGAAAACTTGTTGTATGTACATAAAAACATTGACTCTTTTAATAAAAAGAGTGAATGTACATCATATAACTTACGAAACCAAAACAAACTTGTTATAAATTCTAGTAGGCTGCATAAGATTAACAACTCATTTAAGGGTAACTGTATACGTTTCTATAATAAACTCCCACAAGACGTTCTAGAGATGTCAATTAATAAATTCAAAGTCTTTGTTAAAAGAAAGTTGATAGAAAAATCGTATT
>JACTOM010000022.1:2041068-2127809 GCA_015832385.1 Elymnias hypermnestra
CCGACTGAGTTTGTTGTGGGCTCTTCTCGGATCAGGCCGCGAAGGAACCCTCGTAACTTTAGATTTTAAGTCGTTCTGGAGTATCATCATCAGACGTACATTAGAATTAGAGTGTGGAAAAGAAAAGAAAAAAAAAATATTTGACGATTTAAAAGTGCTGTAATATGCCTACTTGAATAAAGATATTTTGATTTGATTTGATATATTTTCGGAAACTTCGTGGTGTGGTAAGTCACTTATGGTATATAAAGATTTTGTTGACTTTAAACCCTTGTACAGAGAGTATTTAGTATGCAAATCCTAAACAGTACACACTCTGTGTACGTTTAGTAGATCAACTTCCACATCTGTGCACAAACAAGCAGGCTGCTCCATCCGGATTATCTCGAGCTAAAGTTGCAAAGTGTTGTTACTAAGACGGGATCGTCGTGTTATTGAACAAATTATACTTGGTAAATGTTTAAATTCATGTTGACAACAAATTTTTGATGGCTTCATTTGCGTGATGATTCAATTATGAATTTCTTAAGTAAAATTTAAAATATACAAAATTTTCAATAATTATCTCTTGTATATTTGTCGGGAATGGCTGTAAATAGTAATATATTCATAATAATTTCAATGTCTATTTCTAATTTAAATAACAAGTACAGTAGAAGTCAATAACACTGGTCTGCAATGATATCCTCCTTTAAAAAATGTCGACATAAATGTGACGATTCAAATGTTCTGAATCTATCCCCGTTGGCCGATTTTTTCCATCACGTCTAGGTCCTTTTTCCATCATCAGTGATGCAAAATTGAATGGAAATTTTGTAGATCCGCAGATACGTGAGCAAAGCAAAAAAAAGAGGTTGGGTGGCTTTTGCAGAAGTTTGTCATAATTTTCTTGGGAATACAAAATTGAGAACTACCCACATATCATTCGAGAGCTTCTTTCTGTTTATAAAGCTTTAGGATGCAATATGTCACTCAAGATTCATTTTTTGGATTCTCATTTTATTCATTTATTCACTTTATTGTACACCACTGTTTCATAAGAACTTAAATAATACTTATACTAAGAAGCAGCTTGACAAAAGGCGGTCTTATCGCTTATAGCGATCTCTTCCAGACAACCCCAAGAGCAAAGAAAGACAGTAAACGGAAAGGTAGGCGATGTACGTAAACATTTAACTATCATATACTACATATATACTATAAATTTATAACGATACATAAACTACATATATATTATAAAAAAATTTCTCTCATTTAGATTTCTTTCCTGAAAATCTTGGGGCCTTATCAGATGAACATGGTGAAAGGTTTCATCAGGATATAATGCAGATTGAAAAACGCTACAATGGGAAATGGTTAGCAGCAATGCTCGCTGATTTCTGTTGGTCAATAAACCGAGAAATTCCAATAGAAACAATGAAAAGGAAAAAACTACAAAATAACAAATTTTCTCACCATATTATGAGATAGCTGACCGATATAATTTGTTTATTTTTAACCGACTTCAAAAAAGGAGGAGGTTATCAATTCGTCTGTATGTTTTTTTTTAATGTTTGTTACCTCATATCTCCCGACTGGGTGGACCGATCTTGAAGATTTTTTTTTAAATGAAAGGTGGTGCTCGTCATAGGGTCCCATTTTTTTTAACCAGTTCTGATGATGGCATCTATGACAAAACCGGATAAGTCTTAAATTTGCGTAAGCATGTGCGCGACAAATGGACGAATAACTCAAGATCACGCCAACCGATTTCGATGATTCTTTTTTTATTAGAAAGGATATACTTCAAGGGTTGTTTTGTGATAGTTTGGTTAGGTTCTGATGATGGAATCCATGACAAAGTGACGGAACTCTTCAATTCTTAGGAGCAAATCAACGATACTCGGCAGAATCTTCTATAAGCTATCCAGATATTTGAGTCGCCTACCGTAACTTCGGTATGGTCAAGTGCTAGTCGTAGTTAAATATGAAGATCAATGGAACTCCTCAACGGCTTACAGTAAGGGTGCGATTTATGGCAGAATATATAACTGTCTGTAATCAAATGGCAATGACCTTACGTTTGTTGCTGCATTGCAATATTTGAAAGGTGAATTATGTGTGAAGCGGTGGTATAAGGGTTTCGGGTTCGATCCCGGGTGTGGCGATATTAATGTAAATTTAACTTTGTAAAGTTGTTTCATTTAAACGGTGTTATCTCATATGAGAAACGCGTTTTAGGTGTACATATATTGAGACAAATTTGTTAGTTTACTTCAGATTCACTAAAAATCAAAAAATAAATATAAATTTTAACAAAAAAAGAACCGCCTTCAAAACAAACTTACAAATACATTAATATGCTCTAAAAAGTAAGAAATAATTGCGTATTCTTTTATAGTGTTCTTCGTATTGTTATATTTGGAGTCGGTGTCAGCCAAGGTACCTACATATATAGCTATAGGTGGGAGAGACGCGAGAGCTGCCAAGTGGACACCCGGGGAACATCTTCCTTGGCTGACACCGACTCCGAATATAACAATACGAAGAACACTATAAAAGAATACGCAATTATTTCTTACTTTTTAGAGCATATTAATGTATTTGTAAGTTTGTTTTGAAGGCGGTTCTTTTTTTTTTTATTAAAATTTACATTTATGTGACTAATTTAGGATTTTTCAATACAAAACTTAAACTGTAATATTTATTCATTTTGTTATAATAATTGATGTTTTAATAACATTGTTTGAAAAAAATAATTTTTTTGCAGACCAGTAATAATCAATACCAGAATATTCTTTATTTCGAGTGAGCTCAATAAATATACTTGTCAATGAATCTACCATTAGTTCGGAATGTCGATATCTACTGATACTTATGATACTTATGAGATAAATATGAAATATTGAAATAAAATGGTATCATCAAATCTCTCTCGTATGAGTGAAATTTGTTTGATGATAACTATTACTTTATTTATCATTTTAAGGAACAGAAGATTTGTAGACAATCGAATTCTTTTTTAACCTACATTACTCCAGTCTGTCGTCGTTGTTTCAGAAACTTTCCATGCAAAAGTTGGTACACAAAGCGAGCTGTTGGAGGACATAGGGATTTTTTTTTCAACTTCGCAGATTTATCACGAATTCAGCACTCTCTAGCGTTATTTATGAGGTTTTTGTAACCCGGATATTTTACGTGGATGCGTGCTTTTGTATCCGTTGAATTACCTCAGTTTAATTTTTTAAATTGCATTACACCTTTGGTTAATTTATTAAAATTACTTAAATGTACTTATATTATCTATGTTTTGGCCTCCTTTTGTTTTGTAACCTTCATAATTCTCATGGGAAGAATAATGCAGTGGTTCCCAGTTAGTTGCCTTCTGCACCAGTACTTGTAGCGTTTAGGCCACTGAAGCCTTTTCCAGCAGAGTGAGAATATACCGCCATTTTTTGGTTATTACAATATATATATCTACAGTCCACTATGCTTAGTTTACGTTAATCTCTATAGTCTCACTCTGTTCTTGAGTTCTTGTTTTAAATATCACTAAACTATGTTGTATCACTGCACTTTCACTAACTCAAAAGATTTCGATACGTGTGATATCCAGAAAGTTAGCAGCTTCAGGTTTCACGTGATGGTGAAGTCTTTATTGATGAGCTTTGGTAATCAAAGCACGGTTTGGACAAACGAGACCACTTTTTAAGGCCTACATGTAGCGTTACAGCACTAGAGGATGCAATTGATAATGATGACTTCATTATTATTAAACATTCAATTTATGATAAAACTGAATGAAACCCAAAACCCCAGGACTGTCGTCTGAGATAAAAATTTCAATTTAAGTTATAAGAGCCATGAAGTACTTCGTATTAAATGAAATTTATTACACGAGTTAAACGGCAAACTCCTTTTAATCCACCCCGTAACTCTAATGTCCATAAACCTACATTTTGAAAACTCTGAGACAGGCAAATAAAAGTTTATAAGAAATGTTTGCAAGTCAAACATAACTGGGTCAACATGCGGGCGAACCTTTTTCATTACAACTCGGAAAAAACTCAAAGAAACAACTGAAGGTACATAGAAAAAAAACCTCGAATCGTTGTTTAATCGAGCAGACTCTTTTTTAGCTGTATCATTTTGGATATTTACTAGCGAACTTTGTTTCAAATATTTTAATGATCTTGATTGCGCTCTTCAATGAAGCACCTTGTGATAGACGACATTTTTCGTTTTATTAACAGATGCAAGAACAAATAACGATGGTCTTCCGACCCTTCAACCTGTCATATATAATTGACCATGGATTTTCTATATTCAGACCGAAAACTTTCATGTATTGGCGTTATGATTTGTTAAAGGTCATGGCGAAAGCATTTGAAGTCGTCTAAACTCAAATGGCCTATCGGTTGGGATAATCGGAATGAGAACTTCCCCACCTTCGAATTTTCTTTGAATATCGTGGCGTAAATCACATTGTTCATCAATTTAATTATCATTAAACGCTTTCAGTTGCCAGGAGTAGGAGCCAGGAGGAGGAGGATATATATGTATGTGTCGGTGAATACGAGAGAAAACGGAGAAGCATAAAGCACAGGGGCGCAGGGTTCTCCGCTGACATCGTCATTAATGGCATCCATTATTTAATTTCTTATTCTGTGGGCGTTCGTGGGTAATGTTGGTGCAATCAAACACTTTGTAAATTAGCTCGGAATATAATGTTCAATCACTTAATGTCATCAATTTACACAAACTCATTAACACCAATAGCTAGGAACGCGACAGTTTCAATAGTCGACCACTCCGGCCGACCGTCACTCGAGGACTGCCGAGAGACGGGCCGGACTGCCACTTGTTGACTCTGCCCCCACGCCGATACAAAGATGGCGCCAGCGTTCCACAGACTATTACACACGAACCAGTGATCCACAGACTCTGGCACTCCGACACGGCCATCCTGATCTGCACACGTCCCTGTGTGCTGGCTAATCTGCAACCAAACTTCACGAAAGTATCTTGTTCCACTCGGCCAATCCTGACCACATGATAAACAGAAATAACTATACAAATAGCTAGAGCCACCTCGCCTTACAATGGCCACCTCGCCTTACTATGGCCACCTCGCCTTTCAATGGCCACCTCGCCTTACAAGGCCACCTCTCCTTACAATGGCCACTCTTGTCATTAAACTTGGTTGTGAAATTTTCTTTAACTAACGAACATTCAAATATTTTCTTCAACTAACGAACATTCAGCGTCAAAATCGTAAGTAAAAAAAAAACAAATTGGTTCACCCACATGCGACAACTCGCCACTTTTCGGCCGCTGCCAGCGCTGTCGGCCGCCCACGATATCGCTCGGGCGTGACAAGCGTCGCCCAGGCGACCAGCACCACCATCGTGGTCTTTCGGCGCCCGACGCCGCACTCTGCGTCGCTCGGCTGCCGCCACCGCTCGGTCCCCATCGCAGCCGCTCGCCGTCGCACGTCGCCCCGGACACCAACGTAACATGTCACAGAAATTTTACAAAAGTTGGTTCAGCACCTTTAAAATCTAGTACATTGGACGACTCACCAGATCACAGCAAACTCAAAACGTTGAGGCCTCACTCAAAGCGCCCCACTGCCGGCCAGCATAAAATGGCCGCCACGCAGGGTATTTTCAGAAAACACAATTCAGCCGCCACAAATCACGATTTCTCGCCGGTATTTTTCTTGTCAGTCATCCCACTTCTGATGTCGGAGAATAAGAGAGAAAACGAAGAAGCATAAAGCACAGGGGCGCAGGGTTCTCCGCCGACATCGTCATTAATGGGATCCATTATTTAATTTCTTATTCTGTGGGCGTTCGTGGGTAATGTTGGTGCAATCAAACACTTTGTTAATTTACTCGGATTATAATGTTCAATCACTTAATATTCCCGATATCAATTTACACAAACTCATTAACACCAATAGCTAGGAACGCGACAGTTTAAATAGTCGACCACTCCCGCCGATCGCCACTCGAGGACTGCCGAGAGACGGGTCGGACTGCCACTTATTGACTTTGCCCCCACGCCGATATATGACGGCAGCAATGTTTTTTAATGTTGGTAACAAGGCGTGCAGCGAGATACTAACGAACGTCTACCAACATTCGAACTACCCCCGCTCGCAGAAACTAGTAGCATTAGACTGGCGGGCATTCTTACTCGAAGTGTTGCCCGGTGAACATCTTGCTCCCATAAATTATTAGTTATTGTCATTTAATGAAAAAATTAAATAATTATTTAGTTTAAAGTAATAAATAATCTCTGTTCAAATTGACTGTGGTTGCTTTTATTTAAACGATGGAAGACCAGAACCCGATATATACAAAACAGATGGCATCGGATTACTTATATGAGAAAGTCCGCATATTACCCACTAATAGTGGGGGAAGTAATTCTAAGAGTCTTGGTAAAGGTAACACGACGAACTTTTAACATTATTGTATTAATAAGTGTGCAATTTTTTTTATTAATTCCACGTTTTAAGGTGCTTACTAAGCGGCATGAATGATTCCATTAAATACAAAATGTAGCATCACGCCTCATTCCCATAGGTGTAGGCAGAGACGAGACGTTCTTCCACTTACAACGATCCTTGCATATCTTCTTCGATCCTTTCATTCTCATTAAACCTTTTCTCAATAAACTCTTGACCTGGCTGTTATTTAAAATGTCCTGGATTTGGTCCAGGAACCTTCGCCTTGGTCTTCTCCTTCCAACTTTCGCATTCACTCTTGACTCATAAATCCTTTTTGTCAGTCTCCTTTAATTCATTTTCTCTACATGCCCAAACCATCTAAGCATACCTTTCTCAATTTTCGTAATTCCGTCTTCTTTTATACCACAACGTTCTCTTATCACACTATTTCTTACTCTGTCACTCAGTTTTAATCCACTCATACTTCTCAAAGCTCTCATGTCTACCGCAGTTGTTTTACTTTTGTGCTTCTTCTGCCATACCCAACTTTCACTACCATAAATAATTGTTGGCACCAACACTCCTCCATGCACAGCCAGTCTGGCCCTTTGAGCCATACCATCTGGCTATTCATAAAATGATCATGATGTACTTTAAAGTTAACCTAAGAAAATCATTATGTGGTTTTATGAAACCACTGTACAATGAACAGCACATGCAAGCCATGGAAACCGTCCTATTGCCCCTAGTGATTGACGGGTCTATGATAGGGTGCCATTTTGGAGCACCATCCAGTTTTAGCCGGTATAAGTTTGCCATAACTTGCAATATCCTTTTCCTATGATATTGTGTGTATTCTTGGATACCAACAACGATTTGCTGACGATAAAATAGCACTGAGCACCATTTACTTTAACCAACCATTCTACAACCGACTCTAATGCGACATGCGATAGGTGGAAGAAAAATTACACTCATTGACAAAATATTCCACTTTAATAACTTATTTTAATGTACATCCTATTCAACTCGTTACAGCTATCACAGTTGTGCTATATTTATGGAATTACGGAAGACGTCTTGTTTGAAGCTTCTATACATATTCAAAGGCCACCATTCTCCCGTTGTCCTCTCAGACCAACCGGAAATGTATATTTGACGATGTACAATTGACACACGACCTAACTACTTCGAGACATTTAAATTTCAACCTTACGTGCTTAAGTTAAAGTCCATTTTTGTAGGAAAAGGTTAGTTAAGTCGGTTGAATTGCGGTTAGTTGTACATCATGTAAGCTGCTTCTAAGGTGCTGTTTAAGGATGTTTATATGCGACCGGTTGTTCAAGATGGACAGTATAATTCTTTGGGATGGTCCCACTTTGATTTTAACCACATATACATTGCATTTAAATGACTGCATAATCTTTATATAGTATAAAATGAAGTCTTGATCTTGAGTCTGCCCACCTTCTGGTGTCGCCGATCGGGAATCTCTCAATGGTGTTGCCTCCTTTTGCGAATCTGTTACGTCGCCGAAGGTTTCATGGGAGAGGATGAGACAGAATTCCGCCGACATTCTCCAGCTTTAATGGAGGGAGTAGCAGGATGCGAAGATTTGAGCATTTCCTTTCTTCTCTGCATGAACGATAAGTCAGCTACATTCGGGGTCCAAGAGTAGATTGTACATGTGTATCTCTGGTGTAATCTAAATCGTCAGTGAGTCCCCGGATCCGGAGTGGGTAAAGAGTAAAAATAAGCGAAAGTCTTATCATCAGCTCCAGCTTATTTGAACTTTCTGTCGCAAGCATCTGAGGTGCTATCACAACCAAAGTCGCAGGCAATTTCTGGCCTACTACACATTAGATGAATAGGGTTCCACTGCACTTTAGTGGATATTCCAGATGTTCAGCGGGTTCCACACTGCCAAATGGATGTTCATTTCATTCGGTGTGCGTATAGGTATTTCCTAGTGACAAATAAACACAGTTGATAATACACCTCATGATATTGTTATAACGTTATAAATTCACAAAAATTAGGATGATTGAAACTTACACTAAATGAAATGTTGATACGCAGCAGAATGACCTTCAAATCGGCGGGGCTTCCCCCTCCACCACACGCGATGTGGTTTAGCCTTTACATGGCGTAAAAATGCGTTGATCTTTGGGTATCTAGTTGTGTAATTAAAATTTGTATGGAGGTGATAGATATTTAGCTACAAAACCAAACTGTATCTACCGATTTTGTTATCATTCGTTTGATTTGCCTCCGTCAGGATGCGATTTTAAATACGTATTCAAAAAAAATCGTACAGTACATAAGTAGATAACAGGAGTGAGGGTTTTTAAAGTATAGACCCACCAGACTGCTTCATTGTCGGTTGTCAACCTACGCGTACCCCAGAAATAATCCCGGTCAGATTCCTTCATAATGTTTTCCTTCACCGAAAAGCACAAGGATGGAAAGAAGGTAGAAACATAATTATTGATTCTACGCGGACAAAGCCTCGGGTACCAGTTAGTTATATTATAAAACGCGAGTTAAATAAACAAACAAGCAATAAATCGTATGGAGCCGAGCGCACACCGGAACGTCACCCTTGACAATACAATGAAGTTCGTAACGCATTTTATTATTTTTGCATCGGACATTTTATATACGCGAAATGATTTGGTACTAAAGATCGTGCTACACATAGCTTAAATTTAAAATGGGTAACTATATATCATAACCCGAAATTAAATGTATAGATAGAGTCTGAAAAAAAAAGAGTTAAAAGAAAGAATGAATTGGGTTAAGAATGAATGAATTACTCATCAAATGTTTACTCTACGCTGATGATCAAGTAATACTTGCGTCATCCGCTAATGAGGTACAGGAAATGCTAAATATTATGAATGAAGCTTTGAAAGTGAATGTAAACAAAACGAAAGTAATGCTTTTTGAAAGAGATGAATCTATGATCAATGGCAATATTTTGATAGATGGGGAACAAGTGGAAGAGGTGAAAGAATTTGTAGACTTGGGATCTAAATTTACAAAAGATGGAACATGTGAAAGTGATATAGAAACAAGAGTGAATGCAGGGAATATGGTAAATGGTGCTCTGCACGCCTTTATGAATAGCCAGATGGTGTCTCCAAAGGCCAGACTGGCAGTGCATGCAGTGTTGGTGCCAACATGTATGTACGGTAGTGAAACTTGGGTATGGCAGAAGAATTTCATAAGTAAAATAAATGCGGTAGAGATGAGAGCGTTGAGAAGTATGTGTGGATTAAAACTGAGTGACAGGGTGAGAAATAGTGTGATAAGAGAACGTTGTGGTATAAAAGAAGACGGTTTGAGCATGTAGAGAGAATGTGTGAAAGAAAACTGATAAAAAGGATTTATGAGTCAAGAGTGAATGCGAAAATTGGAAGGGGAAGACCAAGGCGAACGTTAATGGATCACACCCAGGACATTATAAATAAGGGCCAGGTCAAGAGTACTCTAAACCGATAAACTTGTATGAAAGGTTTAATGAGAATGAAAGAAGCGAAAGACATATGCAAGGATCGTGGCAAGTGGATGGACGTGGTCTCTGCCTACCCCTATGGGAATGAGGTGTGATGCAATGTATGTATGCATGTATATGTATATTATGTAGGCCTTTCGATATTAATAAATATAACATTCGAAGCTAGTAAAAGATTCGCGCTCAAGAGTGTAAAATAACAATCCTTACTAAATGTCTGTTTGCGCTTTCACGCCAAAAACCAGTCTAGAGCAGCGATTCCCAAAATGGTCCTGGTGCCTTATTTTTTTTTGCTGGAAAATGCCTTAAGGCACGATCGCCGACCCACAGGTGAGGAGTGTGGGACTCGGCGAGGGAGGAAACCTCGCAATACCCACTAAAACGCAGCGGAATCCTCTTCATCCATAAGTGAGGCACCAGGTGTTCAACTTTCGCATTCGTCCAACTGAGGATTCCAGGAGGCGGAAGTAGGCGCGCAGACACACGCCGCCTCCTGCCTCCTTCGGCGGTGAGCGGGAGCATCCTCTGCATTCTCCCTCTCTCGCTCATGGGCTTCCTTAAGTGAGATTACGGAGTCCCAGTTATCCCCTCTGTAGATCCCCAGGGGTCCTCGAGAGAGTCGATAAGGTTGGACGTTGGCGTGACAAAGAAATGAGGGTGTACAATTAGTAATAGTAGCGGGGCTCAATAAAAATTGGTCTTTCTTTCAATTGAGTTTTGAGAATATGGTAGCATTGACCCTGCAGGGGGTCCACCGGAACAAGGAAAAAGAAATTGGAAACCTCTGGTCTAGAGCCTTGGTAAGGACACAAAACTTTTTCCAGTGAAACAATGTAAAATGCTTTAGTATTTATACTATAAACACTATTCATGCAATTTTTATTAACGCATATGCTTAAAACAGCAATAAATTTATCTCATCTTTAAAAAGGTTTTAATGTGTCGGAAGCCTAACGGCGTTATTCCCTTCGGGTTACAGAATAAATACAGATGAAATAATGAAGGCTGTAATTGGAATATTAATGCTCTGTTACGAGCGCAGAGATTTAAGTTTGTTTCTGACATTATATATGGACGTGTGATATATTTATAACCACCTTTCGTTTCTGAAATCTTGGCACTTGACTGTAATCACCTGATGATACAGTCTTTTTTTACCGACTTCAAAAAAAGGAGGAGGTTATCAATTCGTCTGTTACCTCATATCTCCCGACTGGGTGGACCGATCGTGATGATTTTTTAAATGAAAGGTAGTGCTCGTCATAGAGTCCCATTCTTTTTAAACCCAGTTCTGATGATGGCATCCATAAATTTGCATAAGCATGTGCGCGACAAATGGACGATTAACTCAAGATCACTCCAACCGATTTCGATGATTCTTTTTTTTATTAGAAAGGATATATTTCAAGGGTTGCTTTGTGATAGTTTGGTTAGATTCTGATGATGGATTCCATGATAAAGTGACGGAACTCTACAATTCTTAGGACCACATGAACGATACTCGACATAATCTACTATAGGCTAACCCAATATTTGAGTTGCTTACCGTAACTTCGGTATGGTCAAGTGCTAGTCGTAGTTAAATATGAAGGTCAATGGAACTCCTCAACGGCTTACAGTAAGGGTGCGGTTTAAGGCAGAAGATATAACTGTCTGTAATCAAATAACAATGACCTTACGTTTGTTGCTGCATTGCAATATTTGAAAGGTGAATTATGTGTGAAGCGGTATAAGAGTTTCGGGTTCGATCCCGGGTGTTTTAGGTTAGGGGTTTTAGGTGTACATATATTGAGACAAATTTGTTAGTTTACTTCAGATGCACTAAAAATCAAAAAAAACAATATAAATTTTAACAAAAAAGAACCGCCTTCAAAACAAGCCAAGGTAGATGGCGCCGGGTATCCACTTGGCAGCTCTCGCGTTTCTCCCACCTATAGCTATATATGTACCTTGGCTGACACCAACTCCAAATATAAGAATACGAAGAACACTATAAAAGAATACGAATTTATTTCTAACTTTTTAGAGCATATTAATATATTTGTAAGTCTGTTTTGAAGGCGGTTCTTATTTTGTTAAAATTTTTATTTATTTATAGTTATGGCAGAGAAACGAGCTGGCAGGTCACCTGATGTTAAGTGATCACTGCCGCCCATGGACACCTGTAGCACCATAGGTACTACTGATGCGTCGCCGGTCTTATAAGTGGGAGTTGATTCGCCTCTTAAACACATCTGCATCATAGCCTCGCGGGAACACCGAGTTCATTCCACAATTTACACGTTCGTGGGAAAAAAGATCGACGGTATCTAAGTGTGGTTGAAGGCCATGCATCCAGGTTATATGGATGAAATTTATCTGTCCGATCGTAAAACCGTCATGGTGGTACTAATTTAAAGAGCTCTTCAGAATACTCCCCGTGATAGATACGGTGGGACACACATAGAGAACTTACGTTTCTACGGTGCTCTAGCGTTTTTAGTTTGCTTGTCAATTGAGTGTGGTCTACAATTCGAATTGCCCGTTTCTGTATCCGGTCAAATGGAAGGAGTTAGTATCCAGTCCACAGGTGAGAGCAATACTCTATGTGTGGTCGGATTTGCGCTTTATACAGGAGCAACCTGTGCCTCGCCGCACAGTGTCGCTTGGCTCTGTTGAGCACCCTGAGCTTTTTAGAAGCCAATCTGGCTTTACCTTCCAGATGATCGCTGTATTGGACGTCACTCGAAATGTCAACGCCAAGGATCTCAATGTTTTTGGAGGTGGTGAGGGGGAAGTTCTGAAAGCGTGGTGCGAGGTTGCAGGGACGTCTCTTAGCCGTGGAAACGCACACTGGAGCCTTCATTGGGTTGAATTGCACCCCCAATTAGAGAGTTCTGCTAAAGTTGCTTCCACCTAAGACTAAGACGTAATCCCACTAACCAAAGGCGTAGAAGCTTGAAAAGTTTTAGAAGTTCATTCTAAATGGTTAGTTCATGCTGCTATACATATATTTCCAATATTTAGGTCATGGCCTTAATAATTCCATTCACTTTGAAATCTTAGTCGATGATCAAAGGCTGGAGAATTTCGATGTATTTTATCCAATGACATTGAATAAACCTCAATTTTTGTCATTGTCAAATTTATTATCTGTAATGGTCTGGTTTATACCTTCTGCTGAGACACCGATATACTTTGCCTGTTTTGGTGTTAATTTTGTAAGTTTAACACCAAAATGTTCAAGATGTAGTGCTGCAACTTCTTCATCTATCTTTTTAGATATACGGACACCAATGCCATATGTGTAATGTTTAATATGTTGTTTTTTAAGTCCACAAATCAATTTGAGCTATAGCAATTTGGGAGTAAGTAAACGTAAATACTTAGGTATGTGGCTTAATGAATTTTGGGGCAGCAGTATTGAGATTGCACGAAGTACCTTTATAAAAATGAAGAGAGTATTTCGTGATCGTAGAATTAAAATGGACGATTAAATTAAACCGAAGGAAGCGGTTTGATGCAATTGAGATGTGGAAATTTTAATGGTTATTGGCCATTAGTGAGGACAAGGTCTTAAATGTGGAAGTTCTGCGGTGTAATAAACAAAAACCAAAACTTTTGGTAACCGGCAAGATGAGAAAGTTGGGATATTTGGAGCATGTGCTTATGTATGAGAGATACGAGTTGCTACAACTCATCTTGATGAGAAGAGTTGCTGGCAAAAGAAGGAAGAAAGAAAAGGAACATCATTGGACAAGCATAAAAGATACTGAACTTTATCGCCTCGCTAAGGATTGAGACAGATACACGAAGCTGGCTGCCAATCTTCGCTAGTCAGAAAGACACGAAAAAAAGAAGCTGGATGACGTTGTAATAGTCTTTAATTTTATTATATAATACCCATTTACTATAGAACAAAATTACAGTAGTACAGAATGCAAATTAAAAAAAATATCAAACATTTAAATGCTTTTTTAAATGTCTCTATCTTTTATAAAAATGGTTGCATTGGAATGAAATAAAAGGCAACTTGAAGCTTGAAGTGTCTAATCTTAAGCTCTTGCAAAAAAAAAGAATTCCAAGTACACCTATCTCGCAAACTTAATGAAAATAATGAGAAAAAAACATTAGAGATATTTTCGATCTCAGTTCTAAGTTAACCACTACATGAATTGGAAAGGTGGTGTATTCAGCTTCAATTTAGTTTTTTTTGTCTCGAGACGACCATTTCTCGTTGACTTACCGGACTTTGAATGAAAATGGATTATTTTCACTTTGTTCAAGCATATCTCCGAAACTAATAGACGCACTAAATATCGAAGGTGAGTTTCTTAAATTCGTATAAATACTTTATTAGATTCTAAGATGGTTTTTCAGAAAAAAAATCTTTTTACCCTTAACACGAATTTTAAAAATCATAAGAAATAGGGCCTTATGGGGCCTCCTAGAAAATCACATGCTACAATGAGAATATTGGGCAAATGAATAATGTTATCCATGCCTTTTGAAGATCATTTTATCTTTAAAAAAGACTGCCTCATAGGTCTACTGGTTGGCATGTTCGACTACAGATATGAGGTCCTGGGTTCTAGTCCTGGGTCGGGCCAGTTCAAAATCAATATTGAGTTTTCTATTAAGATTTTCTCAATATTTGCCCGAAGTTGGGAAGTTGGTGGTGTGATGCACCCCCTTGCCTCGGAGAGCACGTTAAGCCATCGGTCCTGCGCCTGATCTCTCTCCGGTCGTCTCGGATTCCCGTCACATCGGACTATGAGAGTGAAGGAATAGAGAGTGCACTTGTGTACTATGCCTGCCAATCCGCAGTGGAGCAGCGTGGTGGGTCTATGCTCTAAAAACCCTCNACTTGTTGTATGTACATAAAAACATTGACTCTTTTAATAAAAAGAGTGAATGTACATCATATAACTTACGAAACCAAAACAAACTTGTTATAAATTCTAGTAGGCTGCATAAGATTAACAACTCATTTAAGGGTAACTGTATACGTTTCTATAATAAACTCCCACAAGACGTTCTAAAGATGTCAATTAATAAATTCAAAGCCTTTGTTAAAAGAAAGTTGATAGAAAAATCGTATTATAAGTTGCAAGATTACCTAGACGATAAAAACGCTTGGGAGTGAACAAATTGCTCTAATTTTAATTAAAATATAGTAAACTAATTTGTTATTGTAATGATGATGGTAAAAAAAAAATACCCGACTGAGTTTGTTGTGGGTTCTTCTCGGATCAGGGCGCGAAGGAACCCTCGTAACTTTAGATTTTAAGCCGATCTTGAGTACCGTCATCAGATGTATATTAGAATCAGAGTGTGGAAAAAAAAATATAATTTGACGATTCAAAAGTGCTGTAATATGCCTACTTGAATAAAGATACTTTTGATTTTGATTTGATTTTGAATATTTATTTTAACATGAATTTGTCTTTATTATTATATGCTATAGATTATATATTATAGAACTATCATTCGGACAAAGAGCTTATGCAATCGTGCAATATTATCGTTAAATGATTCTCTAGAAGTAGTAGCTTACATTTATCTATTTTCATAATGTTTTATTTGCCCAGTATGAGTTGTTAAGAGGTTTTATGAAGGCAACGTAAATTGGATTGCAGTTGTTAGACGAACTTCGGCCATCAAATCACCCCAAATGGTTAGATGAGAAAGTATAGTTTCACATTAGGGTTCGCTAACATAATAAATAATACAGTTTCTAATTAGAGTTGCCAAAATAAGAAACAATGCTACCTTTATCACATGATTATTATCACATGGTTATATATATGTCGGAGTGCAAGAGTCTGTGGATCGCTGGTCCGTGTGTAACAGTCTATGGAACGCTGGCGCCATCTATCAGTGTGGGACAGAGTCAATAGTTGCAGTCCGGCGGGAGTCTCTCGGCAGTTGTCAAGTGGTGCTCGAACGGAGCGGTCTCCTGTTGGAAATGTCGCGTTCTTACCTATTATTGTTAATGAGTTTGTGTAAATTGATATCGGGAACATTAAGTGATTGAACATTATAATCAGAGTTAATTAGTAAAGTGTTTGATTGCACCAACATTACCCAACAAACGCCCATAGTATGGAAATCGAATTATTGATGCCATTAATGACGATATCGGCGGAGAATACTACGCCTCAATGCTTTATTTATTTGTTATTTATTTCTTAAATTGTTTTAAGGAAGTGAAGTCTTTTAAAAGAAGGCTCCAACGGTTTTTTTATGTTAAAGTGCTAAAGTTATCGAAATAAACTATTTTTTTATGCTCCTTCTCTCTCTTATTCTCCGACACATATTTTATATCCGACATTATATAATTTTGTGTGAAAATATTACAAACATACCTATAAAGAAAAAAATACGGATTTAAAGGGGCCAGGAAGTGGACATTAGAAGAAAACAAATTCGAAAAGAAGGAATATATAAATTAATTAAAGTGAGATAAAATGACAATAATTAACTACACAATACAATTAATAAATGATATTGAGTTTGCCTATGTAATAAGAGCAGAAGTCTGGTGAATGTATTATAGCACTTGTCCATGCGTCCAGAATGCGTCCAGAATCTTTTTTTTTTTTTTTCGAAGTGTGTAGTTGCTGTTTGCCCTACTGGCTTTGACAGCGTAACTGAGAGGAGTGGCGAGCGCAGAAGCTCTGCCGAGGGGTGGGCCCGTAGAAGGGTCCTGCTGCATCGTGGGGGAAACGTTGCTCTAAGGGCGCCTCTAGGCTTAGACCAACGTTTGCTGCTGCTGAAAAGGATAATCGGACAGGTGCTTAGTCTTGACGCCTATGGGTCCGCGACTGGGGGCCGTGGCCGAGGTGCGTCAGATAGCGGGGACCTCGTCTTCGCCGGCGAAGACGCTGTGTGTGTGTGTTAGTGTACGGGGCGTAGTCAATAGTAATCTCGTCGTCTGGGTCGTCAAGGACGTGTTTGGGCTACCTCTTCCTAGGCGGGATGTTTAGCCTAATCCCATAAGAAGCGGCATTCCTAATAAGAGGGTTGGGGTGACTGATGGCTCTCTTGAAGTAGTCTACGGAGAGTGTTTTGAAATAGTTGTAGACCGTTGCGAGGTAGAGATCTCTGTGGAGATCGACGTTGCACATGAACCAGCGGGCGCCTGTGACCGTCCCGAATCTGCTCTCTCGGCTCCTTTAATAGCACCCCTAGTGCTCGGATAGTGTCGGTTGCCGAACCTACACGATCCGACGCACGTGCCCTTAATGAGTTATTGCGATCTCTTTCTATTTAACTAGCCAACTAACAAGTACAAACATCTACTTCCGTCATATACAAAAACGCTAATCCTCATTTATCCACACTAAATGTTGCGAATAATAATAATATTCGTTGTAATAAGCCAGAAACGATTACTTAATATACGACCTCCAAAACAATTAGCCCAATTTGACTTGAAATTGGGCGTATTTATGCTAAGTTAACGCTTATTAAGAATACATAAGATTAAAGTTCAGTGTCCAAATAATCAAATCTAACTTCCATACCGTACTGTGACTTAATATACTGCATTATGCCGGGCCTTAGCCTACATGGCTGCGAATACGTCACTGTCCTGCGAACCACATGTCACGTCAGTCCATATTACGTCACAGTGACGTCATTAGTCTCCGCCGCCCCTCCACTTACGCACCATATTTTATAAGAAAAAAGCGCGGACTTATATAAGACGCTTTTTCCTGTTTTAGGGGAGTAATGTGTTTCAATTTTTGGGTTGAAATGGTAAATGATGTTTTTATATTATCTTGTAATAGATTGTGTGTTTTTGAAGTGAAATTTCTTGGTGGCACGGTTGGGAAAACCTTTGTGTTATGCATTACTCGAAGTAAATATGTGTTCGCACTGAATGAAGTACTTCCTCATCGGTCTAGTGGGTAGCTTGTTCGGCTACAGACTTGAGATCCTGGGTTTGAATTTTCTGTAAAAAAATTCGCAATATTTACCAGAAGTTGTGTTGTTGTCAGAGTGTTCCAGCCCCGTGCCTCGGAGAGCACCTTTAGCCGTCGGTGCTGCGCTTGATCTCTCTCCGGTCATCACAGTGAAGGAGTAGTGAGTGCACTTGTGCACTATGCCTGTCATTTTGCAGTAGAGCAGCGTTATGTGTCACTGCTTTATAAACACTCTCTCTCTCTCTCTCTCTCTGCTGTGAGTGAGACGAGCTGTGCCCTGCTGTGTGTTGACTCTAGTCTTATCCGATTTGTTTTTACGCTGGGAAAGGCATTTATGCACCCCGAATAGAGTCGGGAGTGTAGTTCTCGGCGAGAGGGAGAACTCGCTAAAACCCACCGGTACCCTCTTCATCCACTAGTAGAACATCAGAGGAGCCCTCGCACATTCCTCTCAGATGTCTCAGATGAGTTCGACCGGGAGATCATGAAGGCGGCATGACGGGTGCTAATATACGCTCCCTGGAGTCCCGGCTACGTCGCCGGTGAGAGGGATCATTGACTGCGTTTTCCCTCTCTCACTCCTGGGCCTCTTTCAGCGTGAGAACATTTCACAGAAGAGGGCCACTGTAAACTAGCATCTCGCTCTGGAAAGCATCGCGCCCACAACGCTCTCCAGCGAAGGATCCTCGCCAATCGGCGCCACCAGAATGACGCCAGGTGACGTCGAGGCCCAGGCATAAAAGAACTGTGGAACGCTTCACGATTTTGCCTGTCATCCTTGCGCAGGGGCTATTTTAATCTTCTCTGTATCGTTCCAATTTTAGTATATGTACTGCCGAAGCGGGTAAGTGATGATACAGTAAAAGACATTTCTTGTTTTCTACACAACATGTTAGAATGCAATCGTATCGTATTGTGCTTGGCGTTATGTCATGGTCTTTGCTGTTTGGATGTTAACTAGCCACGGAGAGAGATCAATCGCAGGTCCAACAGTTTAAAATTTCTCCTAGGCATGGGGGGTGGAGTATACCGCCAACTACACAATTTCAGGCGAATATTGAGAAAATATTAATGGGAAACTCAATATTAGAGTTATATCATTCAGGACAATAAGAGATGGTGGGAAACTTATTGAATTTAAGAAATTGCTCTATTATTAAGCAATTCTGTTCGCGTTAAGCTGTGTCCATCGTCGATGGTAAGAATTACAGCATTGCATACGAAGCAAGTCACTGCCAGGTGTAGCAAACTAAGAGAAAGCTTTATATATTTTGACGATTGATATATTTGTGGAGAATTTGTATGGATTGAAGATTGGCAGCACATGATGTGTACATGTTCTGTAAAGTAAATGTCGAGAACATAAATGAAAACAACGATCAGATGGATAAATAGAAAATAATGGATGTAACTAAAAACTTTACATATCTTATATCTAATGAAGCGCAATAGTTCAGGTGTTGATGTGTCAAAATATATAAAACTGTAGTGAGAGCAACAATGATGTACGGAGCTGAATGCTGGACTCTAAAAAAGGGCCAGAGAGAGAAACTGTACGACACTGAAAAGCGAATACTAAAACAGTCTCCAGGTATATCTATAAATGACAGAACATTAAACATGTACATTAGAGGTAGCTTCATTGTCAGGCTAATACCAGAAAAGCTTATCTGCTCTGGTTTAAATAATAAGGATACTAAAATTAAGATGAGTGACAAGAAACTAACTAAGCATGCGGGTAAGCGACCCCGGGTGCCTCGAGCTATTACTACCGCTCTTCACTCTTCTATCCGCGGCAGTAATGTCCTATACCTAACCCTAATGCTCCCCAAAACTCCTCTTATCCCACGTACCAAATCTTTCCTATCCAACTCCCATACCGATAAATGGCGGTATATCCATTCCTCGCTGACCTAAATGCCACAGACCGATAACGGGCAGCAGCGTTATCGGTGCGAGAGGGTCAGCACTGCGATCACCAACCCGCCTGCCAAGCGTGGTGATTACTGGCACAACCACGATGACTACAACAAGGCAGCAACGGCCCCCAGTCCCCGGCAGCCCCGCTATTCCTAGCTCTGGCAGCGGTTATGGTAACGGCGGGGCAGGGGGTGCTAAGAATCTCCGGAAGAGATTCCGCTGCCAACCCCGACGACTTGACCTGGCAACATACAACGCACGCACTTTGAGGACCGACGAAAAGATCTTCGAACTGGAAGAAGCAGTAAACAAGTTACACTGGGATATTATAGGATTGTCGGAAGTCCGTAGAGAGGGGGAGGACACGATAATCCTCAAATCCGGTAACTTGTTCTACTACCGGGAGGGCGAACACCAGTCCCAAGGTGGTGTCGGGTTCCTCGTCCACAAATCTCTCGTCAACAGCGTTGTAGAAGTTAACAGCGTGTCCAACAGGGTAGCGTACCTGATACTCAGAATTACCAAACGGTATTCGTTGAAGGTCATCCAGGTTTACGCACCCACATCATCGCATCCAGATGATGATGTAGAGGTTATGTATGAGGACATTTCCAAAGCCATGCATACCTCTAGGACCTTCTACAACGTTGTTATGGGTGATTTCAACGCAAAACTCGGCGAACGAAGCGGGGCAGAGTTGAGAGTGGGGCAATTTGGGTATGGGCAACGGAACCAGAGGGGACAGATGCTCGCTGATTTCATGGAAAAGGAGGGACTCTATATGATGAACTCTTTTTTCAAGAAACAGCCGCTCCGAAAATGGACCTGGCTGAGTCCTGATGGTTCCACGAGAAACGAGATTGACTTCATCATGTCTACGAAACGGAACATATTCAATGATGTCTCTGTGATCAATCAAGTGAAAACTGGGAGCGATCACCGTATGGTAAGAGGCACATTGAATATCAACGTACACCGAGAGCGGTTCAGACTGGTGAAGTCTACGCTCCGACCCACTCGCGCGCATATCCAAAACCCCGAGAGCTTTCAACTAGAGCTGCAAAACCGCTTCGCCTGCCTCGAGGATTGCGAATCTGTGGACGAGCTAAACGATAGGCTAGTGGAAACTGTCCATACGGTTGGGATGAAATTTTATAAACCCCGTAAAAAGCAAACCAAGAGATTCTCAGACCATACTCTTAATCTCATGGAACAGAGACATGCAATGAGCTTGCAGTCTACAGCAGACGCGTCCGCATATCGGCAGATCAATAGACAGATCTCTAAATCGCAAAAGCGTGATGTGCGACACTTTAATGCCGAGCGTATACGAGATACCATCGAACGCAACAAAGGCACTAAAGTGTTCGCAAAAGATTTGTCTATCGGTCAGAGCCAGTTGACGCGGCTGAAGACCCATAACGGCGAACTCATTGCATCTGGACCTGAGATTCGGAGGGAGGTTGAGAGTTTCTATGGACAGTTGTACACATCGACTTGCAAGCCTATTGATAGTTTGGCTAAAGATCCCCGTGCCAAACTGACCCGGCATTATACCGAAGATATCCCGGACGTCAGCTTGTACGAGATTAGTATGGCTCTCAAACAGATGAAGAACGGCAAGGCACCGGGTGATGACGGAATCACAGCGGAACTCCTGAAGGCGGGTGGAAAACCCATTCTTAAAGTCCTTCAGCGAATGTTCAATTCCGTCATCCTGGAAGGCACGGTGCCAAAGGCATGGCATAGGAGCGTGGTAGTTCTGTTCTTCAAGAAAGGTGACAACACCTTATTGAAGAACTATAGACCTATTGCGCTGCTAAGTCATGTCTATAAACTGTTCTCGAGGGTCATTACGAATCGTCTCGCTCGCAAGTTTGACGACTTCCAGCCTCCCGAACAAGCCGGATTCCGAAAAGGCTTTAGTACCATAGACCACATCTTTACGCTGCGGCAGATTATACAGAAGACCGAGGAGTATAATCGGCCACTTTGCTTGGCGTTCGTGGACTATGAGAAAGCCTTCGATTCGGTGGAAACATGGGCCGTGTTGAGATCTTTGCAGAGATGCCGAATTGACCACCGGTACATACACGTGTTGAAGTGTTTGTACGAAAACGCCACCATGTCAGTCCGTATACAGGACCAAAGCACAGAGTCTATCCAACTGCAGCGTGGAGTGCGACAGGGAGATGTTATCTCCCCGAAGCTCTTTACTGCGGCGTTGGAGGACCTGTTTAAGCTTATGGAGTGGAACGGACTGGGCATCAACATCAACGGCGAGTACATCACTCATCTACGGTTTGCCGACGACGTGGTCATTATGGCAGAGACTCTGGAAGATCTCAATGCAATGCTCGATGACCTCAGCAGAGCTTCTCGACAGGTGGGCCTAAAAATGAACATGGATAAGACGAAAGTTATGTCCAATATCCATGTTCCGCTCCACCCAGTCATCGTTGAGAACTCAGCACTCGAAATTGTAGACGAATATACATACCTGGGACACATTGTCCAGCTAGGTAGGTCCAATTTCGAGAAAGAGGTCAACCGCCGAATCCAACTCGGTTGGGCAGCGTTCGGGAAACTACGCCAGATATTTTCGTCCGATACTCCTCAGTGCTTGAAGACAAAGCTCTTCGAACAGTGCGTGTTGCCAGTGATGACCTACGGCTCCGAAACGTGGTCGCTGACTATGGGCCTCATACGAAAGCTCAGAGTCGCTCAGCGTGCGATGGAGAGGGCTATGCTCGGAATTTCTCTACGTGATCAAATCAGAAATGAGGAGATCCGTAGCAGAACCAAAGTCACCGACATAGCCCTACGAATCGCGAACCTGAAGTGGCAATGGGCGGGGCACATAGTCCGACGGACCGATGGACGTTGGGGCCCGAAGGTGCTGGAGTGGCGACCCCGCACCGGGCGGCGCAGTGTAGGGAGACCCCCCACAAGGTGGACCGACGACATAAAGAGGGTCGCCGGTAGCCGCTGGAGCCAGGCGGCACAAGACCGGGCCTTGTGGACATCATTACGTGAGACCTATGTCCAGCAGTGGACGTCCATCGGTTGAAGCGACGACGACGACGACAAGAAAAGCATGGGCCCAAGTTAACATGGATATCAACAATAAAAAAGACTAACAGAGCCTAGATCTAGAGACGACACAAAGACGTCATCTCTGCCGGAAATCGGTTAGGAGAGCCGACCCCAATTAAAGTGGGATAAGGCAGGAGAAAGAATAAAGAAGAAGCTTTCAGGTGTGACGTTTCGGAATAAATTCTCACCTGTGTCAATAAAGTTGAAGACACGAAGAAAATTGATCGTATTACAAGTAGGTCAAATGTTGATCATCTAAAAACAGTTGAAATATTTTGTTAATCACCAGTTAATAAAAATCAACGCAACAGTAAATATAACATGAATAATAATGAATGAATAATTAACTTAAAGGCGCATCCGGCCAGGATGAAGCGTTACATTCTTGGGTTTTCTCTGCCATAATGTGGGAAGTCGGGCGAGTAGATCAGCGTCGGTTATTTCAATAAAATATTCCACGATACAATTAGTTCCTTATTTAATGATTTCACTAAAATAAATCAACACTTGTAATTTTAGATAATTAACAAACTACAACTAGAATTAAAACGCTCCACCAGAACACGTGGGCACGTGCGCACTCTATGAAATCCGAACCAATAATGGACGCCACCCCAGCGCTCGGTGTTACGTCAGCTGTCAACTTCAAAAAAATGTCAAGTCCGATTCGATTGTAAAGCGATTAACAATCTATGCGACGTTAAAATTAATCCTATTAAGTTTTATTTATTAACATAGTAATTTACAGTTAATATTATATACAGGACGCAAAGGATACGTTTATGAGTGTTAAGTGAAGTTTCTTTGGGTCGTATTGTTTTAGCTGATATTGGGTTATCTTCATATAATTTGATCCAATTTTACTTGTATTTAGTCGTAGTTTTGAAAATATGTTTGGTCTTTGGAATAGGAAATCTGTTGGATCTTAACCCAACAGACATATATCGTTATTTCTTTTATGATCTTTGTTTTTTTCTTTATTAGGTTGGTTATTGGTAAGAGCTTTTTCCACAGCGAGGGTGCGATTTTTGGTAGAACATTTAACTATCTGTAATCAAATAGCATAAACTTACATTTGTTGCTGCATTGCAATATTTATAAGGTGTATTATGTATAAAGCGGTGGTAGACAGGGGGAGGGGGACTGTTAGTTTACTTCAGATTCACTAAAAATAAAAAAGTTAATAAAAATTTTAGGAAATTCTTAGGAAATTTCAATTCAAAAACGAATTTCGTTTAAAAAAATATAACTGAATTTGCAAAAAATGTAGACAATTCCTGCTTTGAATGTTGCTAGCTAGAGAATTCGCAGTGGACGTGGATAGAGCGCGAACATTAGTCTAAAGTCTTTTAGAGCGAAAATAGCTTGTCACTAGCACATTTAACGTTCCCACTTTGTACAGCGGCAGTGACACATTGACAGGCGATTATGAACGTTATACACTTGTTAGGACACAGCGTCGAGTGGCAGTCTATTAAACACATTGGAGCTATTTGCCAGTGTTGCTACGTAATTAAATAGCTTTGTGAGAAAAATTTCCAAGTAACGTAAAGCTATTTCAACACACTGAAAATATTTCTCATAAAAGTAACTTTCGTAACAAGTTTCTCGGTGTAAAGACACGAAGGAAAATATTACATTCAAGTTTTACGCCATCTAACATGAAATAAAAATAAAGATAAACAATCGAACTTTTCTTTTGACCCTTCTCTAAATAGTATAGTACTACCTGTACCTGTGACTTCGTTTGCGTGGAATATTTCTTGGGTAGCATTTTCATTAATTTAGACAAAAGAAATAATCCAAATTTCAAGTCTCTCTGCGTGGAAGATGATGCGTAACTGGGAAAAGGCGAGGACGATGGTGATTAAGTGGTAGATCCTGAGATAAGTGTGGAGTAAGATAAATAAGTTAAGTGTACACTCTTTCTAAAGTAGACAAAACCTGGGAAATTAGTTGGAACATTGACTCTCTATTGATAATATATTGGTATTGTTATCCGAGTATCAATCTACATCAACTGAAATAACTGTCATCGTTGAGATAATGTAATAATATTTGATATGTTATCCGCAAGATAATAATTATATAAAATATTATTTGGCCTAGTCCGATGTTTGTTTTCCTTGAGATAAATCAATTGTTATTGCTCATAATTTTGCTATCTGCTTTGATAGGTAATCATTCACGAAATCCAATCCACTATAATATATTTGCCGTAAATGTAGTGCTAAGCCCAAGTTCCGGGGGAAAATACAACGGAACGAATGAAAGAGAATGCATTTATTAAATAGTGGTGTTACATACAGTATTCTTAATAAAGCTATACAGTATTACTGTCTGTAACATCACCTGGAAAGGGTCTACAGCTCAGTTCTTATCGTGTGTTTTGGAACACACGACGCTGATTTTCAGCTGTGACCCCCGATGATGCCACAGAATATACAAATTAAAACAATCAGATCACTCCGATAAAAAAACTTACTTACTTATATTAAAAGTAGATTGCACTATATTTGTGCAGCTATAAATTGGATAATTCTGCTGCATGATTTTCTACATCTTTTTGCTTTTCTAACATATATTGTTTTAATTTATTTATAAATGTATACTTTGTTACACAGTTTCTAATGGGTGGGGGATGTTGTTCCAGCAACGGGTAGCAGCGTTTTTAAAACTAGCTCGAAAAACTACCGTACACTGGAAATGCAAGGGGGCAAATCTTGTGCTTCTTAAGATTATTCTTAAATTATGCTCCCTCCAAGCCAGCTTAGCAATAACAATATATAGTAAGGCTATTTTTACTATTTAAAGTGATAATTAGAATTCTACAAGTGTTTTGTTTAAGGGTAACTATATACGTCTATAACAAACTCTCTGAAAGCCTTGTAGATATATTACTTAATAAATTTAAAAACTGTAGTAAAAAAGTCGATCTTTTTAAGGCTTTTTCAGAACATGGTAGGAACCATCTTAACCTTAAAATCTAAATCGTTCCTTAATGTAATCATCAGTTGTATATTAGAAATAATTATGGATAAAACTATATTTCAAAATTCTAAAGTGCTGTCATTTTAACTTGACATATAATAAAGAGAATCAGTAATGGATAAAAAGTTGACTTTCATCATATTAAGACGTTTTCAAAACAACTGCTTACATAGTACACATGTCAGAAGTGAAACTTCTTTGGCAAACTAGTGTTTAAATTTCTGATTTCTGAGACTTAGAGGGAGGGAAATAAGAAGATACGTTGGGACTTTAATGAAATTAATTGTCATGAAAATATTAAAAGTATCGAAAAATAATACAAATAATTTATTACACTTAATAATGACGAATTGTATTTGAAAATGTAACGCGATTTTTGTCGATATTAGTAATTAAAAATGAAATTTTATATTTTTTAAAAGTAGTACAATAAATGACAAAATACCACATGTTATTTGTAAATTTTAAAACTACCCAACCTTCAAACGATTTAGCATAAAAAATGCTGCACATCTTCGTGACTCGTCAAAAATTGTCATCGTTTGGGTGAACTTGGTCAAAAACAACCGTGCACTCAGAGTGCTCTTGATTGATTAAGCCGAAAGAATAACAATGTAGGATCTATCCCTAATTGTGTGGGTATCCTTTGTTTTTCGGTCAGGGATGCTTTATTTTCTTGAAAGGATCAAAGGGAACTACATTTTTAGGAAAATCAGTAGAGTTATTTTTATTCTTACTGAATTTATTGTTTATCATTCACTTGAATTCTTTTTCATAAGACGACGAAGTTTCAAATAGAAATTTGGTAGGAGTATAAATGAAATTCTTATCATTTGTGTAATATTATTTACAGAAGTGATTTTGATAAAACTTTCTCATGTGGATTGAGATTATTACTTAGCAGAGTCTGAAATTGCTTCAATTTTCTTATTGATCGAAATGTCTAGGATTCGTGTGAAAAACAAATGATTGGTTGGATTAAAGAATGAATTAATGAACGTAGTAAAGAACAAGTAAATAAACGGGAAAAGAACGAAGGAATGAATGGATATTCTCTTTTTCTATTCATTTTTCGCATATAAATTCAAAGTAACATTATAAATAGGAGGAGCGGTATTTCCTATTTCCATTGCCAACAGGTTTGAGTTTGACTGTAATCTCACACCATGGTGAGAGATGTTACAGTCTAAGATGGAATTTACTTCTTAGGGTTTCTACACTGTATCGCATTATTTTCTAATTGGTTGCAACGTTTGTTGGTATCTATTGCCGGGAATCGAACCCAAGGCCTCTAGTCTTCACATTTGGATATATGATGACTTGAGGCCGTCATATTTGTACGCGTGAGTGATATGAGACTGTCATATGTGTACGTATGAGTGACTTAGCAGTAGTAGACGTACGAGTGATATGAGGTCGTCATATTTATACTTATTAGTGACTTGAGGCCGTAATATTTGTACCTATGATTGATATGAGGCTGTAATATTTGTTCATATGAGTAATATGAAACAGTCATATTTCTACGTATGATTGATATGAGACCGTCATAGTTATACGTATTAGTGACTTGAGGCCATTATATTTGTACGTATGAGTGACTTGATACCGTTATATTTATACGTATGAGTGGCTTGAGGTCGTCATATTTGTACGTATGAGTGATATGAGACTTTCATATTTGTTCATATGAGTGACTTGATACCGTTATATTTATACGTACGAGTGATATGAGACGGTCATATTTATACGTATGAGTAACTTGAGGCTGTCATATTTGTACGTGTGATTGGTATGAGACCGTCATATTTATACGTATTAGTGACTGGAGGCTGTAATATTTGTACGTATGATTGATATGAGGCCGTAATATTTGTACATATGAGTGATATGAAACTTTCATATTTATACGTATGAGTTACTAGAGGCCGTCATATTTATACGTATGAGTGATATGAGTATGTCATATTTGTACATATGATTGACATGATAACGTCATAATTATACGTGTCATTATACAATTTACTATGAATGCTGTCTAGGCAGCTGATGCGAGCTATGGACAGGCGATATGCGATAGATGGATGAAAAAATGATGATGTAAAAGAAGTTTCAGTATAGCTCAAAGTTCAACTAAGAAACATACTTTTCGTAGTAAATTGTTCCCAATTCGCGTTGTTTTACGAGGACCGAAACACTTGTAAGGAACTACGCATTCCGTGAAAAGGGTTATTTATCCTAGTGATACTTACACCTTTTCGTAACATACGCGTTCAATTTCACAAAAGACCTCTTTAATGTTTAAATTTAAGTCGTAGGTCTCAGGGATAAGGTTGTTTTTACAATGGCATTCGGTGAAAATGAAAATATTAAAGTTTTGCGTGTGAAAAGGTGATAGCAGTGGAAATGAGCCGGGTATGATAGAGTAGCTCATCTTAAGCTGTGAGGCTGCTTTGTGTAAATGCGTTGATATTTTCCTCTATTTGTATGTAGCGAATTCAAAAACAAACTTAATTATTAATTTCTAATATTCTTTTTGATAAGAAAATTGCTTTAAAGGTATATAAGTGAAACGTAACGCTTATGTCTACGTAAATATAACAACTGATCCGCAACTTTAATGTAAAATCAACGTTTTTAAAATTGAAATGTTTTGGAAATGACAACCACATATAAAATAAATAAATATTTTAACAAAAACAGAACCTCCTTCAAAACAAGCTATGTTTTAAAAAGTTAAAAATAATTGCGTATTCTTTTTTAGAGTTCTTCGTATTCTTACATTTGGAGTCGGCGTCAGCTAAGGTAGGTGTGTCCCGCGTGTCCACGTGGCAGCTCTCATGCTACTCACACTATAACTATATAGTTACAACTTATAGCTATGTATATAATTTACCTGCTTTGGCTGACAATGATTTTAAATATAAGAATATGAAGAACAAAAGACAAGCACCACCTTTTACATAAAAATAGAATCATCAAAATCAGTTCACACATTCGGAAGATTTTTTTTTTGACGCTGGGAAATGCATTTACGCACCCCGACTGTGGGGTCGGGAGTGTGGGACTCGGCGAGGGGGAAGAACTCGCAATACCCACTAAAACCCAGCGGGACCGTCGTCAACCATGAGTGGGGAGCCAGAGGCTCGTTGAGGTATTCCTCTCTGACCTCTCTGTTGTAGTCGACTCACAGATATTCTACACGGGGAGGAGTTGCATGAACCTCCGCCTCCTGTTTCCTACTCCCCTTCGTCTGTGCCGGAGTGTCTCAGCGGATTTCACCCTCTCCCTTTGTCGTGCCTCCTTAAGCGAGATGACAGTCTCGCAAAAGGAGGCAACCGCTCTCCAGGCCTGCTCACTGATGAGCATTACATCTATAATATTAGCCAGTGAGAGGTTTGTGCCGATCAGCGANCAGATGAGGGCGGATAGCCTCTACTATAGCCATGCCCGCCACTGGGGACCCGATGTCCTCCTGCCACCTTTCGCTCAAAGCTCTGTCAGCTAGAACCCTAACCCTTCACACAGTCGGAAGATAGATATGAGGTAATTAAAACAAAAAAGAATATGGACAAATTGATTAACTCCTTCTTTTATGGTGAGTTAAAAATTAAAGAAAGGCGTCACTGTCTCCACATTCAAGTAAATAATAGGATTGTAAAACGAATCTGATATATCCTTCTTCTGATTTGTTATATTTTGGTATTCAAAGACCTTTAGCTACGATCCAGCAGGAGCGGCTTTTCAGTAAGCGTCTTCGTTGCGACAGTCCATGCATCCTTCGTTTCAAGTAAATAAAAATAAAATTAAAGTAAAAGATCTATAGTTTCGGAGATTTCGTGGTAAGTGAGTTAGTAACTGACGATAGCGTTTTTGAATGCCGTCGATATTTCGATCTAATTGCATGGATCGTGGTCACGACGTGACTGCTGTAAGCGGTTGTGTCAAGCTATCAGGGGATTTATGTTTGTTACCTCATATCTCCCGACTGGGTGGACCGATCTTGATGATCTTTTTTTAAATGAAAGGTAGTCTTCGTCATAGGATCCCATTTTGTTAAATCCAGTTCTGATGATGGCTTCCATGAGAAAACCGGATAAGTGTTAAATATGCATTAAGCATGTGCGCGACAAATGGACGAATAACTCAAGATCACGCCAACCGATTTCGGTGATTCTTTTTTAATTGGAAAGGATAAACTTCAAGGGTTGTTTTGTGTTATGTGAGTTTGGTTAGGTTCTGATGATGGAATCCATGACAAAGTGACGGAACTCTTCAATTCTTATGAGCAAATCAACGATACTCGGCAGAATCTTCTATAAGCTATCCAGATATTTGAGTTGCCTACCGTAACTTCGGTATAGTCAAATGCTAGTCGTAGTTAAATATGAAGATCAATGGATGTCCTCAACGGCTTACAGTAAGGGTGCGTTATATGGTAGAAAATATAAGTGTCTGTAATCAAATAGCAATGAACTTACGTTTGTTGATGCATTGCAATACGTTTACTTCAGATTCACTAAAAATAAAAAATAAAATAAAAATTTTAACAAAAAAAGAACCAACCGCCTTCAAAATAGACTTACTACAAATATAAGAATACGAAGAACACTATAAAAGAATACGCAATTATTTCTTACTTAGAGCATAGCCTAAACAAAGAGATTTGTGTTCCGGTACGATGCTGTGTAGAAACCGTAAGGGGTATATCGCCTCTTAACAGGTGAGATCACAGTCAAGCGCTTAACTCTCAGCAATAAAAAAAAAATCTTCCCGATTGAAATTAAGTAGACGGATTCTGCCCCTGACAGCTTGACACAACCGCCTACAGCAGTTACGTCGTGACCACGATCCATGCAACTGGGTCGAAATATCGACAAAATTCAAAAATCGCCATTGTGTGTTATGTACCCGTTAAAATAGTCAATATGTCAATAAACCGCGAAAATTTAAGTTTAAAACAATTAGTAAGTAACTCATTCCTATAGGGATAGGCCACGACCTTCCACTTGCCACGATCCATGCATATCTCCTTCGCTACTTTCATTTTCATTTAACCTTTCATACAAGTTTGTCGGTTTAGAGTATGTAATGTCCTGGACTTGGTCCTGGAACGTTTCCCTTGGTCTTCCCCTTCCAACTTTCCCGTTCACTCTTGACCCATAAATCGTTTTTGTCAGTCTCCTTTCATTCATTCTCTCTACATGCCCAAACCATCTAAGCATACCTTTCTCAATTTTAATCACCACATCTTCTTTTATACCACAACGTTCTCTTATCACACTAAATCTTACTTTGTCACTCCTATATCATTACTTACTATCATGTGAGATTACAGCGGCTTTATTTGCTCAATCGAACCTCAAACTTCTGTTAACGAAGCGAATGCTCCTACCATTTCCGTCAAAATTGACTTGACCATCGTTATTTAGTATTGCAAATTGACAAGAGGCAATGTTTATGTATGGAACGTCAACTGGAAATTGGCTTCCAATTGGAAATTTCCATTCTCCGTAGCCACTCATACTAATTCATCTCCTATTCTTTTGCTAATTGGTTCGCAATCTATACATATGTATAAGTCTGAAGTGTCTGTCTGTGGTTTCATTAATAATATTTTGAACTAGTATTTTACTACTTTAGAATGGCTGAGTTTGGTGATCATTAAATTATTTACCGGATAATTAAATTTATCTGAAAAACGCCCAATGCTTTTGATCTATAGAGCAGTTGTCCAAAAAAAAAAAACCAACAGGAAAACTTCTCAATAACCCGTAAAAGCACTTCAACGTATGAAAGAAATTGTGGACGTGAAGTTAGTTGTACTTCAGTGTGAAAACATAATGAATTATGCGGACTATTGTTCTCAACGATCTCACTTTTGGTCTCTAGGTCATTTGTATTATGTTACCTGCTTGAGTTGATCCCATTCGAGCTGCAGTCGTTGATTAAAAGCTGAGGTCTACCACTGTAGATATCACTTCCAAATTATCTCTTAAAATATGCGGCGTTAAAGATTTTTTGGTGAATGTATCATAAAATTGGATTTATCTAACAATGACCAATATAGATTAATCGAAGTCTCACCTCATATCTATGGGCCTCGATGTTACTTCTTTAGTTTTCCAGTCGAGTTCAGGTTTGAGCAGTTGATGACATTAAAGATTTAATGATGAATATGCCATAAAATTTAATTTATCTAACGACAAATAACATAGAAAACTGCAAGTTTTATCCATGTTTACAAGGATCTAGATATTATTGTTTTGGTTCTTCGGTCGCGTCAGTTTTCTTAAATCTACTATTATTGATATATTACAGCTGGGCTTTTGACTGTACCACCACCACAGATATACGTCATTAAATGGACGATTCTTAAATTCTTTGAGGCAGCAACTCTCTTGGGACGATCTCCACTACTGGATATCCTGGCGGATATAGCCACTAAGGTCTACTTTCAGACTTCTGCTATTCGCCAGGTAGGGGGAGATGCAGTTGAGAGGGAGCTCTGCTTACTTAAAAAGTGGGCATATGGGCAAATCTACACAGAATGGCCGATGCGCCTCGAGGAAGAACGCTTAGTACGCCAACGTGTGGTCAAGGCAATTTTGCCGAACTTTGAGGCCTGGATGTAGAGGAGTGTCGGCAACGTCACGTTCAGGTTCACACAGATGTTCACCGGACACCGGACAAGTTGTTATTTTAGGAGTAGTGCTAAATTGTGTATATCGCGTTATGGTCTTCCATCGTTTAAATAAAACAACGACAGTCAATTTTCACAGAGATTAATTATCACTTTAAACTAAATGATTAATTAATTTTTTAAATTTAATGACAATATCCAATAATTTATGGGTGCAAGGTGTGCACCGGGCAGCACTTCGAGTAAGAATGCCCGTCAGTCTAATGCAAGCCCTTTTATACTAGTTTCTGCGAGTGGGGGGTAGTTCGAATGTTGCTAGATGTTTGTTGCTAGCTCCCTGCACACCTTGTTACCAACATTAAAAAACGTTGCCGCCGTCATATAAATTCAAATGCTGAAGTAATTTTTAATATATGGCGGAGTGCAGTAGTCTGTGGAATGCTGGCGCCATATATCTATCGGCGTGAGACAGAGTCAATTGTGAAAATCCGGCGCACGTCCCTCTAGTTCTCGGGTGACGGTCCGCCAGAGCGATCGATTATTGAAACTGTCGCGTTCCTAGCTATTATTATTACTGAGTTTGTGTATATATATATCGGGAACATTAAGTGATTGAACAATATAATCTTAGTTAATTAATACATTGTTTGATGGCACCACCAACGCCCACAGTATGGAAATTTAATTGTGGATGCCATCAATGACGATGTTGACGGAGAACCCTACGTCCCTATGCTTTATGCTTTCCTTCTCTCGTATACTCCGAAATAAAGGTAGGCGGCCTTATCGCTCAGTAGCGATTTCTACCAGGCAACCTCAGAGGAGTTATTATTACTAAACAAACTAACATGATATGTGGTATCTAATCTAAACGGACAAATAATGTATGTATCGCGTTCTTGTGTTCCATCGTTTAAATAAAAACAATCACAGTTAATTTTCACAGAGATTATTTATTACTTTAAAGTAAATTATTAATTATTTTTTTAATTAAAAGACTAAAATCAATAATTTATGGGAGCAAGGTGTGCACCGGGCAGCACTTCGAGTAAGAATGCCCGCCAGTCTAATGCAAGCCCTTTTATACTAGTTTCTGCGAGTGGGGGTAGTTCGAATGTTGCTAGATGTTTGTTGCTAGCTCGCTACACACCTTGTTACCAAAACTAAACATCGTTGCCACCGTCATGTATAATAATGTAGTGCAAGCTGAGTATATTTAAAATCAAAAATGTTAGTAGAGTTGTTCTTATGAAACAAAATTCCGCACGGCATTAAATATTAAGTGGTGACTGTACCATAAAATTGGACTTAACTAACAACGTTTAATACAGAATTGTTCTAATTTCATCCATGTTTCTTTGGGTCTCGAATCAGCTTAATTTATTTATTTATTTATTTATGCACCAAAAAAGAAGTCACATTAATAAGAAATTAAAGTTAGTATACATAGGATACCTTATCCCTTTGGAGAGATCTCTTCCAGGAACCCCAATTAATTTAGGCTGTTATCATAAACTGATAGCCTCTAGATTTTGTCACTGTAGATACCACAACTTAGATATCGCAAAAAATACGGTATTAAACATCTACCGGTGAATTTACCGCAAAATTAGATTTATCTAAAAAAACGCCCAATGCTTTTGATGTATAGAGCACCTGTCCAAAAAACGAGCAGGAAAACATCTCAATAGGCTGTGAAGGCACTTCAACGTATTAAAGAAATTTCGGACGTGAAAATCTTAGCACCCTCAGTGTGCGAGCACAATGAAATAGGCGGGCCATTATTCACAACGACCAATATAAATTAATCTTAGTTTCACCTCACGTTCCTTTGGGCCTCGATGTCATTGTATTTTGGTCTTTGCCCCCTACGTCTTAAAGGTCCTTCAGATTCATTATTCTAATTGCTTTTTCATACAGAACTCAAACGGTTTACTCTTTCGAGTGCCATTCAGTTTTTGGAGTGAAAATGCTGAAATTAAATTATTTTCTACCATTTCGGATGGTTTTGACGAGATTAATTTGAGATAATGGCCCCTTTTCCGATTTGATTGCATTACTGTTTTTATTCCATTATTATGATAAGGTTATTTTCAAGATAGTTGTATTGTTTTAAATTTCTTTTAACGCTGTTGGATTAGTATGCTTGTGATATGTATATGAAAGGGAGGCCGAATAATCTAACATAAAAAACAATGCACAATTTTCAAGAGCTTTATTCTCTTCCAATATTCGTCAAAGATTCTACCACCGGTTCGGAAAGTATTTACTATTTAAAGAATCCGACAAGAAACTCAATAGTCAGTCCTTCCTATTCATGTTACTATTAACATAGAAATACAATTGCATCATCAAAATCCATTAACATTAAATATAAAACACAAAAAAATACAATTATCATAATACACATAGCTTAGTATCGCAGAACAGCCCAATTTACACACATAATTTACTTAAAACTCAAGAAATGGTAGCTAACGTTGTTTAAAACTGAGAATTGAGACTTAATTGAGACTTCTACGATATATAACATTTTATAACTTTTCACAAATTAGGCCATTATGTCATAACACGAATAAGAGTGTTTGCCGCCAAATGGTGCAGCCATTTAAAAATAAGTCAGTACACTTATTAATATTGATAATATTAAGGACTGCCTCATTGGTCATTTTCTCAATATTTGCCCGAAGTTGGGAAGTTGGCGGTGTGATCCACCCCCGTGCCTCGGAGAGCACGTAAAGCCGTCGGTCCTGCACCCGATCTCTCTCCGGTCGTGTCGGATTACCGTCACTTCGGACAATGAGAGTGAAGGAATAGAGAGTGCACTTGTGTACTATCCGCAGTGGAGCAGCGTGGTGGGTCCCTGCTCTAAAAACCCTCTATCATATGAGTGAGGAGGCCTGTGCCCAGCAGTGGGACGTCAATGGGCTGCTACTTACCTTACGCTTATTAAACATTATACAGATACCTACATAATACTCAATCTTACTTTAAAATATAATCGAAATAACAATGATATTTGAGCATTAGTCAATATACAATCTATTACTTCAACAATTTATTGTCTCAAATATTTCAAGCCTCATAGGATACCGGGACGCCGCGGACGTCCCGGTTATGCCGGACTCTTACCGGCTAAAAACGACCCGCCATCCTACGCACTGTCACAATGGCGACGCGACAGGTTAGCTCTAGAGTAAAATTGAGCACGCCGCCGTGACTCACCGTGAGGGGCCCCTACCTTGATCCTAAGGATCGAGCTACCTATGGGGCAGCGCGAAGGCGCGCCACCCGACAACCTACGGAGCCTCGCTAAGTGGGACGAGGGGGCCTCTGCGGTCTGCCGTCCCAGAGGCTAGTGCTAAGGGGGAAGACGGCGGTCGTGAGCCGCACGTCGTCGCCCCGCCTCCCGACTCCGCGGCCACCTTCAGCGTCATCACCTCGTCGCTAAAGGAGGGCACCGCATTCCAACACTCCCTCCACTCCACCATCGCTCTCACGACGGTGGGCAGAGACTGGTCGGTCGACCCTAATACGGCCACTAGGGCAGTTCTCTGTCTATCCCAATTAGGGCACACCGCAAGCGTGTGCTCCGCTGTGTCAACGGCGGATCTACACTCGTGGCATTCCTCAGTGGGCTCCCTACGGGCCACCCGGCATAGATACCTTCCGAAGCATCCGTGCCCCGAGAGGATCTGCGCCAAGTGGAAAGTGATCACGCCGTGACCGCGAGACACCCACTGACTAAGGAGCGGAGACACGGTCTCAATCGTCGACCGCCCAGCGCTCGGTTCTCTCAACCGGTCCCGCCATTCAGTTTGTAGGATCGCCTGCGCCTGGTGCAGCCAGTCCCTTTAATCCCCTGGCAAAGGGGGGTCGCCTTTCTGACGGGCGTCCGCCCTCCGCCAATATACGTCCGGGTGTACTCGCGCGTCCAGCTCCCAAAGGGCGGTACTCGCTTACACGCATCCCGCCGCCCAGGATATGGTGCGGTATCCTCGGACGATCCTGACTGCCACGACTCGCTGCGCACCTAGCAGCAGAGCCTTCGATAATATTTCAAGCCCAATATAAACCTAACAATCGGAATCGTGACTAAAAAGGCGTGGTGAACCCAAATTAACAAGGGAAATAATAAAATAAGACCTAGCAGAACAGAGTTTAGGTCCAAAGAGCAGCCAGAGACGTGATCTCTATCGAAAAGCGATTATGGGACAAGGTCGGAGAAAGAAGAAGAAGGAAGGAAGGAAGGTACTTTATATTACAAAACATGGACGACACATGCAAATTCATCTGTGTCACTAGAGAGAGAAATAAATTTGATTACGTTAAAAGAGGTTACAGTGTATCTAAGCGGGTGAATCCACAGGGATAAGTTAGTATTTCATGAAAATCGATAACCAAATGCATGTTTACAAAGTGAATTAGTGTGCCCCCAGGAGGTCTCTAGTTGTAATACATTAGTGCAGAAGTAACAAGTAACCAGTGACAGGGCCGCCATAAATAACATCGCATAAACACGTTATATAGCGGCGCTAATGGTGGACATGGCTATTAAATTATTTCACCCCACGCCGCGAGATTTTGCGATGCAACTCTAGTGATGCATACAAGGGTAACCTTATCATGTCCTGCATCCGTGGCGTTAACCTCAAAAATGTCAGCTTTCACCAAAATATAGCCTGGTTCTTGAGGAAAGTTTGCATATATAATTTGCTAATGTTTTGTGTAAATTGATTGAAATATTACAAAAATTCTTTTAAGTGGTGTAAAAATCAAGACACATGGGGGTTTCCATCGAAAGCTTTGATTACTTCTTTAGAGATATAACTAATTTAATACTAAGAAACAAATTCAAGGCCGTTAACATAACGACAGTTCACTGCGTATATATATAAGAAAACTTGTATGTACATAAAAACATTGACTCTTTTAATAAAAAGAGTGAATGTTCATCATATAACTTACGAAACCAAAACAAATGTTATAAATTCTAGTAAGCTGCATAAGATTAACAACTCATTTAAGGGTAACTGTATACGTTTCTATAATAAACTCCCACAAGACGTTTTAGAAATGTCAATTAATACATTCAAAGTCTTTGTTAAAAGAAAGTTGATAGAAAAATCGTATTATAATTTGCAAGAGTACTTAGACGATAGAAACGGCTGGGAGTGAACGAATTGCTCTAATTTTAGTTAAAATATAGTAAACTAATATGATATTGTAATGATGATGGTAACAAAAAAAAACCCGTCTGAGTTTGTTGTGGGTTCTTTTCGGATCAGGGCGCGAAGGAAGCCTCGTAACTTTAGATTTTAAGCCGTTCTTGAGTACCATCATCAGACGTATATTAGAATCAGAGTGTGGAGAAAAAAGGATATAATTTAACGATTCAAAAGTGCTGTAATATGCCTACTTGAATAATGATAAAAAAAAAATACAAAGTATTTGGATGCTATTAATGGCAGAATATATTGAAATCGTTAACAACATTTATCGGCTTTTATCGGTAACTAAAGCTCGTGCAGTGCAGTAATTGAAAAGTCATAGAGATGAATATCCAACCTCAAAGAAAAGACAATCTTTTCCAGGGTTCCATATATCCCTATAACAAAATTCGTTATTATCAATTTAGCTGTTCAGTAGTATAAATGTGACAGACAACCCTGTAATTTTAGGTAGGATCAAATGATCAAGATATCAGAAGACGAATAGCTAAGGGAGCCATGAGAAGACTGACAAGAGAGGCAAATTAGAAAAATCTCTATGGTCATCTAAAAGACACATGTAACATCTTTAGTTTTCTCCGTCTTTATCCATGGCGCAGAGACATAGACTATCTGAGCAACAGAGAAAAAAGGGCCAATGGTTTTGATTTGAAGATTATTCATCGTGAATAGGACAAATATGTCTATTTTGGAGCAGTTGAATCCAGATTCTTAATTAAGTGCTTTCAATATATCGTCCGTTATTTTAGTCGTGTTGTCCAATGCCAGCCCAGTAAGATAGAAAAACTGATAGTTTTTAGGAAGGTAGAGGGATCACCTCCCGCTGGTCCCGCCAGGTCACAGCGAACACGGGTCTTTCGTTTGCTGCCACTAAAAGAACAACCGAAAACCGAATGGTATGGAACGCAGATACCAAAACATGGACACGACCTTCAAGTAAAACTACCGACAATAATAGTTGGGATAACGTAGAAATACGTAGTCCTTCAGCTCCTCACTCGTTTGAGAGAAGGTTTTTAGAGTATAGTCACGATACCCTGCTCCACTGCGCGTTTAAGCTATACAAAAATCTTAATTTTTATATGGAAAACGTAGTAGTACCTGAATTGGGTTTAAATGAGAATCCCCTCGTCTCATCACGAAGTCATTATAACCTTTAGGACTTAACAAGGTACGGTAAGGTAAGTAGTAGTCCAATAATGTCACACTGCCAGCCACAGGCCTGCTCTCTCTGGTCATGTTGGATTGAGATCACATCCAGTGGGATCATAGTATATGGGAGAGAAGGAATAGAAAGAAAGGGTTTTTACCCTTTCGCCTATGACTGAAGTGGATAACATAAATATTTAGCTAGATTTGAAACAGTGTCCCATCCCTACACCGGAACAAATACAAAGAGAGGCATTAAATCATACATATCCCCATGTGGTATGCAATTTAAATCGGCTGCAAGATACAATTCATCAGTACATTCCGGATATATGCCGATGCTAAACGTTTTATATACTTACAAATTATAAAAAAGGCTTCCACCGCGTCTGTCTGTTTGAAATAAACTCGAAAAGTACTGAACATATTTCACCACAAGATAGTGATTCTTTGAGGTAGGTTTGGGTGTATAATTTGCCAAATTTGCGCCAAGATTACTGAAAAATTAAAACTGATTGGGAGCTGTTATCGAAGGTGCTGCCTCAAGCTTTAGAATCAATTTATAAATCTTAAAATGCCCATATACGAGGTTTGTTCAATAGACACCCTAATCATGCCTCAATCATCTTATTTCTATTAAATCATCTATTTGGTTCCCTGTGACTTTTTTCTACTCCCAAAACTGAAGAGACCAATAAAAGGAAAGAATTTTGCTACAATAGATGAGATAAAGTCAGAATCGAAGAATTAGCTGATGGCCATACCGAAAAGCGCATTTCAGAAGAACATTGAGGATTGGAAGAAGTGCTTGCATAAGCGCATTATATCTCAAGGGGGTTACTTTGAAGGGGACAAAATGGATATTGTAAAATAAATGTAATAGACCATAGTTTAGTAACGATACACTAAAATGCTCTACTATCGGAGGAAGTCGGATCTGGTCTCATCAATGTAAATGTAATCACCTTATTCAATTAAAAACTATTTATGTTCCCTGTGTGTGTTCAGTACAAGAAACAACTTGATGATTTGTTATGATCGCCTGAATGCGCTCAGCGGGTGGAAACTGCATCGAATTTTATTACAAAGTAATTTGTGAGCTATTCGCAATGAGATAAAGTCGAAATTCATGTGAAATTAACCTTCCAAAAACATAAAACAAACCAAACTAAACGTTATTGCTGTAACAATTAAGGAACTGATAATGAAAGGTATCCCTGCAAATGATTTTGTATTCTAATACACAAGTAATACGGTTTCATTTCCATTGATTAATTTGACGTAAAATTAAATGCCAGTAAAATCTTTGTAATATTTTCCACGTGAAATGTATAAGTGATAATTTGTTTCGCCTGTTACAGCATTTGTTTTCAACGAAGTTCAATATCTGTGTATCTTTATTCAATTTCATTTTTAAGCTACTGACAAAGACATATTGTCTATTAGGATACCTTCTATATAATCATATAAGTATCAGACATTTAACGTTGACACATAACAAAATCTACTTTGACGTTGCTAATACATTGATGTCTATAACGAGAAAAGAATAAAAAGCAAAAAAAGGGAGGAATTGAAACATCCACCACGAAATCCAGACTCGTGAGGACATCGATCTTCCCCATATTTTTATACGCTGCTGAGACTTGGACATTGCGAGAAGTGAAAACAGAAAATGGATGCTCTAGAAATGTGGTAATGGAGAAGAATGCTCGGGGTTTCGTAGACCGACTTTCGTACGAACGTCTCGATACTTCAAGAACTCGGCATCAAGCAGCGTCTATTTTCTATAATACAATCTCGCATCCTGACTTCCCTTGGACACGTCTCTCAGCGTGGCAATCAGTTCATCGAACGCCTGGTTTTGCAGAAGGCTACAGACCGCGTGTGAGGTCACTACTCGATGCACTGACCAGATCAAATTTGCTCTGGGAAGTTCATTGAACGAATGCAGCAGGATGACCTCGAGCAGGGAGAAATGGCGTCATGCGCACTACATCTGCCCACTCAGTATCTTCATAACGAACACGACCGCTCTTTTCAAGATCGTAACGGCTAAGAAGAAGAACGAGGCTTAAAACATCACAGACTCTTTTATTGTCTCTATTTAATTAACCAGTTCCATTTATTCCTATTTAGATCTATAATTTTAATACAGTCATTAATTTCTCAACAAGTTCTGTTCCTAAACAGTCTTCTTTGATGTTAAATCGAAGTTGTTCAAAATTCACACGGCCATTACGTAATAACAAAATTTTAATTCATCGAGGAATCTATTATTGTCTCTTTTTTCATCTTATTTAATTTGGTTCTATAACTTTATTCTAGCAATTCATTCCTCGGCAGGTTCTGTTCCTAAGACAGTCTTAGTTGATGCTAGATGATAAGTTTTATTGTGAATTGTAGTCCAACCTATGTTATATGAAACAAAACCACAATGAGACAACCTATTTAGTAAAAGTGCTTTTAGTTTTATTATATCAGGGTTCTGAATCAAAAAAATCTGTATCAAATAAACTAATATGAATGGAGAGAGATCAGTTTCTATTTCAATCATTAGAAATATTACTGATTCTTCTTCTTCATCAACCCCTATCGTGTACTCTTTTCAAGAGCGAAATTATCATCAACATCAGCAGTACTTTTGTGTTTCGCTCTAGTTTCAATTTTACAAGTAAATTAGATCCATTCTAGCTGATAACAAGTAGTTTTATGATACTATTTATATTTCTAATTATTTTTGTTTCATTCATTTTAGTCGTCTATTATAGATCTGCTTTGTGTTTGTTATTTTTAGCAGAAACGTTATTGGTTTGTGTTTTATCTATTTAGTTTTTAATAACTGTTTGTGTCCCAAATAAAATACAATATTCTTTCTTGTGATAACACCTCAGCATTCCTTCAATAAAATCACCCATTCGGTCGTATGAAATCAATGGGACCCATAAACTATTTCCCATATAACAGCCAATTAGGGTGTTAACGATTCCGATTAGGCCGTTTATGTCCAACCACAAATATTTCGCACTTCATACTAATACCGGCTTTTAGCGTCAACATAAAATTTACAGCGTACATTTTCATTAAAGCCCTGGGATAAAGGCTTATTGTTAAAATGCTCGTAAAATTTAAATCCCCAAAGGTAGATTGGTATGTGGAAATTATATGGTTTTAATACTTCTCCGATACTATTTATATATCCTGTTTTTACATGCTTTTTAATGGACTTCAATTAGGTATTCCATTCGTTTTTTTTTCACGTGTAATTTTGGTGCTATATCTATTCTGTTTTTTATCCGTCTGTATAGCTTTCCAATTACCTTATTGTACTTGATTCTTTATTAAAATGATAAAGTGCTTGTAGTGAGCTATCCTTAAATTGTAGATAGATGTTATTATGAAATTTTTATAGATCTATAAAAAAGAGATTATCCTACCATATATTAATTGTGATATCTTAAGGGTTCAGATAGTTTTTTTTTGATGGAAGCTACCAGACGGCTCGATTTTTTCGGACACTTTCAACAACTACCGTTATATTTTAAATAATTTTGACAAAACCGTAACAAATTATATACAGAAATCTTTATCGTAAATCATTGTATATATAAGTGAAAATAGCATGAAAATCCGTTCAGTACTTTTTGAGTTAATTGTGAAAAGAAATGCGATGAAAAACTTTGTTTTATGATATGCAAGGGTAAACCCAAAGCTAAAGTTTACGAAGGGTAAAATTTAGTTATGTCGTACATCTTTGACACATTCAAATATATATTTAACCGCATGTGGTAAACCGTCAGAACAATTCCAATAAGGCTTTGCGGCACCCCGCTACAGCCTTAATGTCCCCATGGCAATTTTATGTCACCGTAAAAGCTGAACGTTGCGTTATCTACGCATCTACCATATTGTGCGTTTCAGCGAGCACCACTGCGAGTCCTGGACGGAACATACGGGTGAAATTTGCAAACAAAACCGCAGTAATGTGTAATGTTTTTAAAGTGAAACTTCTTATGGCACAGTAGAGAAAATGGTCGTTAAACGTTACGCAAGGTTTGTGTCAGTAGTAAGTAGCAGCCCATTAACGTCCCACTACTGGACACAGGCCTCCTCACTCCAAGGAGTGAGGGTTGGCAGGTATAGTACACAACAAGTGCACTCTCTATTCCTTCATTCTCATAGTCCGATGTGACGGGAATCCGACACGACCGGAAAGAGATCAGGCGCAGGACAGACGGCTTAACGTTCTCTCAGAGGCACGGACGTGGATCACACCGCCAACTTCCCAACATCGGGCAAATATAGAGAAAATCTTAATAGAAAACTCAATACTAGTTTAAAGAATTGGCCCGACCCGGGACTCGAACCCAGGACCTTATATCTGTAGTCGAACATGCCAACCACTAGACCAATGAGGTAGTTTTATGTCAGTATGTACACTTAAAGACCCAATGGAAACTTTTCTTGGGTCTATACTGAGTTATACTTAGAATATTACGAATTTAATATTAGCTAAATATATTTAGTTTTCTTCACGTGTACACTGATGTGAGACATTTTTGTAAATATTATTTATTACAGATTACAGTGTACCTTGTCAGCTTCAATAAGTCCAAGTAATCATTCAGCTACCAGATGTCCAAATTTAGGAAATTGCATTGGAAGGCTTCAACCTTGGCTTACATACAAGGACGTGTAGAAATGTAAATAATTAATATTTCGGTACGACACTGTGCAGAAATCATAAGAGGTAAGTTTCCATCTCAGACCGTATCATCACTTATCATGAGTCATGCAGTCCAGGACTAACCGGTCTGTAATAAGAATCAGAAAAACTCATATAAATCTACGGTAAATGGTAGTTTATTTTGCACTGCTTCGAAAATTATCTAGCATCATTTTTTTTCGCTGGGAAATGCTTTTATGCACTGGCTCTGACCATGTGACAGGAGTGTGATACTTGGCGAACGAGAAGAGCTTGCAATTCCCACTAAAACCCAGAGGATTTCTCTTTATTCATGAAGGAAGCACCAGGGGTTCAACTTTCGCATTCAATTCTGGTGTTCCGAATGAATCCGACTGAAAATTCTCGAAGACAATGCCTTGAACTCCGGCTCTTCGGGCGGCGTGAGAGAGCATCCACTGCAATCTTCCTTTCTCGTTTGTGGACCTTCTTCAGAGAGATGATCATCTCACAGAAGAGGGCCATTCCCGCCCAACATTTCTTACTAGAGAGCATATCGCTGTCCAGTGAGAGATGTCGATTAGCGCAACCAAGAGGTGACGTTGAGGTCCCCAGGCTGCACAATTTGCCAAAGAATGGCAGCACCACTCTCATACTCTTCGCGACCAATTCTGTGCAGGAACTTTCCTAAACATAACTACCACTACCCAGTTCCAGTCCAAACAGGCAGGCACCACATATCCTAAACTGTTTTGATGGACCTAAAGCAACAATGAACAACAGAAGTCAACAGTGGAATATTATTCAAGCCATAAATTTAATAGTTTATTAAGTAAGTAAGTAAGTAAGTAGCAGCCCATTAGCGTCCCACTGCTGGGCACAGGCCTCCTCACTCCGGGGAGCGAGGGTTTTTTAGAGCATAGACCTACCACGCTGCTCCACTGCGGATTGGCAGGCTTAGTACACAAGTGCACTCTCTATTCCATCACTCTCATAGTCCGGTGTGACGGGAATCCGACACGACCGGAGAGAGATCAGGCGCAGGACCGACGGCTTAACGTGCTCTCCGAGGCACGGGGGTGGATCACACCGCCAACTTCCCAACTTCGGGCAAATATTGAGAAAATCTTAATAGAAAACTCAATATTGATTTTTGAATTGGCCCGACCCGGGACTCGAACCCAGGACCTCATGTCTGTAGTCGAACATACTAACCACTAGACCAATGAGGCAGTTTATTAGCAAAATATTAATTAGCAATAAAAATTGAAAAAGATAGGTAGTTTCCAACGTTGCGGTTTTTAAACGATTTTCTTCTCGTGTACACTTTTTCGAGGCTTTATCAGTAATAAAATTTGCATAACTACGCTCCTTGGCACGGCTGCAGTCTCTTATTAAATTTCTACCCCTCCGAAAGTCATTAATGGTTTGTACTTAACCACCTCGCAGCATACTATGATAAATCATAAGGTATCAAATGCCGGCGCCCGTACATGGCCTCCCTGACTTTTATTGCCCTCTCAAGATGGAAGTAAGCCATGGGATCGAGGTCGCAGCGTGGTTAGGATTACGGATAATCTTTTGTTTATACTCATTTTCTCGGATAATGTAAGATATGTAGCGATAAATAACGATTTATTATATTTATTGCAGATTAACGACAGAACTTCGGTCGTTTAGGTCATATTGGGTTACGCTGGCTCATATATTAATTTTTCTATAATATAAGTGTGTCACCACTCCGAAAGTTCCTATGGAAAGCCTGGTGCCAACTAATACGTCATAAGGTGGATCATCGAAAGGGGTTTATTGAGCAAAAACCTTAAAAAATCCTTGGTTGTCCCTTAAAGAGGCCGGGACTGGTGGTAAAAGACAATAGTGTATTAGATTCGAACGAGCTAACCTTAAAGGAAGTCTTCTTTGGATATAGCCAAGAAAGCCAAAGCCTCTTGTCAAGTACAAACTTGATGAAATAGAGAGTCGTCGTCGTCGCTTCAACCGATGGACGTCTGTTAGTCTGACACTGTTGGACATAGGTCTCACGTAATGACGTCCACAAGGCCCGATCTTGCGCCGCCTGGCTCCAGCGGCTACCGGCGACCCTCTTTATGTCGTCGGTCCACCTTGTGGGGGGTCTCCCTACACTGNTCTACTACGGATCTCTTCATTTCTAATCCGATCACGTTGAGAAACTCCGAGCATAGCCCTCACCATCGCACGCTGAGTGACTTTGAGCTTTCGCATGAGGCCCATAGTCAGCGACCACGTGTCAGAACCGTAGGTTATCACTGGCAACACGCACTGTTCGAAGACTTTGGTCTTCAGGCACAGAGGAATATCGGACGAAAATATCTGGCGTAGTTTCCCCAACGCTGCCCAGCCAAATTGGATTCGGTGGTTGACCTCCATCTCGAAATTGGACTTACCTAGCTGGACTATATGTCCAATAGAGAGTATAATGAATCTCAGCCAGCAATGGCAGTTAAAATAGGTCGCCAGTTTGATACGCGTATTCAAAACTCCACCCATCGTGTTTTAAATGTATAGATCACGTCACTGTGAAATAAAACAGATAAACAAACAGACATCATGTAATATCCAATTACAATCTGGTATCAAATTGACATAACCAATACTCTGATATTCATTTGTGTATTTTGTAAAATGGATTGCGCATGGATTGTTATATTTATATCGCTTATTAATTTAAGTGTGCCTGCTACAGTGACATGGTTACCAAGCACAAGTTTTAATTTACCGAACAATTTTAATGATGGAAAGCTCCCTTGTTCCAAACAAACTGTAGTCTTCCCTGAAACTTTGAATGGTGCAGTACAAATTGAATCTGGTACGTCAGTTGCTGGATTCGTATTACCATCAGAAGGTGAAATATATATTGCTGAAGGAGAAATGTTACTAGGGCCTATAGAAGATGTGAATTGTACAAGGGGAAATGTATACTATATTGAGAGCTCATTTGCATTATGGAATCACCCCGATGTGTGGACTTCTCCCAAATTTAATAAAGCGACTCCCGATGCAGAAAGGGTGCCGTGTTTCGATGATGTTGTTGAATTTCCAGCATCTAATTCCTTCACGGTCACTTTACCAGATAAAACTCAATTTATTAAAGGATTAAAAGTGGGTAACGAAAGTATTTACGTATCCGATTACAGTCATCTCATTTCGAGTCGTTCAAATGATGCCCAACAATTCATTTTAAACCAGAATGAAGATACGGGATTGAATATAGCAACGATATACTGTAAGTCTCGGTCTGGATGTCCTTGTCAAAAGAACGTCCTTGAGATTGAATGTACGTTCAAATTTTGTCCAAAACCAACCTGTGTTGATCCCATCCAACCAATAGGCCATTGTTGTAAGATCTGTGGTGGCACGATCGTTTTTGATATTGATCAAAGCTTTGATATGATGCAATTCAAAGAGCTTGTTGAGAGAATTGTAGATAGCTACGGCACTGATTTGTTAGATTATCACATAGGGAGAGTTCTAGATAATAAGGTCCAACTTGTTGTTGTAGATAAAAATGGTTACGACCAAACTAGTGGGTTAGTTGTGAATGCAATTTCTTATAATATGGAAAAACAAACGGATCAACAAACGCTGTTTAGTGGGAGTCCATTGGACAAATCGGGATCGGGAGGAAAGATATTTATTTCAGTATTCCTCACTGTTGCGTTGATGATGACGGGTATTTATATTTATTACTACAAGTTACCACAGATTAATTATCCGGTTTTAGTGGGTCGTAGCCAGCCAGGGATGTTTTCAAGGTTTAATCGCAGGACTGAGAGTGTGGTTTCTTTGACTCGGAGAGATTCCGCCGCACCTATAGGAGTTGGTGGCCCAACTGCCTTCAGAAATCCTTTATATGGATCAAAAAGAAGTAATGCCTCAGAGGAAGAATCAATTATGGAGGAGTAACATGACTCTACAAAAATAATCGTTATGTATCTACAGTTTTTTGTTTATATTTCGATTAATTATGCATAAAAATGATGGTTTACTTTTGTGATAGCAAACTTTTTATGCTGTATATATTTTGTTTGTTTTTGTTTATGATATAAACTATTAAAATTATAGACTTGAATGTTAAACTCGAAGTTTCAGTTGCGCCTTGTTGTTGTTATCAATTTTTAATGTAATCAATCTTTGAAAGTTTATTTTATAAAGTTATACAGTTACTTTAAAAGGAATTGTTGATTTTATTAAGCCTATAATTTGTGGCAAGTGTGTTTTTACTTCTTATCTACTCTTATATATATGTAAAAGAGATATCCAGGTATCTATTGACTCATTACGATATCGTTGGGATTATTCCTTTTGACTAGTAAAGGTCAGGTAAGAACGGGTTTTACGAAATTCCACCGGCAAGGGGGTTGCGGAGGCGTTAACTATTGACTCATCAAATAAGGCGTAGAGACTTGAAATTTTGTAGGAATATTCCTTTTGCCGAGTAGATTAGGATAGTATAGCTAAGAATGGATTTTACGAAATTGATCGAAATTTGGTACAGCGATAATCTATAGCCGGAAGAAGGACTATAAGCTCTTTGCAGTAATACACAGCAAATAACTCATTGAATTATTTATTCGTATGTTTTTTATTTGTAAAGAAATTGCTTAAGTTATTGACAATGCTAATTTGTGTTATATAAGGCGCAATTACAATTGAAAGAAAGAAAGAAAAGGAACTTAATTCTGCATTGTATGTAAGAGGAAAACAATCTAAGAAATAAATGACGAACACCATTATGAAAAGAGATCTATAAAATAAAATAATAATAAAAAATAACTTAAAAACTAGGTACAACGCAGAAAAGGTCTGCAGCTCAGCATAAAAGCCGTGCATCCGGCTGCAGCCTATAAAATGACGCCACTGAGTTTCTTTAAAGAGTTTTTTTTTTAACATACGTGTCCAAATAAATACATTAAAATTAGAACAGTAACATTTAAATAATAATGTGCTTAAATATGTGTATAAGAATATATATATGTTTCTAAATTAATTATTACATAAATTATAACAATCAGCCGCTAGCAGCGATCCTACAGGAATGAATACTCTGATACCAAATTTTCTGTTTCTTTTTGTTTGTTGCTAAGAAACGTTTTTAACTGATTTTTAAAGCTAGTTTTAGAATTTTTATATATTATTTATTATGAATGAGAAAGATTTATTCTCTGGGATCTTAATCGAAGTTGCTGAATTTAAGTAAACAAATTTGTACAATAATCCATTATGAAAAGCAGACCCAACTGATAAAACTTTGTGTATAAACAGTTTAAAACAACTCAGCGTCGAAGCTGGCGCAAACATAGAAGTTTTGAAATTCAACAATATCCACGGAATATCAATAAAGCAAAAGAAATTCGACACTCCAAAGTTCAATATTGAACGTAGCCCTTTGTGCTATTGCCCTTCCTGCCATCTAAATGCGAACTCAATCAATAGTATTGGGTTTCTTCAAAACAGCTCAAAAGACGCGACTGTCATGAGAGTCGTTAATCATTTCTCTTTGAAGTATATTTCACTAACTGAAGCGACTTATTCTTAATTAATATCATAAATCTGGACCGTTTGTTGGTTTGGTAAAATTCTTAGTGTTTGCTAGGGAAAACCTATTGGACACTTTTTTATTTATTTTTATTTTCTCCAACTACTTACACTATCCTTACAGGAATCCTAATTCGATAGTGTAGATTCCAATTTAATATGACTATAGATTATAACTTACTTTGCTGTTCTTGTGAATTCACTCAGGGTCCAGCAAAATATATCGATGCGGTCAGCTATGAGGTTGAAGGTGCGCAGCGCGGGCGTCAGCGGCGCCTCCCCTTTTTTACGGGGGGAAATCTTCTAAAGGTACCTGGCCTCTTGGGGAAAAGGTCAGGTGATGATTATACCCACTAAAACCCCCTCGGTGGCCCTCCTCGGCACATGTAAGGAGGCTCCAGGATGTCCGTAGGAACTTTCGTCTGGTGCCGCCATTGTGCGATGACATACACATCCCGTGGTCTGATTGCATTGTAGCTTAAGGCCACTTAAGCTACATTACTCCCGGGGTTGTCTACAACAGAATGGTGCGGGCCCCCACTCTCCCGGTTCGCAACCCCGTTCATTCAACGCTTCACCAAGAGAAGCGTTGAACGACTACTACGCAACCAATCTGCCCCTGCGTCTTCGTCTCCGTGAGCGATCTGACCTCTCTCGTGCTCGCTCGGCGTCTCCTTTTTAACCAGCGGCGCCTCCCCTAGCAGCTTAGTGCGTCCGATCGGCCCCGCTATCAGTGATGGCCGGCGCCTCCTCCACACATACCCGTCTGGAGCCCACAAAATTACCTGGCCTAATAAGTCTGCGTTACACGCTACACCCCTTATGACTTTGAAAACATAAGTAATGAGTGTGAGCTCCCTCCTAATTCTCAATTCGTTGTACCCTACCATGCCCAGAACTAATAGTGTTGGGTACATCAATGGATAATAGGGGTATACTCCATACATTTTCATATACAAGTACCTACAAAATTTGTACTGGACCCGCTCCAACATGAGACTATACTTAGCTTCATGTGGAGCCCGGATGACTGCGTTTCCTTCTTGGTTACTCCTGACCAGTGCATTGTATAAGGCGGTTATGGCCTTTATGTTTGTGAATCCTCTATCTATAAGCTTTTTATTTATATGATTATGAAACGTTAGCTCAGAGTTGAACATAACGCCCAAGTCCTTGACTTCTGTCATCCGTAATTGCAAGATGTAAACATTGATGCAAGATTGCAATACAATGTTAAGTATTCCTTTTGAGAGCTATCGTTTAGTGCTCTACGTAATTGATTCATGTATGCTAGGATTGTTCCTCTTTAAAAGGCATATAGATAGCATTTTATCTTTGTCAAATATGCTGTCTCCTTCCTTTACTTTATCATTTTTATTTTATTGATTTTTGGGAAGTAATTCACTTTGAGGCTTAGATAAATTGGAAGATGCTTTTACTACTTTGCTGGGATCCTCTGCTAGAAAAGTGAGTACCCGAACCATTGCGTCAGCATGGTTTTCAAGTAATCTTTATCAAGACATTTGGTAGTAATCTAAACGAGACTCGATTATGGGCATTCTCTTGGTAAGATACGTGTTTAAATCATATGCTATATTGGATTTGGTTCGTACATGTGCCTATGGTTTGTCAGATAAGTCATTCGGGATGTACCTATAGTGAACAAAGTGTATACTCACGATCGGGCATTGTCACCTTGCCATTGTTTTTGTTGACGAGTGATTTATGTCTCGCACCGCATTACGCGATGTCAATGTCTCACACTCCTGTCTGTGCCTCTTACAATACCTTGCCATATCTCTAATGACGGCATTGATGGCATAGTTCCTTTCTAGCTTTTAAAACTTTACTAACATTATTGACTAATTTACTATGTGTTATTTAGTCCTGATAATCCGATTTATCTCTACACATCTCCAGTTTATCTTTCTAAACTTTTATATTCAATGATTCATGTAGAAGATCCCTAAAACTATCCAGCTGACTTTGGTCAATCATTCGCTATCCAGGGAACCGAATTATGGAATGATCTACGACTAGTGATTACAAAAGCCAAATCATTTTAAACTTTCTCTATTCTCATAAACGATAACGTTTTATTTATATCTCTAAATTTATCTATGTAATTATATATATGTACTTGTATATATTAGTACGTAGTTATTCAATCAAATTTCTTTATATTGTTGCAAAAAACGCAGAAATCTTCAGGTATTTGATCTGTTATGTGACAATTATATTTAAAAGAATTGTTTTTCTAAAAAGGTGGTCTTTTAAGGTTGTCTCAATACAACCATTCAAAATGGAAGTGTTCTTTATTGAAATAGACTCAAAAAACTCTTTAAAATCTTTATTAGTATGTCCATTTTTAACGAACCCACCTCCGGTTTAGAAAGATGATTCTATTGACAAAACACCGTCAAGGAAACGGGAATTCTGTTTCAGAGAATTCTACTGTGATCTCCTACAGCGAAAGCTTATCAAACGGGCCCAATCTCGTGTGTTCCAGGAGCCTTCTTCTCTTTGAAGTTGGCATGCCCAAAGTACCTGAAAAACCGTCTATCATGCTACGATATATTACTCTGTGGACCCCCTCTGCTGCCCTAGAGGTCACCGTTAAGGCAAAATCCCATTCCAGGGAATAAAGACTAGCTTTCATGTGCACCTGGAATCACGTCAAATATTTTAATCCATTAAGTAACCTTTGTATAAGACCTACTTTTGCTTAATGTGTCTTGGTAACTTAAATTTGATTTCTCATGACTGTAATAACATCTTTTTTTTGTCGCTGGGAAATGCAATTTACGCACTAACCCTGACTGATGACCAGTCAGGAGTGTGGGACTCGGCGATGGAAGGTCTCGCAATACCCACTAAAACCCAGTGGAACCCTCTTCATTCATTAATGAGGCATCAGGTGATCAGCTTTCGCATTCTGCCCTGGTGTCGCGAATGAGTCCGACGGAGGATTCACGGAGGCGGGAGGAGATGCGCAAACATGCGCCGCCTTGTATTCCGCCTCTTTCGGCGGTGAGGGGGTGCATCCACTGCATTCTCCCTCTCTCTCGTGGGCTTCCTTCAGCGAGACCACCGGCTCGCAAAAGAAGGGCACTGCCGCCCAGCATCTCTCGCTGGTGAGCATCGCGTCCACAAGGCTTCCTAACGAGAGGTCGCCGCCGATCAACGCCACCAAGAGGTGACGCTGAGGTCCCCAGGCAGCCTAATCTGCCACAGTGTGTTGAGCTGAATCTATAGCTGCGCCACACTGATGACAAGTGGGTGTCTCCTCCCGACCAATTTGGTGCAGGACAAGGTGCACCCATGTCCGGTCAGAACCTGCAACCAATCTGCGTCCCATGCTTCCTGAATCGCCCGCCAGGAGGGTCGCCACCGTCCAGGATACTGTAACTGTAATTACATCTGATGGTAAGATGGAAGCGCGCTAATCTGGCAAGAAGCAATTTACTTCTTATGGTTTCTACACATCATTGTACCGGATCACAAACCTTTTTGCTTGGAGGACGGAGGAGTCTTTGTTGGTGATGCATACACATCTTATAGATTTCAGTAATTATTTGAATACAGCATCTATTTTAATGGATGACATACGAATGTGAAATGAAAAATGTACAAAAAACATGAGAGAATGTCATAGGAGCCCACTTCACGGGTTTATGGTGTCGTAAAGCGCAAGTCGACGCTTTCGAGACGTATACTCCGTGACAAATGTTCAAATACGAAAGGGTGGGGTTTAGTGCAAGCGATAAACAAAATTGATTTTGGCAACACAGAAGTTTATAAAAGTGCTTGTGTACAAAGTACTCATGTCAGAAGTGAAACTACATACATAGCATCACGCCTCATTCCCATAGGGGTAGGCAGAGACAACATCCTTCCACTTGCCACGATCCTTGCATATCTCCTTCGCTTCTTTCATTCTCATTAAACCTTTCATACAAGTTCGTCGGTTTAGAGTACTCTTGACTTGGCCCTTAATTAAAATATCCTGGATTTGATCCAGGAACGTTCGCCTTGGTCTTCCTCTTCCAACTTTGACATTCACTCTTGACTCATAAATCCTTTTTGTCAGTCTCCTTTCAATCAGTCTCTCTACGCATACCTTTCTCAATTTTAGTAACTACGTCTTCTTTTAAACCACAACGTTCTCTTATCACAGCATTTGTTGCTCTGTCACTCAATTTTAATACACTCATGCTTCTCAACACTCTCATCTCTACCGCATTTATTTTACTTTTGTGATTCTTCTGCCATACCCAACTTTCACTACCATACATAAGTATTAGCACCAACACTCCAGCATGCACAGCCAGTCTAGCCCTTTGAGACTCCATCTGGCTATTCATTAAGGGGTCCATTTACCATATTTCCTGCATTTACTCTACTTTCAATGTCACTTTCACATGTTTCATCTTTTGTAAATTTAGATTCCAAGTATACAAATACTTTCACTTCTTCCACTTGTACCCCATCTATCAAAATATTGCCATTCATCATAGATTCATCACGTTCAAAAAGCATAACTTTCGTTTTGTTAACATTCACTTTCATCCCTTTCCCTTTCAAATCTTCGTTCATAATATTGAGCATCTCCTGTAGTTCATTAGCGGATGACGCAAGTATTATTTGATCGTCAGCGTAGAGTAAACATTTGATGAGTAATTCATTCATCCTTAACCCATACATACTTCAAATAAATCTGTCAAACAGTTATCCATGAATAGGTTGAACAGCCATTGGTGACGCAACACATCCCTGTCGAACACCTCTTTCGACAGGAAACCACTCCGTGTACGCTCCGTTTATTCTGACACAAGCACTAGAACCCTCATAGGGAGACTTCAATGATTGGATCAGACAACCGGTGACCCCATACGTAGATAACGTTGACTATAGCTCATTCATCACCACTCGATCAATAGGCCTTTTCTATCTAAGTGAAACTTCTTTGGCAAATTAACTTGTAAGTCTTGTTTTTATTTGACCAAATGTAACTAAATACAAATAATTTATTGAAATCACAAATGACGAATTGTGAATAAAAATGTCACGTGGTTTTTTCAAAATTAGAAATTATTAATTAAATTTTGTTTTTAAATTTAAAATGTATTTTTTTATTAGCAAAAAACGATGCACATCTTCGTGACGCTAATAACGCGTTTCATCCGAAAACATTATACCCTTATACATCTAAAGAAGTTTCTCTTCAAAAAAGAAGCATTGGTTGTCTGTAAAGTCGATTTACGGACGATAAGCCGATCGCGCCTTTCTACCGCTTGTTCCGCGCTTTTGTTTTCTCGTTCAGCTCACTTTACGATATCACGTAAAATATTAAAAGAGCATTTCAATTGCCCTTACGTAAGAGGTAATTGGTATATATTTAACACTGCACAGTTTTTTAAATAGTATAAAATTTACTACTTCATTTATTTTTCATTATTCTTATTTCATCAATTTGTTTCAACAAAAGTACGGGTATCGATACAACATGAAAACATCTTTATAATTTCTAAATAAATTGATAACCGCTATATAGAAAGAATGAACTTGGTGATCAATTCAACCTATTTATCAAACTAGGTGATGGTTTCTGATACAAACAGTCTCTAACCTTAAAAGGTACTAAGAAGTAACTATGAAGACATCAAATTTTGATGCGTTATCTTACAAATGGTTGATTGCCGGCTGAACGCACGAATAAGTATGAGTCATTGTCACATTCCACCTGAGCCGAGTGTGCAAAAGAGATCGCGGAACTAGGGATAGTGAGACACGATCGGCCTAAGCGGTTGGTTCTAGAGGCATCTAATTTTTTTATTAATATTTCCTTATGACGTTGTCAGACTGCCTCATTGGTCTAGTGGTTAGCATGTTCGACTACAGACATGAGGTCCTGGGTTGGAGTCCCGGGTCGGGCCAATTCAAATATCAATATTGAGTTTTCTAATAANGTGCCCAGCAGTGGGACGTTAATGGGCTGCTACTTACGTACTTACTATGACGCTGCCACGTAAAATTGTATTGTCTGTAAGCCAAATTTACTGATAATCAACTTTTTTTATGTATGTACATTACAGTACAAAAATACAGTTGAAATTAAATTAAATAAAATTGAAATTTCTTCTTCGGGAAATGAACCCACGACCGTGATTAGTTAATAGATACACCGGTGATTAGTTAAAGACTAGCTTAGAATTTTGTTCCCTCCAATGAGACATTTTTTTATATATTAATGAATTTATTGTATCCGCTATGAAAAGGGCCCCACCTCGCAATTTATAATACCCTGGTGCAGGCAGCCGTGCGCTTGACTTGGCTGGTTATGATATATTTCAAGGGCTCAATACTTGAAATAGTTTTATGGTGCATATTTTATGGCCTCTAACATTTAGTGGCGGGTAATGAAGAGTGCTGTATGGCAGATAGATTGATTTATAAAGACACCAGCTTAATCCAACGGTAAGGCATAGCCTGCTTTTAACTATAAGTTTACGTAAAAGCAGTCTATATCTATTGAAAGCTCACATAAAATGTTAGGGGTTTCTTTGTAGGAAGGAAGGGGTAGGAGTTGCTCTATTTATATAAGTTCGTAAGAGTTTCTTGCTAATTTCTATACGGAACATTCATTAGCAACGTAATAGATTCTATGGATTAATTATTCTTTACAAAACAAAGTCGTCACGTCTGTCTGTTAGCGATAAATTCACAAATGAAATTTACTTAAGCGTCAGAGTTATTGCTTTATTTTCAATAACTGTAAGTCAGGCGTTATTTGAGTTTCAATAACTGATATTATATCAAGTTATTCGTAACTGAATAATAATTATACATAATTTCCATATTGTTGGCGTTGATGGGTATTTGCGCAATGTGGCGCTAAGCATTGGTACCTCGGAAGCAGCGTACTCGCGCCAACTTCAAGCTTTCCGTCGGGCTAATGCACTGGTTATCAGGAGGCGTGTGTATACGACACGAGAGAGCGCCTCCGCGCCGCTCTATGATCATAGAGCAATATAGTATACAGATAATCTGTAGTCGTAAGAAGTCCTGGGCCTTGGTGACCCTTGGTAACCTCCATGACAGAACCACGGCCGGCGTGAACAATGGGTAATGTTGGTGCAATCAAACACTTTATTAATTAACTCAGATTCTAAGGTTCCCGATATCAATTTATACAAAATTATTAATAATAATAGCTAGGAACGCGACAGTTTCAATAGTCGACCGTTCTGGCGGACCGGCTCCCGAGAACTGGCGAGTCCGCCGCCAGCTGACGACACATGACTCTGTCCCACGCCGATAGATAGATGGCGCCAGCATTCCACAGATTACTGCACTCCGACATATATATATATATAGTTTATAAATTCATTAAAGTAGAAATAATATATTTTTGTTTAATTTAAAGTCATTATTGTTGTTAAAATCGTTCGTTTTCGTATAGTATATTTTTGCTTAACTTAGAGACCTTATATAAATATTTATAGATTCGTATACAAAATGTTTGTTAGCTATAGCGTGTATATATTTGTATGATTGTCATTTTCGAAAATAAAGTTGTTTGTGTAATTAATGTAATCCCTGTGATTGATAAGAAATAAAACGCCAATCATAGGATGTTCTTTTTATCGAATAAAATCCCAACCACCGTTGTTTGCTTGTCACAATAGTGCACGTTTGCCAGTCGCAAACATCGTACAATAGATAGCCAATTTGGTAAACACGTTCCTGCTGAACAGTTCGAATCGCGATATAATCCTCGTCTGGTGACAAGTGGACGGCGGAGCGATGGGGGTGAAAAATCTGGTGGCCTTTATCCTGAACCGGCAAATCTTCGCAAGAGTGAGCTAACGAAGGGGCTCACAATACTATTTAATGTCATTGTTTTCTATCACATTGTCAATTTAATATTTTAAGGTAAATATTGTCAATAATATAATAATCCCATTTTGGATTTAACTCATTATCGTTATTGTTATTTTATCAGTTAAATAGCAAATAACGGATATTTTATTTAGTCATACCATGCTTAATTTTCATGCGGTTTTCACCAACAGATAGGAGTGATTGATGACTTTTTAAATATATAATTTGTATACGTTATTCTACAAAACATAACATGTCGGAGAATAACAGAGAACGGAGAAGCATAAAGCACAAGGGCCATGGGGTTCTCCGCCGACATCGTTATGAATTGGTTCCATTATTTAATTTCTTATTCTGTGGGCGTTCATGGGTAATGTTGGTGCAATCAAACACTTTATTAATTAACTCGGATTATAATGTTCAATCACTTAATGTTCCCGATATCAATTTACACAAACTCATTAACACTACTAGCTAGGAACGCGACAGTTTCAATAGTCGACCACTCCGGCCGACCGCCACTCGATAACTGCCGAGAGACGGACCGGACTGCCACTTATTGACTTTGCCCCCACGCCGACACGAAGATGGCGCCAGCGTTGCACAGACTCTTGCACTCCGATATATATATATATATATATATATATATATATATATATATATATATATTTACTTCCTTTGCGAAGCCAGTAACGAATATTTTGATAATACGAAGGTAAACTACTCGTAATATAATGAGTCAAACACTGTTATAACCACAGTTGTAGAAATCGTGACACCGATCTATTTAGCGTCCTCCACAATCTCGCCATTTCAAAACTATTTACCCGAGGGTTGTAATTTGATTACGTCTCACTCCGTGATTCGAGAATAACTCGAGAACCCATTCGGTTTTCCGCTCGAATAATAGAATAGGGAAGCGAATCAAGATGAATAGTGTAAGGGTGATTTTTCTTATTTGAAAATTTAAGTGATCTCTGTTGTTGTCTTTGCGTGAAGATAAATGAACATTGGGGCGATTAGAATCATCAGTTTTAACGATGAATAAATACTGTTGCATGTCGTCGCCTCGTCGCTACCCAAAAATTATAAAAAACACCAACTCACATTAAATAGAAACTTTCTTTCTCATCACTATTTAAATAAACACACATTACGCTATGCTCCCAAAACAACCGCACCATAAAGCAGCACGAGAGACTCTGTTCACACCATTGTTCTACCCGTTAAAGTTACTTCATATCGCATAACATTTCACAATGTTTTTAGTCACTTTAAGTGTTCCCACTATATTGCTCGATAAATCAAAATGTTTTATAACTATCGCTGTTTTCGCCTTTTAAAGTTGTTTAGATGATTATTAGATAGCTGGGAAGGAGAAGGGCAAGTCCATGATCGCCTTTTCTATTCTTAGTTTAGACCCATGGTTAATGATCGCCAGGTCCGTTGTGACGACGTATGCTAGCCACAGGTTCTTTAAATTATTGTTGTTTCGATTATTATCAGCTATCTGAAAAGCCGTCTTCCTCCTTAGTGGTGATCTATGGGTAACATTTGCAGGGTCCATGGCCCAACAGAGAGAGGTCTTTCGAGATGGCTGGTGCCTTGCCAGGTGCTCCAGGTTAACCACCTACGGAGAAGATGTAGGTACTTTTTAGACCTGGGTTGGGCCTATTGAGGGGCATGTAGCAGGCGGAGCTCCAACTGTCTGTCAATCGCATTCTCTTCTCTTCATCCAGTGATGTAGGAGCTTTAGCCAGTGTGATTCTGGCATAACCTGGAATGGATTTCCCAATGTTAAAAAAAGTTATCAGAACGTTGTATATTGGTAAATTGTGAAGGTAGATTAAAAATTATTGTCATCACTAATTATCTGGTTATTAATAGAGCGGTCTATGTATTACCGCAAGGATCAGGCCGTGTTTAATAAACGTCCAGTATTTGTTTTCAATTTTATGTTAATATTATTGTAAATCTTATTTTACTGTTTATTTTTTATTATTAATATGAAATTTATCTGACATTAATTGCTATATAATTACAATTGACTTGAAATTTAGTAGACAGTAACAAAGTACGTATTTCCATATTCCCATGGAAACTACGTGGGTGACACCACGGGGAACAACTAGTGCTTTATAAAAAGCTTTCAATTTATAGAAAGGTGTTAATGTCGCGTGTTTGCATTCAATCAGATTTCTCGCGCGAGTACTAACACCGCTAAACAGCTTTATTGTATGCGGCGGAAGTTACAAAACAGCCGATCATTTGGACAAATAAAGAAACTATAGTGTGACGATATGGTAATGGTTTAATGAGACAGAGTTACAGCTCTAATAGACGTACCAATTATTTGTTTTGGAGATTTATTCTCTAGAAAATTAAGGGATGAATGTTAAGACAAGAGATTAAAAGGAAGACGAGACAAGTTACAGAATGGTACTAACGCTACAGTAGAAGGAAAACAGGTTGGGATGACGAAATAAAGATGATTGTGGTTCCAGAATATACACTTTAAGGGACAGATTAAAATGATGAAAGCTTCAGAAGGGGCCTTTCTTGGAAAACAGGCTGTAAAAAACACAAGGGATTGAGATTTATTCAGAAGTGAATTAGATAATTTAAAGAATGATACTAATGCGATAGTAAAAGGAAGTAAGGTTAAGAAATCAAATGTTGGGAAGACGAAATAAAGAAGATTGATGGTCCAGAGTGGACACAGATTAAAGTAAAAAGCTTTAGAAGACTGTTGAAGACACAAGGGATTTAGATTGGTTTGAAAAGTTACAAGAGAAGTTACAGAACGCTATCAACGCGATAGTAACAGCAAGTAAGGCAAAGAAACCAAATACTAGAAAGACAAATTAAAAAAGATTGCTGGTCCAGAGTCGACTCTTAAAGGGACAGATTAAATTAGAAAGCTTTAGAAAGGGCTTTTCTTAGTAAACAGGCTGTAAATGACAAATTGAGATTTGAGAACAGAGCCCATAAACCGAAGAGCACGAGACAGAATGATACCAACACGATACTAAAAAGGACAAAGGTAGGAAACCAAATGTTGGGAAGACGAAATAAAGAGGATTAAGTGACAGATTAAAATAGATAGCTTTAGAAAATACCTTTCTTAGGAAACAGGCTATAAAAGACAAATGATTGAGACTTGATTGAGAAAAGCACGAGATCAATTACAGAATGATACCAACGGAATAGTAAAAAGAAGATAAGTAGAGAAACCAAATGTTAGGAAGACGAAAAAAAGAAGACAGATTAAAATAGAAAGTCAACAATTGAACTACAGTAGATGATTAATAAAATAATTTATTAAAGATTATAACTTTCAATGCAAAGAGTGTAAGTAGGAGTTGAAAAATTAAGTAAGTTTCTTGACTTTGCAATATTACCGTATCTTATAGTTGTAAAGGCTAAATTCTAGTCACCATTTTGAAACAAAGAGCGTCTTGTACACTATAGATCGTGTGAATTGCTCTCGTTTGTAGGACGGCCCCTAATATGGTTAGTGGAAAGCGCTTGCCTTATTAAACAGGGCACAATGGAATTTAGTGTACATTTAAAAACCCAAAAAGGCCTGTTAGGTGTTATACTATATAGCCTGATATTAATATATTACAAATTAGGTAAGACAGATGTTATATTACCCGGCAGATAAAGATCCAGGTCGAATCGGTCTCCGAGATGACGGGAGGGGAAAGTTAACGGAAGAATCCACCGAGGTGTCGAGCAGATATGACTGAATTGTTCACCTACCTGGTCTCCAGGCGCCGATCTCCTCGACGGCGACGAGCCCTGGCAGATGATTGATCACGTGGGATGTGTATTTGTATGTGTGTGCGTGGAATGTGTCTGCAACCTGCCAAAGCGTCGCGGAAAGTTGCTGTAGGCGATGAAGTCCACTCTTCCACTCCAAAAACACAGGAACAACAGGAAAATCCATCTGCGGCCACCGCGTGGGCGGAAATAACCTTATTGCGCTCTGCCCACCGCACTTCGTCGTGGGGCTACGATCGGGCTTTGAAACCCGACGTCTAACCATCGGCACCAAACCAAAACGCGTGAATTACCGTACTTTCTCGATAAATCAAGGCAAAAACCCACGAGACCGGCTTCTTCCTCGCCAGTTCGAAACGCCTCGCGGTTGACAACCCGGCTCGGCTTCTTACGACTACAGACTATCAATAATCTATAGATTATATTGCTCTATGCTCATAAAGCAGCGCAGAGGCGCCCTCTCGCGCCCAGTTGGCGCGAACACTTAGTAATAAACTTTAATAACATCAGTATAAAGTAATGCTTTCTGTTACTGATTCCTTTATCCTATGGTTGTCTGTTAAGAGATTACTTTTGCATTAAGACCTAGTTTCTTTACCTTTAAGTTTGCCTGTAGTTTGTGTTCTACTTTAATTTTTCAATATTTTTCTCTTTAAGCAATGCAAGTAACAGCTTTGTAACATAACATCTCCTAAGGTGGAGTTCATTCTTTATAAACTTCCAACCGCTTCAGAATAGAATAAAAGAGCTGAATAATGATTGCAGAATGTTTCAACTTCAGTAAGAAACTTGATCAAAACTTGACCGGAACAAAAAGAAACCCTAAGCCTTAGATTGTCCGGCTGCGCTTTAGTGGCCATCCGTAATTTGCCCGCGCTTTTTAACGGAAATAGCAGTCTATTGCGTTGATCGCCCCGCGGGTCGAATGACGCTAAAGTGGCTCTAGGGACTGCTCATGAAAGACTACCAAATGTTATGATGATTATTATTAATGTTATCTTTTGTTTATTAAATTAAGACTCTGGTGTTGCGTCATATTTCGCTAAACGTTGAGATACTGAAAAAAGTCCGTCTTATATTTATAGGCTCATATCTTAAAAATGAAATAAAACCTTAAGGGTTATTCATCACTTTTATGAATAAAATCACAAATGATAATAAACACACACAGTTTACTGAATACCAAAAAAACTTAACGACCTTCGATGCAACACATGCAGCGTTAGTAACGGCCACTTTGTAACTGATTTATTTTTGTTTTTGTATTTTGTTACGACAGTTACCGACAAGTGACATAGATAATACATATTATGACTTAAAAGAGAGATATGCTTATATTTCTGATTGCCCGAATTTAGACAGAGCTGTCGTATGATGTCAAGAAGTAGTTGACAGTGGCAATCTAAGGGCTAATTAAAAAAATGCGTGCTTTACGCCCAGATACCCGCCAAAGCCCGTAAAATATTACAGTTGCGATCAGAAATTGTTTGTTGTCAATGTCAAATACAAATGAATGATTTCTAAACGACTTTTTAATTTAACTAATTTCTAAACGACAGGATGAACATCAGATGTTTGGCAGATATGGGTAGTGTCTAAGGGAAAGCAATTGTAGTTTTTACTATATTCAAATAATTTTTTTTAATATTTAATCACCTTTTAAAACTTCCCTAGACTTAAATACACATTCTTCAAATAATTTACACTCGCGCGGCTAAAAAGCTCCTTTCGCTAAAAATAACTAATTCAAATTTATATAAACTTTACATTACGTTGCTCCATATTTCCACATGGCATAAACTTTGGCCCAATTAACGAGTAAAGTAATATAAAGCAACATGTTAATTATGAACCACTTGGAATTTTGTTACAAGTAAAAATTTAATAACGTTTGTACATTTTTATAAGCTACACTAAAATTGATATAAAACTTTTGCTACTTGCTTATGCTCAAGGTTCTTCCCCGATTAATTAAGCAATAAGCTGTCGCATAATAAGAATTTATGTTATACAAATTCTACCAGACATCAGGAATATATTACAAAGAAGATTTTTCATATGTTAAATACATATATAGTATAAAATGTAATCACTTACGCTGTTTGTTTGCTTAAATCTTTTAAACTATCCAATATATTTTAATGCAGTTTTTAGGAATTGCTAGAGTGATTCAAAAGAAATATTTATGTATATAATACATGCATATTATATTGCAGAAAGAGGGAGAGGTTACGAGAAAGAGGTCAACCGCCGAATCCAACTCGGTTGGGCAGCGTTCGGGAAGTTCCGGAAGACTTTTTTGTCCAATATCACTCAGTGCCTGAAGACTAAAGTCTTCGAATAGTGCGTGTTGCCAGTGCTTACCTACGGATCGGAAACGTGGTCGCTGACTATGGGCCTTATTCGAAGGCTCAGAGTCACTTAGCGTGCGATGGAGAGGGCTATGCTCGGAGTTTCTCTACGCGAAGCCCTACGAATCGCGAACCTGAAATGGCAATGGGCGGGGCACATAGTCCGACGAACCGATGGACGTTGGGGCCGGAAGGTGCTGGAATGGCGACCCTGCACCGGACGACGCAGTGTAGGAAGACCACCCCACAAGGTGGACTGACGATATAAGGAGGATCGCCGGTAGCCGCTGGAGCCAGGCGGCACAAGATCGGGCCTTGTGGGCATCATTTCGTGAGACCTATGTCCAGCAGTAGACGTCCATCGGTTGAAGCGACGACGTATTACAGAAAAGCCAAAAAATTGAAGGTTTTTATTGTGATGTTGTAATAAATATATTGTACGCGCTGAAATTGCAAACGCTGGCTAAAACTTACGCGATAAAACAAATTAATGTACTACTAAATTATACATCTTAAAGAGCTCGATAAAAAAATCAGCGACGGTATAAATTTATCTAGAAAAAACAATCCACAATAACCAATTTATCTTTTACATATAACAAAAAATATGTGTTATTTCCCAAGCTATTTTATACTATGCAGTATTTTTACTCAGCCAATTAAATACTTAATAGACGTTGTATATTTAATGTAGATCAAAACTGTCTTTAATAGTATTTTATTCAAATGGATATCTTAAAAGATATCACAGATTTAACAAGCGGTGGTGCAGCGGCTGTTGAGCTGAACCCACATGCATACGTTTGTTATAGACCTTGTAACAATAAACCCATGTGCTACAAACTATGGTTCTATTATCAAAGACTTTTCAAAAGTTGTTGCAATAATCTATTTATATAAAAAGTGTCTTTATATCCCTATGCCACAGCTGGACCAATTTTGATAGTTCTTTTGTGGTTATGTTTGTTATAGACAGGAGAAGGTTCGAATGAAAGCATAAATTAACAAAGTTACGTAGAACATCAGAAATTTTAAGTAATCTTAACCACCTTAGTGACTTTTTATGTAACCTCTTTAGTACTTTTGACCATATAAACTTGTCTAATGTAACCTCCATAGTGATTTTGAGAATATAAACTTGTCTAATGAAATCTCTTTAGTGCTTTTGACAATATAAACTTGTCTAATGTTACCTCTTTAGTGATTTTGACAATATAAACCTTTCTAATGTAACCTTCTTGTTAATTTTGACAACATAAAGTTTTGTAATGTTACTTCCTGAGTGCTTTGACAATATAAACTTGTACAATGTAACCTCTTTAGTGATTTTGACTGCATAAACTTTTCTAATGTAACCTTATGGCGTTTGACATAATTGTCAGCGATTCGTCAAAGATTGAAATACATCGTAGCGCGTGTAATGTTTTTATTATTAATTTAATGTAATTTTATGCATAATTATTAAATAATATCAATGTGCACTTGTTCTCTATATAAATTATAAGTGTGGAAAATTTCATACGCCTCCGTCTGCGTAATTTTCGTAAACAGGGGTACAAAGTTTTACCTCACGTATTAATGATTTATAGATTATTACTTTTAAAAGCTAGTTTAACCGGCGATTCGGATTGGTTCACTACAATCGTGCCACAATGTAGAAAGCGACAAGTGTGACCGCGTTAAGGGCTCTACACACGAGGGCACTCGAACATCTGTCGCGCGGCTTAAGTTTAAGCGGCGCCGTGAAATACGGGGGTTCCCCTTTGTGCAGTATTAAGTATTTTTGCGGCGTGGTGAACTTTCTAGTGCCCTCACTGTACAGTTATGAAGGTCTTTCTTCGCAATTATCGATAGATTTCCTTGTAAGTGATGTTGGAAATATGTTCTATTGATTCTTTGGCCAGTACTCACTGGTGTTAATGGGCAAAGTTTAGAAGAAAAGAGTCGCTGGAAGAAGGAAAACTACGTGAAAATATTAACGCAAAGGATATTGGGATTACTTTAAAACAAAATCAAATAGCACATCTTTCTACCATTGTGTAAACTTTCTACTACCCGCAGTGAATAGTTATGGAGGTCTTTCTTCGCAAATATCGATAGATTTCCATGTAAGTGATGTTAGAAATATGTTCTATTGTTTCTTTGTCAAGTACCCGTTGCTACAATTAATGATGATGGGCAAAGTTTAGAAGAAAAGAGTTGTTTGAAGAAGGAAAAGATCATGGTTTTAAAATTTTAATTTTTTTATGCAAGGGATATTGGGATCTTTACCTAACAATCACTTTGAAACAAAATTAAATAGTACACATAGAACTTCTTCCTATCATTATGTCAACTTTATACTACCCTTTCTTTTTTTTCTTCGCCGCTGGGAAATACCTTTACGCACCCCTGGACGGGAGTGTGGGACTCACTGACAATTCATAATACCCATTAAAACCCAGCGGAAGACCGTCAACATCCATGAGTGGAGGGCCAGAGGTTCGCTTACACAATCTACTCTAGAACTTTCTACTACCCTCAGTGAACTGTTATGAAGGTCTTTCTTTGCAATTATCGAAAAATTTCCTTGCTATCGATTCTTTGCCAAGAACTCTCAGCTACTTGTAATGATGATGAGCAAATTTGAGAGGAAAAGAGACTTTGGACGGAGGAAAAGTTCATGGTTTCTACCTTTTTATGCAAGATATATTGGGATCTTTAAATCTAATAGCTTAGAACTTCTTTCTACCATTGTGTAAACTTTCTACTTCCCTCAATGAACATTTAAGAAGGTAATTCTTCACAATTATTGATAGATTTTTTGTAAGTGATATTGGAAATGTATTTTAACGTTTCTTTGGCAATTCCTCGTTGCTACAATTAATGATGATGAGCAAATTTGAGAGGTATAGTGACTTTAGAAGAAGGTCGTGGTTTTTAACTATTAATGCAAGAGATTTTGGGATCTTTAAACCTAACGGCACACATAGAACTACTTTCTTCCATTGTATACTAGCTGGTGACTTCACCTGGGTAGAATTAGTACCTTGAAAGGCCTAAGTTTCAGGAGGCGAGTCTTTGAGAGTTCTACTTATGTTACCATGATGGAGTACCAAAATCTGAATAAGAGATAACTTACTGTACTCGCTTAAGGAGGTTGCACTCTGATGGATTCTGTTGCATAATAACCATGACTTGTACTAATAAGAGTAGAAACTCTTGAGGTGGATCGCAAGTATATGCAAAAAAACCTTCGTTACGTTTTACAATAAATCATATTCACCATTTGCTTTTCTGGAAATCAAACATGGCACTTCTATAAATGAAAATTTATACTAAACTTAATGAGGTTGCTTTCAAATCTAGTCTTAATATCTGGTCTATCTTGACATATTAAGGAATGCTTCTTATTCATCCCATGGTGGTTTTACAGACGTTCCCCACTAATTTATTTTTATTGCTTACCAAAGAGCGTGTGTTTATTACCTTCACGTGAGGCCCTCCTTCCTCGGATTTATTCCGACTGCCGCAACCTTTGCGACTGTAACTATAAATAAGGCTTTTAGTGTTAACAGCCTCTATACTTTTAGTTATTTATATTGCATCCTGTTAATATGTATTTATTTACTAGCTGGTGCCTGCGATTTTATCTACACAGAATCAACACTAGAAACATAATGGAAGCTTTTTTTTTCACGCTTCAAAATGTCTTTACGTACCCTGATCAGACTTTAAATCGTATCAGGACTCATTGGCAAGCTAAAACACCCATTAAGACCCAGTGATACCCTTCACATCCTTGAGTGGAGCACCGAGGGTTCGCTACACGCAATCTACCTTAGTAATCCGAAATATTCCTCTGTTTTACCTTCTCGGTGTTCAGATGATGGGGCTTAGCGTGGAAAACTGCTATTTGCTCGTGAAAAGGTGTGTATTTCACGGTGTCAATTTTCACATACATTTCCATAGACTGTGTATTACGTCTATGTTCACAATATCCTCTGAAACTTAAGAAGGAGGCAGGAGACACATTAATATAAGCTTCCTAACTTCCAACCTGCTGCGGATAACGAGCGTCCATAGCGTCTTCCCTCTGCCTCTCATGTGCTTCCTTCAGCGAAATAACAGTCTTACAGAAGGAAGCCCATCACTCTCTTTCACTGCCCTAAGCCCTGACTATGCCCTCTGTCCAAATGTAAGCTTGTTTATTAATAAAACATGGAATACTAATGTCTGAGAGTACCCATGGATTTATACAAATATTGTCATTTAATTTCATCAAAAACAACTTGGTCTTAAATAATAAACCTCCATTAGAGTAGTCAATTAAAACGAACATTACCCCACCTCTGAGGAGTGCGTAATCTGACCTAATAGGCTGTTACCCTGTAACCAGCGGGAGGGGTAATTACAGGAATCGTATGCGGTTTATTTAAGCTTGTAACACGACATGCCCTTTGTTTGACAAAGTGTTTGAAATTAACCACATCGTCGTGGTGTTTCATTTTATCTATATCCATCATTATGTACATTACATTACCATGGAGCCACAGCCATGGCTACGATCAAAGCCAAAACCTATGTCAAAGTATTCTTTATTCAAGTAGGCTTAACATCGTCAAGGTGAATCAATAAGTCTGTCTGTTGGTAATAAATCTACCACTATTTCGTGAGATTGATTTAACTAAAGGCTTATAGTTTTTACAATAGTAATATTTTAGGTATACATTGATTTTACCAAACACACTGATCAGCAGAGCTTCTCGACAGGTGGGCCTAAAAATGAACATGGATATGACAAAAGTTATGTCCAATATCCATGTTCCGCTCCACCCAGTCATTGTTGAGAACTCATCACTCGAAATTGTTGACGAGTAGAGATACCTGGGACACTGTCCAGCTCATTTCGACAAAGAGGTTAACCGCTGAATCCAACTCGGTTGGGCAGCGTTCTGGAAATTACGGCAGATCCTTTCGTCCAATATCCCTTAGTGTCTGAAAAAAAAGGTCTTCGAACAGTGCGTGTTGCCAGTAATGACCTACGGCTCCGAAATGCTGACTAAAAGTCAGAGTCTCTCAGCGTGCGATAGAGAGGGCTATGCTCGGAGTTTCTCTACGCGATCAAATCAGAAATGAGGAGATCGGTAGCAGAACCAAAGTCACTAATATAACCCTACGAATCGCGAACCTGAAGTGTTGGGGCCCGAAGGTGCTGGAGTGGCGACCCTGCACCTTCCCTGCAAGTGACAGGCGCAAGATCGGGCCTTGTGGACATCATTATGGGAGACATATGTCCAGCAGTGAACGTCCATCTGTTGAAGCACTGCTAGGCACAAGCCTACTCACTCCTAGGAGAGTGAGTTTTTAGAGCATAGACCCCCACCACGCTGGTCCACTGTGGATTGGCAGACATAGTACACAAGTGCACTCTCTATTCCTTCACTCTTATAATGGGATGTGACGGCAATCTGACACGAGCACAGAGAGATCAGACGCAGGACCGAAGATTTCATGTGCTCAAAGAGGCACGGGGACGGACCACATCACTAGCAACACAAATTCGGTTAAAAGAAAGGTAAGTAGCAGTCCATTGACGTCCCACTGCTGGGCACAGGCCTCCTCACTCCTAGGAATGAGGGTTTTTAGAGCATAGACCCCCACCACGCTGGCCCACTGTGGATTGGCAGACATAGTACACAAGTGCACTCTCTATTCCTTCTCTCTCATAATGGGATATGACGGCAGTCCGATACGAGGGCAGAGAGATCAGACGCAGGACCAAAGATTTAACGTGCTCAAAAAGGCACGGGGACGGACCACATCACTAGCAACATAAATTCGGGTAAAAGAAAGGTAAGTAGCAGTCCATTGACGTCCCATTGCTGGGCACAGGCCTCCTCACTCATATGAGAGAGGGTTTTTAGAGCATAGACCACCACGCTGCTCCACAGCGGATTGGCAGACATAGACGATGTGACGGGAATCCGTCACGATCGGAGAGAGATCAGATGAAGGAGCGACGGCTTAACGTGCTCTCCGAGGTACCGGGGTGGATCACACCGCCAACTTTGGGCAAATATTGAGAAAACCTTAATAAGAAACACAATATTCGACTCAAACCCAGAACTCCAAGTCTGTAGTTGAACATGCTAACCAATAGACCAGCGCGGCAGTTTATATCTGTAAATGAACAAAATAAAGTTGTCCCGAAATTCCTCAGTAACAACAAACATGAAATATAATCACCGCCCGTATTATCCAGAGAAAGCTCTCCTTTTTCGGAGTGTGGCTTTCACCGTAATTTGCCCATAATGGAGGCGGCCGCTCGAATTAATATCAATACCCGTTTGATTGGAGCGGGCTTTATAATTTCGACATCGATTCATATGTCACAAGAGCTTGTATTTGTATATATTACCATCTGACCCGGCAGACTTCGTACAAAGTACACATGTCAGAAGTGAAACTTCGTTGGGTAAACTCATTTTTAAGTCTTGTTTATATTTATACTAATGTATGACTGTAAAAACTACCTTATTGGTCTAGTGGTTAGCATGTGTGACTACAGACATGAGGTCCTGGGTTAGAGTCCCAGGTCGGGCCAATTCGAAATCGATGTTGAGTTTTCTATTAAGATTTTCTCAATATTTGCCCGAAGTTGGCGGTGTTATCCACCCCCGTGCCTCGGAGAGCACGTTAAGCCGTCGGTCCTGCGCCTGATCTCTCTCCGGTCGTATCGGATTCCAGTCACATCGGACTATGAGAGTGAAGGAATAGAGAGTGCACTTGTGTACTATGCCTGCCAATCCGCAGTGGAGCAGCGTGGTAGGTCTATGCTCTAAAAACCCTCTCTCATATGAGGGAGGAGGCCTGTGCCCAGCAGTGGGACGTTAATGGGCTGCTACTTACTTTACTTTTTTTATAAACTGTAAAGATTTTGGGAAAAAGGTATTTAACGAAAAATATTAAATTATTAAATGAGGGGTGGCAAATTAAAATGTCACATGTTATTTGTAAATATTAAAACTACCTAAACTTCAATTGAATTAGCATAACAACGCTGCACATCTTCGTGATGCGCCTAAAGAAGTTTCATTTCAAAAACGCGACCTTTACGCCCAGATTCCCGCCAATATCAGAAAAATATTACAGTTCTTCTTCTTTTAATAATTGGCTTTCAGGTGTGAAAGGCCACACACAATTTCGCCAGTGTCACGTTGATTGGAGAAGGCACGTAGGAGATTGTACGGCTTTCGTTTTCCAAATCAAAATTTTGATAATCTACAAATAGTTGAAACAATCATTTAACACCACCACTAAAAAGAAAATAAAATAATAAAAAAAAAAATTACAGTTGCTTCAGAAATTGTTGTTGTCAATTTCAAATGTCAAAAACATATGACAAAAAGTTTTTTAAATTTAATTTAAAATTTTTGTAAAAAGTAGTCATCATCTGTGTATTCTACATTGTGTCGTCCCTAAACTTATTTTTTCTTTTCTTTTTTAATTTTTGTGGTGGTGGTTATTATAGATAAAATGTCAACTATTTATAAATTATTAAAATTCTGCTTTGGAATGTCATAAACCGTACAGTCTCCTACTTGCCTTCTCCAATCTACATGACACTGGCGAAATTGCGTGTGCCTTGTCACACCTGAAAGCCAAATAGAAGAAGAAGAAATTTAATTTAATTTCTGAACGAAGGGACGAAGATCAAGACTTTTAAGAAATGAAAGAAAATCTTTATTTTTATATTTAATTCGATTTGTGAACGACTTTTAAATGTAATTGATTTCTAAACGATATCTAAGCTTTTTTTTTTATATTTACTCACCTCATAAAGCTTTTTTGGACTTTCAAAAATAATTCAAAAGCAAAATAAGCCAAATCAGTGCAACCGAATTCCATGTATAAGATTAAAAGATAAACTAGATAAGTTTCAAGATTTACTTATATTCTGTTTTAGTAATAAAGTGAAAAGCCTATTTGGTTCGCAGACCAACCCACAGTGGCGCATGATGGGTCTATGCTCTGCTCTCTCTGGTCTCCCATGAAAGAGGAAGCCTTTGTCCAGCAGTAGGACGTTAATGAGCAGCTTACATATTTAGTATTTGGTTCGTGAATTCGAAATTTCCTTTTCAGTGTCACGGTCTATTCAACATTAATATATCATTGTAATTTATTAAACAAATAAATTTAAACTTTCTAAATACAGCTACCATTTTTTATAGTATACAACGCGAATAGTGAGCTATCCTTAAAAGATAAATATAACCCATTCTAGACTTTTTTATAGATCAATAAAAGAGAAACTATCCTAGCAATATTTATTTGTTATTCTGCTAACGGAATTGACAGCGTATTTTAATAATAGCTGCAACATGATTTAATTTTTTCTACAATTTCAACTATTAACGTAATATTTTAACCAATTTATACAAAACCTTAACAAATAATATACCTAAACCTTCCTCATGAAAAATTCTATCGATTGGTAAATACTACATAAAAATATAAATAGTAACTTTTGAGTTTATCGTGAATAGACAGACAGATAAATTATAAAGCTGAGTCCGTTAACTTAAATGCACTAATCTCAGTAACTACTGGTTCGATTTGAAAAATTCTTTTAGTTTTAGATAGCCCTTTTATAGAGGAAGGCTATAAGCCTATATATTATAATACTAAGAATAATAAGAGCGGAGCACCAATGAAGTTTATTACAGAAACAGTGTTTTCTTCCATTTGAGACATTCTGCTGCGTGCACTGGGTAAACGGTTTAAGTTTCGCAAAAATCATGTATAACAAAATTGTTCCTCATTTAAAGTTTTACAAAAAAGTTCATAGTAGTACATATCTATCTTCTAAGGTACGCTCACTATAACCTTTTTTATGCTTAGCGACGAACTGCGACGCTAACACGAGAATTGCTAGCTCATTACGTTTCTCTCGCAATGATTTGTATTTGTGTACATATATATTTTAATTTATGCATTATTTTTTATTGGGGCGAAGGTTTACGGGGTTCGCAACAATTTATGAAATTCGCTAACCCTAAGCCAACTTGGCTTATTACATCGGAAGAATTTTAACGAGACGCTAACTTGTTTATAAATTGAATTTCTGAGGAGCAGCCCGGCGCTGGCATAGATTAACTTTAAAACTTCGATCATTTCTTTGCGAAATTGATGTTGTATTTTTTTTTAGGGTAACATAATTGCCTCGTGTCGGTTATCGGCGTTTCCCTTTGTACAGGTGCAAATGAAATATACTCCATTTGGATCTATTAAAAGTTTTATTACGACCTCATTATGGAGATGAAGAAATGGGATTTATTTGTGAAGTTAGATTTGCGTTTTTGGACAATTTTACTTTATTACAAATGTGTTATTAGGGTGACTGTTCGTGGGAGCTGAGGGTGATAGTGAACACTGATGGGGACCGGAGGATCAAGGCCCTAGCCAACCACGCTCTGATTCAAAAGTGGAAGGAAGACCTCTGGTTCCCAGTAGTAGAGGCGACTCGTCCACACTTGGGCCAATAGTATTCATGGAGGCACGGGATGCTTTTCTACAGGCTTGTGCTAATTCTGACCGGCAATGAATATGTCTTTATGGCTATTTATTTATTTATTTATTATCACAAAATCTACAGCATCTTAACTAATAATAAACATGTAGAAAAACAGATTAACAAATCTTATGCCAATTACAGATTCTTCTTATGTTTACAGTATTATTAACAGTCGCAGCTGCGTGTGTGTGTGTGTGTGTGTGGGTGGGTGGGTAGGTGTGTGTGTGTGTGTGTGTGTGGGTGGGTGGGTAGGTGTGTGTGTGTGTGTGTGCTATTATATTTTAGATACATTAAATTAAGTTATATATTCAGGGCTTCATTTTTTACCAATTTTCTAAACCTATTTTTGGATGTAGGTTTATTGCCACAGAGCAAAGCTTTGAAAGCTCAAAGTCAGCCGCTTGACACCGATGAGGTTCTGAAGATTAGGGTGCTACCCGACCAGGTCCTGATTCAGAAGTGAAAGGACATTCTCAGGTCCCCAGTAATGGGTGTGGCCATTGTGAAGGCAATACGTCCACACCTGGACCAACAGCTCCCCAGGGGGTATGGGATACTTTCCGTCTACCTTGTGCAGATTCTCATCGGGCATGTATATGCAATTGCGGCTGTTTACTGGCACAGAGCAGCTCTGATTGCTCAAGGTCTGCTGTGTGACGCCTATAAGGTTCAAAGGAGCAGGGTGCCAGCCACCCAGCCTCTGATTCATAAGTGAAGGGAGGATCTCGGGTCCCCAGCAGTAGGTTGGAAGCAATTCGCCCTCACCTGGACCAATGGCATTCCTTGGTAATTCCACTTTATAGGGGCGATGCTTTCCAGTGAGAAGTGTTGGCAGAGAGGGCCTTCTTCTGCGACACTGTTGTCTCGTTAAAGGAGCCCCCTGAACAAGAGATTGAGAATGCAATAGATGCTCTTTTTCACTGGAGAAGGCGGCGGGATACTAGGCGACACATGTTTACACACCTGATCCCACTTCCATGACTCGGGGTTTGTGAAAATGAATGTCGCTCACAATCTTCTTCAAATTATAGTTAATTTATTTTTAATCCAACTTTCGATTAAGCATGTAAGCATAAACATAAGATCGAGTTATGGAAGCACTAAACAATCACTTATAGCAACATTTAAAAAATTATTCGCCCGGGTTCACCCCAAATCTACACTGGATCGAGATTTATTTGGAGAACATCTCCAGAAACAGCTAGTTCTAATATATTATCGAAACGTTAAACTATTGTGACATAACGTCAAAGCCACAAACAGGGATTAGTTATAAGTAAGCAATAATGCTATGAATCTTAAGTGAATCTGATCGATTTATGTCATTCTTGACGCCAGCACGACGCTAAAGGAATATTTTATTACGCGTAAACAGTAAAAGACGAGTAGTTACGTCATAACTCCAATTGTTACTGAATATTAGGGTGACACTGTGTCCTTTACGAACTAAGAACTTTCTTCTTAAGAAGAAAAAAAACATGAAGTGGTTTCGTCGTGACTGTTGTCCTAGTCTTATATGAGATTATTTGTGTATCACTAAAAGGTCTCCTTATCCCAAACAAAAACCCTTCCGGGAACCTTAAAAGTGGGTAAATTTAATCGACAGGTTTTGCAATCTATATCTACAAGATATCTATGATAAATGATTTTAAACATAGATTTACAAGATACATACATATTGTAGATACATAAATAACCTCTTAACAGTCTCCTTTCTCAAGGAAATCGCTTTAAAGCGCTGAGACCGCCTTTTGTTCGTCACTAATTTACATAATTTTAGCCTTCTTTTTGTATTTTTTTAATACGGTATAAAATAAAGTATAAATAAATAAAATACACATATCTATCAATGCTGTTAATTTCCTAAATGATTGCTAGAGCTTTGTTCATTTCCCAGAGAGTAATAGCGGTTTGGGCGATTCCTGGGTACCGTACGGTGTCCTGGACGGCAGCAACACTCGTAGCGGGTGACCCTGCATGGGAGTTCCGAGCGGAAGTCCTCACCGCTACATACCAACGTAGACAAGACGCGAGGACTAGAGGAGAAACACTCTGGGAAATGCATTTAGGCACGAACCCCGACCTACAGGTCAGGAGTGTGGGACTCGGCGAGGGAGGAGACCTCACAATACCCACTAAAACCCAACGGAACCCTCTTCATCCGTAAGTAAGGCACCAGGTGTTCAACTTTCGCATTCGTCCCTGGTACCCCGGATGAGTCCAACTGAGGATTCAAGGAGGTGGAAGGAGGCGCGCAAACACGCGCCGCCTAGTACCCTGCCTCCTTCGGCGGTGAGCGGGAGCATCCGCTGTATACTTCTTCTCTCGCTCATGGGCTTCCTTAAGCGAGACTACGGTCTCGCAGAAGGAGGATACTCCGGCCCACATCCTATCATTGGAGAGCATCGCACCTATAATGCTCCCCAGCGAGAGATCACCGCCAATCATTGCCACCAGGAGGTGACGTTGAGGTCCCCAGGCTGCACACTCTGCCACAGTGTGATGCGTTGAGTCGACTGCTGCACCACACTGTTGGCAAGCGGGTGACTCCTCCCGGCCAATTCGATGCAGGAACTTTCCGAAGCATCCATGCCCGGTCAGAACCTGCACCAATCTATAGGAGAGCGATCCGTGCTCTCTGGAAAGCCATTGTTCCAGATGAGGTCGGATCGCCGCCACAATGGCCACGCCCGCTACTGGGGACCCGAGGCTCTCCTTCCATTTTTGGACCAGGGCCTGGTCAGCCAGAGATCTGATCCTTCGAACCTCTTCGGCATCAACCCACAGGATCTGCGCTCTCGCCGCCACTCTATGTCCGTAGACGGCCGCAAGTAACACAGCTCGCAACTCCCACGGAGGATCACCCGCCAAAAGAGTCGCCGTATGGTACCCCCGTATTGCCCTGATAGCTATTATCCTCTTTGCCTTAAACTTCATCCGGGACACCATATTAGAATGCGCAAGCGAGCCGCTGGTATCCCACTTTAGGATGACGTGAGACCGCTGGGTTTTTTGTTAATTATGAATTATTAATTATTTTGCAGAATATATATATTTTTTGCGGACAAGTAACTGCTTAATCTCACTAGAAGGTAAGAGATGATGCAATCTATAATGGCAGCGCGCCAATCGGGTAAGAGATGATACATCTCATGTGGTTTCGTATCAGAAGCGCAACTTTTACAGAGCGTAACCAGCCACGTCTGAACCCTTCAGGTATGGTACCCAGGACTTCTATTAGCGAAGCGATTGCTCGTACCATTGAGATATCGAGGCCATCATGTGATGCTAACAAGAGTTTTTATTTTTGACTGGCAAATGCTTTATGCACGCCGGATGAAGTATAAACCGCCATCAGGGAATGTGGGATTTTCTGGATGTGTCAGAATACTCACTAAAACCCAGTGGAACCCTTTACATCCGGATGAAGAGGTTCAGATATCTACTGACGCCTTCAGGTCTTTTGTTCCCGGACGAATCTGGCTTTAGTTCAGTTGAGTTCTAAATGGTGTAACTAACAGGATTTGGTTTGGATATATACATTATTTTTTTTACTATAATAAGAATCATCTAATCCTATTTATGTCTCGTGAATAAAATTTTTAATTAGTTTTATCTTTTTAATGGAATGTCTGATTTTAATAATTTAAAAAGCATTTTATGGGTATTGAAACTGTCATTTAAAAGGATAAGGGTTAAAACAGAACTATGAATAAAATGGTTTGGTTGTTGTCGCCACTTTTATTAACTTTTTTGTAGCTATTAACACGTAGGTACGTAGGTGAGGAATAAGTGAAGTGAGGAATAAGCTGTGGTCAACGTTATCTACGTATGGGGTGAGCGGTTGTCTGATCCAAGCATTGAAGTCTCTCTATGAGGGTTCTAGTGCTTGTGTCAGAATAAACGGAGCGTACACGGAGTGGTTTCCTGTCGAAAGAGGTGTTCGACAGGGATGTGTTGCGTCACCATGGCTGTTCAACCTTTTCATGGATAAATGTTTGACAGATTTAAAAGAAAGTATGTATGGGTTAAGAATGAATGAATTACTCATCAAATGTTTACTCTACGCTGATGATCAAGTAATACTTGCGTCATCCGCTAACGAGCTTCAGGAGATTGTAAATATTACGAATGAAGCTTTGAAAGAGAAAAGAATGAAAGTGAATGCAAACAAAACGAAAGTTATGCTTTTTGAAAGAGATAAATCGATGATGAATGGCAATATTTTGATAGATGGGGAACAAGTGGAAGAGGTGAAAGAATTTGTATACTTGGGATCTAAATTTACAAAAGATGGAACATGTGAAAGTGATATCGAAAGGAGAGTGAATGCAGGGAATATGGTAAATGGTGCTCTGCACGCCTTTATTTTTAGCCAGATGGTGTCTCAAAAGGACAGACTGGCAGTGCATGCCGGAGTGTTGGTGCCAACACTTATGTACGGTAGTGAAAGTTGGGTATGGCAGAAGAATCACAAAAGTAAAATAAATGCGGTAGAGATGAGAGCGTTGAGAAGCATGAGTGGATTAAAACTGAGTGACAGAGTGAGAAATAGTGTGATAAGAGAACGTTGTGGTATAAAAGAAGACGTAGTGACTAAAATTGAAAAAGGTATGCTTAGATGGTTTGGGCATGTAGAGAGAATGGGTGAAAGGAGACTGACAAAAAAGATTTATGAGTCAAGAGTGAATGCGAAAGTTGGAAGGGGATGACCAAAGCGAACGTTCATGGACCAAATCTAGGACATTTTAAATAACGGCCAGGTCAAGAGTACTCTAAACCGACGAACTTGTATGAAAGATTTAATGAGATTGAAAGAAGCGAAGGAGATATGCAAGGATCGTGGCAAGTGGAAGGATGTTGTCTCTGCCTACCCCTATGGGAATGAGGCGTGATGCTATGTATGTATTGATACGTTCTTTAATATTGTAGAACATTTTTTTTGTTCTATCATCAAAAGTTTCCGCAGCGCACGCGATGACAGATTTTTCATGACTAATTTTTTCACACATTGAGTTACATTAATGCATTTTTATCAAAGATCTTTATATTTTTTAGTCACTCAGTGAAAATACATAGATACATACTCGTATATACGCACACAAATAGTTTCTTATAATATTAGTGGTCACCCTATCAAACAGTGCATAAATTGATTGTTATAGCATCATATTTAATAGCGAACTACGTAAACGCGAGTATTGACTGCTATGAATGTTTTACTGTTATTATATTCCTATGTTACCAATTCCAACGCATTTCAATAGATTTTATTTGAGTGGGGAGTTTTATTGTTGTTTTATACAATTGTTAACTATTAGTGCAGTGATGGGAGCTGGATTTCTTTTAAGAGGGGTGGGGAGGGAGGGTAAGTTCATAATCTTTTTCTTCTTGTGCCTTTCCGACTAGCGGAGGTAGGCAGTCAGCTTTGCGGATGCTTCTATTTCTAGTTCTTTATGCCTGTCTACTCGAGGATGTTTCTTAGCCATGATTTCTTTCGGCCAACACTTCTATTGTCAGCATCTTTTCCCCTCAAGATGAGTTGTGTGAGCACATGCCCTTTGCGACTTTTCTCATCTCGTTTTGAACTTAAATTTTCGTGGTTTATCGGCATAATGATTTTGTCATCTTGACGGTTGTTTTTATTTCATTCGCCGAAGAACTTCTACATTTGATACCTTGTCTACTCAGCAATTTTTTTTTGTCGTTGGGAAATACGATTACGGCAGTGTGGTTCTCGCAGGACAATACCCACTAAAACCCAGCGGAACCCGCTATATCTAAGTGGGCCAGAAGTTCGCCTACGCATTCGACTCAGATAGCTCCCTAGATGCTTCCTACATAAGGTTCAATTAGGCTGGAACAGGTGGACGTCCATACGCCTATCGCATCTAATCCTCCTTCGGCGGAGAGGAACATGAGCTTCTGCCTCTGTTCGCCTTCGAGCTTACCTCCTTCTGTAAAATTACAGATTCAAAAAACGAGGCGAAAGCCCTCCATACAGTTTCGCTGCCGAACATAGCGTTGACTAAGCTCGGTAGTGTGAAATCGTCTCCAACTAGCGGCGATAGAAGGAAAGCTAACAACCAACTTCCGTCGAAAAGTCCACATCTAATCTAAGGTCTTCTTTAATCGTCCACGCTTCGCATCCATATAAAAGAATCGGCTAGATGTAGCATTGGAGTAGTCGAGTACGCAGAGACAGTTTAATTCTTCGATTGCAGAGTACCTTCTTAACTTCCTGGTCACTGTTCCAAAATTCATAAACCCACCCAGGTATTTATATTTACGTACTCTCTCCAGCTTTTGGCCGTCCATTATGAAGTCATACTGCATACAATCATTTTTTGTCATAATCTTCGCTAGAGTGGAATGCTCAAAGGTGAGCCTCTGATTCCTCTCTTTAAGCAATTAGGTCACCTTTTACACACACTTTCGGGTTCGGGTGCGCCAATGGAATTCTCGGCTTTAAAAAAGTATCTTCTCCTGTGTGACTGTCATAGGTAAGAGTGGCAGGAGTTGGTGCCTCTGAAATCTGCCAGAGATTGCAGAGTAGCAGCCCAATACATTTACCTATCTGGCCTCCCTTCCATGAATCTTTTATCAGAATCTTCTAGAGCGGCATCAGAGTCGAAAGCGTAACGGAACTTTTAGCATTTGCTCCATTAAATAAAGAGGCTTCCATTAATTTTGGGCATTTTGGCAGCACACCACATGAGATCAATATCAAAATCAAATTATTCTTTATTCAAGTTGGCTCATAAAGCACTTTTGAATTGTCAGTAATGTGTGTTGGTTTCAAACCTCCGGTTCGGAAAGTTGAATCTGCTGAGAGCAAAACCGTCAAGAAACTCAGCGGTTACTCCTTTAAATATAGTTTTGTATGCTACAAGGTGTAATACATTGATTTTCTAAGCAAACTGGAGTCACGTTCAAATATTTCAACCGCTTAAAAAATCATTAACATTATAATATGCCTTTGTTAATAGTTTAGCGTTTGGCGAGTTTAGCCTGACATATAGAGTCTGGTCCTGGACTTCTTTTAGAGGTCAGAGATGTTAATTCTACGGATTAAGAAAGATAGATAAGAACTAAGCCTGAGTAGAATTCTCTTTCCAACCATATCATCAAGTATGTCAATTAGATTATTACAGCATTTGTAATAATAAACAACGACATAACATCTAAAGTAACGAGTTTTATTTCGCATCTGAGAAGAAGTTTGTTATAGAAAGTTATTTAGAACAGCTGGTTTTCAGCTACCTTTTATAGATAATGTAGAATTTTTGCTTTAACTTTGGTTTTGCAATTTATCTCTCCTCTGCTATTATTTAGCCTAGATTTCACCCACCTTTTCTACATTTACACTTGCCCCTGTAACGATGAGTTCGATATTGTTCCCATTAGATACATATTAACTAATTATGTATGAAATTAGTAGCCTTGAATACATACATATATTCGTTGTACGTCAGTGCGGAGTTCCCGTTAATTCAGCCGCATTAGATACACGCAATTTATGATAATTGGCCCACTGCCCACAATTTGCATAACCTCGTGATTACCGTAACTCGCGTCTGTTAGATTTATTGTAATTATTAGCTGTTACCTACGGCTGTGTATTTAACGCGGACTAAGTGCTGTTATGTCAGATCAAACATAATTGGTGTCCAATTGCCCGAAATATACATAATTAAGACTTATTTTATGAGAACACTTTTAGGGTACAAACGGAGCAGAAAATGTTTCCTGGGCTTAATATGGAGCAGTAGTAGGTATAGTTTAGTTGATTGGAAGAAGTAAAGGAAAAGAAGAAAAGGAGGAAGATTTAAATGTTTTTTTGGGGTTTTCGGAAGACTTTGAAGAATGCGAGTATGTTAAGGATTGTTTTCCTTTTTAAGCGATATATTCAAATTTAAAAATTCCTTATTGAAATAGGCTATTACTTTTGATTCGTCAAATATAGGTTTTTCCAAACATTTATTCCAATGTAGGACTGATAAATCTAAAGTTACGAGGGTTTAACGATTTTAAATGATAGTAGTAGAAGATGATGTATGATGTATGTGTATGATGTAGAAGTAAGAGTTGAGAGCGTTGAGAAGTATGTGTGGATTAAAATTGAGTGACAGAGTAAGAAATAGTGTGATAAGAGAACGTTGTGGTTTAAAAGAAAACGTAGAGACTAAAATCGAGAAAGGTATGCTTAGATGGTTTGGGCATTTAGAGAGAATGAGTGAAAGGAGACTGACAAAAAGGATTTATGAGTCAAGAGTGAATGCGAAAGTTGGAAGGGGAAGACCATGGCCAACGTTCATGGACCAAATCCAGGACATTTTAAATAAGGGGCAGGTCAAGAATACTCTAAACCGACGAGCTTGTATGCAAGGTTTAATGAGAATTAAAGAAGCGAAGGAGATATGCAAGGATCGTGGCAAGTGGAAGGACGTGGTCTCTGCCTACCCCTATGGGAATGAGGCGTGATGCTATGTATGTATGTATGTATAGAAGATGTAGTGTCTTAAATTGAGAAAGGTATACTTCGATGGTTTGAGAACGTAGAGACAATAAATGAAAGGAGACTTTGGAAGGGGACGACAAAGGCGGAAAAAGTTTCCTGGACCAAATCCAGGACATTTTAAATAAGGGCCAGGTCAAGAGTACTTTAAACCTACAAACTTGTAAGAAATATTTAATAAGAATGAAAGAAGCGAAGGAGATATGCAAGGATCGTTGCATGTGGAAGGACGAAGTCTCTGCCAACTCCTATTGGCATGTATGTATGTTTTATCTTATAAACCTATATATTTTTTCTTCACGAGTTCTTCTATATGATTGACATTGGACCATTATTTTTTCATATTAATAAAAAATATCTGACTGTGCAAGAGTTTATATAAGCTGAAGACCAATGGATAATAAGATGCGGATAACTTGACAACTAACAAAATTAATGTCGTGGAAAATGTAAAAGATCCATCAGCGAGTTAAATTTTCCACTGGGGAGTACTGGAAGCACTTGAAACCGTATGGACGATCTATCAATCAATTTATTCACGCTACTTGCCTCTCAAATTGAGAGGGATTTTTGAAACTTTTTCAAAATTTATTTCACGTTTTTATAGTTAAATGACCCTTAAATATTCTTTGGATGGACAAGAACAGGGATGACTATAATGACGCAGTAGTTGATGTTTTTACTTCACAAACTGGCAATTCATAAGTCCCCAGTGTTACCAGCGTAATTCAGGACGATGTTATTTCTAAATCTAAACTAGCTCAAGGCTTACAACATCCGCTATCTGTAAATGAGAGACTCGTCATAATCGCTCAAGCCGTTTCAGAGATTAACGGTAACAAACATACGGAGACACACGAAGATAAAATGTTAAAATAATTGCCGCATGTACATACATTGATATGCATTCTTACATACTCATATGTTTGAAGTTCTCACTGGCGCAGTGGTGCGAGTATTCGCTTTGCTAGCGGAGGTCCCGGGTTTGATCCCCGTTAGGACGAATTTAGGAATTTGTATTTTCTAATTTGTCTGAGTCTGGACTGGTGGGAGGCTTCGGCCGTGGCTAGTTACCACCCTACCAGCAAAAACGTACCGCCAAACAAAGAGATTTGTGTTCCGGTACGATGCTGTGTAGAAACCGTAAGGGGTATATCGCCTCTTAACAGATTAGCGCGCTTCCATCTTAGACTGTATCATCACTTACCATCAGGTGAGATCACAGTCAAGCGCTAATCTGTCAGCAATAAAAAAATATGTGTTTGTACGACTACATTCAAATACTAATATATGATTTAATTCAATAAAACCTAGTGGAAACCTCTTGTCTCGGATGAATCCGACTGAGGATTCATAGAGGCGGCGACTTATAAACAATTATTTGGTCTTTATTATCTAATTATGACTAGTATAGTAAAGACTCTTTATCCATGGAAGAAGCAACAGGGATTTGAATACGTCCCTAGTATCCCGGATGAGTCCGACTGAGGTTTCATTGTAGAAGTAAGGATAATTATTCTTATAAACAAGTTTTTCCTCGTTAATATCTACGTGTGACTAGTAATGTAAAAACTCTTCATCCTTAAATGAGGCACCAGATATTTGTATTTATGCCCGGTATCCCTGATGAGTCCGATTGAGGTTTCATAGAGACGGGCCGAAGGATAATTCGTCTTATAAACCAGTATTTTGTCGTTATTATCTTAGTGTGACTTGTAAAGTAAAGACTCTTCATCCATGAATGAGGTACTAGGCATTTGTATTTATCCCTGGTGTCCCGGATGATTTCGACTGAGGTTTCATGGAGGCAGATGGAAGTATGATTCGTCTTATAAACAATTATTTGGTTGTTATTATCTAAGTATGACTAGTAAAGTAAAGACTCTTCATCCATGAATGAGCCACCAGGGATACGTGGCATACGTCCCTAGTGTCCCGGATGAGTCCGACTGAGGGTTCATAGTAGAAGTGGAAGGATGATTTTTCTTATAAAAAAGTTTTTCCTCGTTAATATCTACATGTGACTAGTAATGTAAAGACTCCTCATCCATGAATGAGGCACCAGGGATTCGCATACGTCCCTGAGTCCCGGATTTGTCCGACTGGGGATTCACGGAGGAGATTTAACTTGGTGTGCCTGATTACAAGCCCAATAGACTTTAATGAATCCGTATTTCGAGTAACTAACGAAATTCTTTCTCCATAAGAAATTTTACTTTTAAAAGTTCCTGTATGGTATCAAAGTTGGTTGACATTAATGAGAATGTGCGATAGCAGCTAAGCTCAAAGTTAATTACGATTTATCCTCATAATACCATAATATTGTAATTTCAAAATGAAAGGAACCAATAGAGACGTCTTAATCTGGCTTTGAAGATTAATGATATATGATAAATTATTGTGTGTAATGGGGTGCGTCCCCGATAGAGGTACGTCTCTAATGAACGCGTCATTCAAATGAGTTGCATGTTATTCTATGGGTAAGAGAGCTAATTCTTTAAGGTTGTGTTAATCATTGACAGTTTAGAAGAAAAGCTCCTTTTAACTACTTTATTTGAAAATTATTAAATAAATAGGATTTTCATCATAAAAGGTCGATATCCAAACTAATATATTCTTTACTTCCAGTAAACTTCTTTTGTCAATGACTCTACCACCGGTTCACAACCTACAGACTAGATGGAGAAGAATCCGGCAAGAAGCTCCATAGTCTAGTTACTCTTTTGTTTTTATCCATGTTATATTTAATATAAATTAAAGTAAAATACATCATTAACATCCATTATCATTAAATACAAAAACAAATTTACACAATTATCATTATTACATATTAAAAAGGCATCAGTTTTAATTTAAAGAAATACACTTAGCTTTGCAACTGCCTCATTGGTCTAGTGGTTAGCATGTTCGACTACAGGCATGAGATCTTGGGTTCGAGTCGAATATTGAGTTTTCTATTAAGATTTTCTCAATATTTGCCCGCAGTTGGGGAGTTGGCGGTGTGATCCACCCCCGTGCCTCGGAGAGCACGTTAAGCCGTCGGTCCTGCGCCTGATCTCTCTCCGGTCGTGTCACATCGGACTATGAGAGTGAAGGAATAGAGAGTGCACTTGTGTACTATGCTTGCCAATTCGCAGTGGAGCAGCGTGGTGGGTCTATGCTATAAAAACCCTGGCTCCTCGGTGTGAGGAGGCCTGTGCCCAGTAGTGGGACGTTAATGGGCTGCTACTTACTTTTTACTTAGCTTTGTATCGCAGAGCAGCCCTTTTTATGACACCACTAACTTGAAATACAATAATTCGTGGCTAACGTTGATTAAAAACTGACCTCTCGACTACCTTTTTAAACTTATACATTTGTCGTTAATGATGCCATTAGCATAAACCACCAATGGCAGCGTTTGGCGGCAAATATATTTACTACCATTCCCCGTTAGTATGAAATATATCATAAATTATTTTATACACATATATTATTCTGTGGTTGGCTGTCAAACTGACAAGTGCTTAAATCACCTGTTCCACATAAATTTTATTGAAAAAATTAACAAAAACAACGAAATTACTCGAGTTTTGTTTTGTAATTACAAATTTGTATATATAATTTTATAAAAAGTCGTTAAGTGTACCCTTTTTGAATGATTTAGTAGTGAATTTGGAACAGAGGAACAATCGACTTGTGTAAGTTTGAATGCCAACGGCAAAAACTAGCTGTGAGTATTACTTTTGTTTCTGTAATTTTGTCAATATCAGTAAAAGGAATTTTTTTACTGTTATCTATAAATAAAAGTAATACGTGATTATTGTATTGGTGGCAATTTCTGACAACATTGGTAACAACAATCCAATTTCATTGGTAATTTTATAGTAAGATATTGTAGTGGACAAGTGTATTGGTATGTATATCTAGGTAATCTCCTTATATATTCATCTTATTTAAAAGGGCTAACAGCTAAACACAGTTCGAAAAAAAAATAATAAACAATATTCCTGCTGAAACAACAGTTCGTAATTAAATACTCGTCTGGCGACGAGTAGACGGCGGAGCGTTGGAGGTAAGAATCTGGTGGCATTTTCATTTATCCTGAACCGGAAAGTCTTCGCAAGAGTAAGCTTACGAAGGGGCTCACATATGTGTTCATCTTATTTAACAATATAATACTTGATCGTCATCTTGCAGTCACTTGGCTAATAGCACCTTGTAAGTAATCTATTTTCTTTTTTCTTCAAACAAACCCGCAGAGCCTTTGCACGCCAAGAAGAATCTCAACTACAGCTGGCTTTAAAAGAATTAAAGACATGCAAGGAGTTATGTGCCCAGCTGACTAGTGACAGAGATGATAATGAAAAAGAACTGTTAGATTTTTTAAGCAAGAATGATAACTTGAAATCAGAGTTATCATTAGACAAATGCTGTGCAGAATATGAAAAAACTTTGAGGCAAAATACAATGCTCCAACAAGACCTATATGATGCTCATCTACACATCACCGAGCTAGAAGCTGTCTCCCACAACATATCAGCACTTCAGACTCAAACTCTCTTTGAAGAATTAGTCGAAACAAAAAATTAAGAAATTGTTAAAATTACATAAAAAAAGTTATAAAAATGCAAAGAAATTATCAAAAAATAATTAGATTTAATAAAACTGTGGTTGGCTGTCAAACTGACAAGTGCTAAAATCACCTGTTCCTTTAAAATTTTATCTAAATAATTCATAAAACCTACGAAATAGCTACACTTTTGTTTGTAATTATAATTTTTTTTATATATCTGTTTAAAAAGTGGATAGTTTACTCTTTCGAAAGATTTAATAGTGAATTTTGGAACAGAGGAAAAATCTACTTGTGTAAGTTTGAATGCCAACGGCTAAAACTAATTGTGAGTATTAATTTTGTTTCCATTATTTTGTCAATATCAGTAAAAGGCAAATTTTACTGTTATCTGTAAATAAAAGTAATAATTCTGTAATATAATAGTAGCAATTTCTGACAACATAATACATATTGGGAGCCCAATTCCAATTTCATAAGTAATACATTAAGAAATTTTCTGAACTTGTAGTGAAAAAGTATTGCTAAGTAGTTAATTAGTAAGTATTGTAATAAACAATAGTCTTAGTCTTCATCTCGCAGACAGTTGGAAAGTAGCACCTTGTTTATTATTATCTTAACATATTGTTATCATGACCACCCGAAGAGCCTATGCACTCCAGCAAGAATCACAATTACAGCTGGCACTAAAAGAACTAAAGGCATGCAAGGAGTTATGTGCCCAACTGACTAGCGAGAGAGATGACAATGAAAAGCAACTGTTAGACTTACTCAACAAAAATACAAAATTAAAATCAGATTTATCACAGTTGCATATAAATTATGATGACATTATAATGGAGCGTAATAACCTACAATTAATAGTGGACCGTTTTGATGAATGCTGTGCCGAATATGAAGTTACTTTGAGGCAAAATACAACCCTTCAACAAGATCTACG
>JACTOM010000022.1:2130051-2172368 GCA_015832385.1 Elymnias hypermnestra
ACACCCGACTGAGTTTGTTGTGGGCTCTTCTCAGATCAGGGCGCGAAGGAACCCTCGTAACTTTAGATTGTAAGTCGTTCTTTTATGTTATCATCAGTCATTCATTTAAATAATAAATAGAAAAAAAAACGATATTTGACGATTCAAAAGTGCTGTAATAGGCCTACTTGAATAAAGATATTTTGACTTTGACTTTGACTTTATTTTATATATACTATCACACGCTTGAATTGGGGAGTAAACTGGTGTGTGTACTGAGAGAGGTACAAAAAACTGCGTAGGAGTGCACGAAAGTTGATAGGGAGATAGAAAAGAGAGAATTACGTTTCGTATATTACAGTTGGAGCGGGAGAGAGAGAAGTAGTATATATTTACGTATTTTTTTAGTCGTGTCGTCTAAATTACACTCGGTTTTTTCCCTCGCCTGTAATTTTTTCGTCTATGTATCATGTTACATTATAACCTTCTCCAAAATGGAAGTGAGAGAAGGTGTTCGACAGAGCAGCCGAAGCCAATATGGCATCTTTCATGGCTCGCATCGGTTGGCCGTGTAGCGTTTATATATCACGTTTACGTGTAAATTAAAAAAAAGCTTCTCTTGCATCATGGTTTCATGGTTTTTATTTGGAACAAATGATAATAGAAATCTCTCACCAGTTCAGATTCCCCGTAATGCGTTAGTGGAATTTCTTAAATTTTGCCTTTTTTGGTCATTTTTTGTCACTGGGAAAAAATATTTAAGCATCAACTTCGTCCTCGCAATATCCACTAAACCCCAGAGGAAATCTCTTCATCTATCAGTGAGGCACCAGGTATTCAACTTCCACATTCGTTCCTGGTGTTTTGGATGAGTTCAATTGAGGATTCATGGAGTTGGGAGGTGTGCAAAGACGAGCTGCATCTTACCTCTTTTATCCTAAGTAGCATCCACTATATTCACCCTCTCTCGCAATGGGACCTCTTTAAGCGAGACTACGGTTTCACAGCCCTTTTTTTTCCACCGGGGAATGCTTTTACGCACCCCTGCCACTCGCTGGCAAGACCAGAATACCCACTAAAACCCAGCGACACCCTCCTCACTCTGAGTTGAAAGTGTCAGAGGCTCCCTTCTGCATTCGCGAAAGGGAGGGGCATCTGCTGCAGCTTCCCTCTTTCAACGAGATGACGTCCTCGCAGAAAGAGGCAACTGCATTCCATCCAATGTTACTGTCAGCAATAAAACGGTCTCACAGTCCTGCCGGGAATAATTCCAGGACTTTTGCTAGTGAAACGAGTGTTGAGTGTGGCACTCGCCGGCAAGGCCTGAATACCCACTTAAACCGAGCGACATCCGCTTCACCCTGAATTGGGAGTGTCAGAGGCTTCCTTGTGCATTCGTCCTGACTGAAATCGTCTAAGGATGTTCAAAGAGGCGACGAGAGGCGTTCGTAAAGACGCCACTTTCCGCCCAACAGCCTCCTTCAAAGGGGAAGGGTATCTGCTACAGCTTCCCGTTCTCGCTTCTTTTTATTTTTTTTTATTTATTTATCTTTATTAAAAGGCACTTGTCCCAGTTTACAGTTTAGTATCATAAAAAAAAACAAAACAAGTACATAGAACATACAGAAAAAATCAAAACTTAAATTAAAATTAAAAATAATAATAAATAAATTTTAAATTAGAATACAATCAAAATTAAATCTAATAATAATAAAAAAATACTAAATAAAACTAAGGGTATAATTCTATCCGTCATTTTCGTATTTGTACAAATTTATAGTATGTTGTACTTTTTTATTTTTTATTTTTGTCACGATGAACTGCAAGCCAATACTTAAGAATGGAATTCTTCGGGCACTCCGAACACATCTTGAGGATAGTATTCTGAGAGTCACGAATGCGAGTCCAAAATGATGCGATTCGAGATCTTATAATCGCGAAGTAGTCCGGTACTCTGGCGTCGGCAAACATACCCGAAGCACTGCAGTATCTCGGTAGTTTCATCAAAATGCGGTATGCATTATTATACATCACTCTGATGCCACTACGTGAGTTGTTAGTGCAATTGGCCCAAAGTTGACACGTGTAGAAGCACTGACAGTATGCTCTAAACAGTGTCAACTTTGCTTCAGCACTGCAACGGGCGAATCGACGTGCGAGCATGTTGCACCGAACAGCCAGAGCCCTCTTTTCTCGTTTAACATCTTCGTCATCCCGCAGATCCTCCGTCAAAATGTGTCCTAAGTACTTGAAGCTTTCCACTCTTTCAATACACATTCCATTTAAGAAAATAGGTGGTATTTTCTCCGGACCCTTACCCGCTCGAAATATCATGAATTTTGTTTTTTCCACATTATATTTGAGACCGTGATCCCGTGCGAACTCTTCACAGATATTAAGCAGATGCCTAAGGCCTCTGATTGAGGGACTTAGAAGCACCATGTCGTCAGCATAGCTGATATTATTTACGCAAGTACTACCAATATGACAGCCTACCTTGGCACTTCTAAGTCGTTCAATCAGATCATTCACATAAATGTTGAAAAGGTCCGGAGAAGTAAGTCCGCCTTGACGAACGCCACATTCTAATCTAAAGTCATTAGAGGCGACGTCGCCCCATTTAACAAAATTAGTTTGGTGTCTGTACCAGTATTTTAACAAATCTACAGTTTTATTTGGTACATTAGACTTAATGAGCTTCTGCCAAAGTAAATCGTAATTCACCAAATCAAAAGCTCTACTCAGATCTAAGAAACAAGCATTTACTGAGGTATGTCTACTTGTATAATAGTTGATTGTAGATTTGACACTAAAAATTGCAGAATCTGTTGAGAGTCCGGGCCGAAAACCGAACTGCGCATCATCAATCTTTATATTATGGTTTATGTCGGGGTAAATTAAACTTTCCAGTATTTTGCCTATAATGGTTCCCAAAGAAATCGGTCGATAGTTATTGAGGCTGGAAAGATTACCGGTTTTATTTTTTGGTACAGGTACAACCATAGTCCTCATGAGATTATCTGGTAAATAGCCTGAATTCATACAAAAATTAAATAACTCGGCTAAAATATGAAAAATCTTGTCACCTGCATATAGAATGTGCTCCACGCTTAACCCATCAAACCCTGGTGCCTTGCCTCTTTCCATTTTTAAGGTAATTGTAGCAATATTTTCAGGTATATAACAATATGTTTTCTTATTTATTAAATTATTTTTATCAGCTGGCGTAGTTGCACATTTCGCACTTAAAAAAGGTAACGGGTTTAATTTAAATTGTTGTGAGAACAAGTCGGCAATCGCCTTAGGATCTTGGATATTATCAACACTAAGGGGTAAATTACCTCTGTAACTAAGTTGTTTTGTAGCTTTCCAAAATTTTGTGAAATTCTTGTCTGCCTGATGTGTAGCCAACATATCCATCTTGATTTGTTCTTGGTTATTCTGACACCACCTCAATTTATTTTTGAAAACCTTACGACTGGACACCATGTTTTCGTAGATAATACCATTTATCGGTTTACCATACCACAGCCATTGGTTAAAGTAATACCTCGCTATTTGGTGACATTCACGGACGTGGTAGTTCCAACCTAATACTTTCTTCCGCTCTACGTGTTCATCGTGACAAATACTTTTCATGGCGCTTTTTTGTAATATTTTAACAAGATTATTATAGTGTTTATCTAATAGACATAAATGAAATTTACATATACTATAATTATTCAAATTACAATCTTTACAATTACGAATATGACTAGAGATTTCAAATTTTCTTAAACTATCATTACAGTGTTTACTATACTGGTCAGTTGCATTCAGATCTCTCTTTCCCCATTGGATACCAGTCCAACTGTTTCTATCTATTGGGTTCAATATTTTTTTTGGAAGTAAAGTCATTTCGCATTTTATCAAAAGTGGAAAATGGTCTGACCAGTATACATCCAGATCAACATGTGCGGAGATAACTGTTGCGGATGCAGCCGCCGTTACAATGCAGTGGTCTAACCAACGCTTACATCCACTACCTTCGTTTATATGTGTATAAGAGTCAGGACCCAGAAACTCTGCATCAATGCATATAAGTGAGTGATCTTCGCAGAAGGCGAATAGCTCATCGCCGAATCTTGTGCCGTAGTGTGCATTATAGTCACCTAAAGCGTACACTGCTTCTACATCGTTGTCGCCTATCACAGCTTCTATGCTGGCTAAACAACTGACAAAGTCCGCTAAACTTTCCTCACTTCCCACATCGTGAGGTAAATAGACGCTCATAATAATGATATGTCGTCCACCTAAATCAACTCGTATAGCCGCTAATCTATTACTAATACAATCTATTACAGATACATTAGGGAACAAAGACTTTCGCCACATCAAAGCAAGTCCCCCATACGGTCGGCCTCTTAAAACTCCTGTTGAAGTATCAACAGCAGATTTGGCAAAGGTGCCAAAGTGCTGATTGATTTCGTTTATGAAGCCTAAGTCATGTGGAAGGAGCCAGGTCTCTTGCAGGGCTATAATGTCTGCACATTCTGACAGATATCTTAATTGATCAACAGATCTCTTTATTGAGCGACAGTTAAACGTTGCTAATGTAGTGGTGGTGGTGATTGGTGTACTGTACATGTTATGGTTTTCTTAAAGCTGTATTACTTACATGTCTTTCTTTAAAACGTCGGTAAACTAGACCCGTAGGCCAAAACTTTGCATCCAAAAAAATATTACTTTTGCTTGCATATATTTTAATTTTGAAAGAGTTAAAAGAGGTTTCTCTGTTTTGTACAAGACGTTCAACACTAATACATTCTTCCCCCATATCCTTAATATAGCCCGTAATATCTATCTCGGAAACGCTTTTTAAGGCGCGGGATACATATATTGAGCATATTGGTTCTGCCACCTGTATTTTGCATTGATTTGCAGAGGTTCCCCTCATGTTTACATTTTTGTACTTACGTTTTTTATATTCAACAATTTTAAATTCATCACTTGTGTCGCGCAAAATCGTATGGTCGGTTGCCACTACAAATTCATCCGTGCTCGAACTATCCCGACAGTCGTTTTTCGTTTGGGTTTGCACTACCTCACGATACGAAGGAGAATGCGCGCTCGGAGCGACGTGTTGTTGTGGGGGTGTGGGTTGCGGTGCGGTTACAAGCGGCGGCGGGGATAGTGTTGCCGGTGATTTTTTCGTTTTCGGAGTCAACGTTTTTTGTGGCGTAATTTCAACGTAGTCTTTATTAGAGTTTAATACTGTGCGTACATCTGCTAGTTCCAAGTTAAACTTTTCCTGAAGTTGCGTTATTTGACTTTTCATTATCGACATGTCTTTGAGTAAGCGGGTGACGTCCACGTAGTCAAAGGAAATGGGTGGAAGTCGATTAAGGTCCTTCGCTACAAAAGTTGGTTGCACATTTGGTTCCACTTCTTTCAGTAGTTTAATGACGTCTTTAATATTTTTCTTTCTCTTGTCCTCCCCTTTCCTGTGTATGTGCCTGTTGGTGCCATCGCCGCATGCATGGTACAGTGTACTCTTGCCCTCTTCAACTTCGGTATCCGTGAAGTTGGTATTGCATATTTGTATAATACTCAATTCGTCTAATACATCTATTTTGTTTTGTATAAATGTCAAAAACTCGTTGATAATAATACCCGCCATGGCATCTTACTTAGACCACACGTAACATTCTTATTACTTATTATTACAAAATTGTACAGTTGCGTCAAACGTTAAATTTTTCAAATTTAAATTTAAAACAATTAGAAACAGCTAAAATAACGGTCAATGATGTTTACGTATTTCACAAATAACTCTTATCTGCTTTACTTTGTCACTGGTTCACTATACTTAATGTATTAACTGATACTAAAGTTAGTAATATTTGAGTTTATTTACTTATATACATATGTTTTCCGTATTTGTATTTATTTTTATTTATTTAATACGGAGCTGCACAATTATCGGCGCGCTCCCGCGACCGCGCGGAATAATTGCCTCCATCAACTAGATGATGGCCTCGCAGAAAGAAGCAACTGGATTCCATCCTATGTCACTGGCAAGCATGAAACGGTCCTGCCAGGAATGTTATCAATACTTTTGCTAGCTCTAATGCGGAAACACGACAACCATGTTGAAGGATTTGGGAAATGTCAATATCTCCAAATAACTGTTACGTATATCCGCCTACGTAATAAAAGTCACGTATCTGAATGGTAAGGAGATTCAGCAGCGATTAGCGAGTATATCTGTATTTGCAGCCTAACCCCGGAGAGGATGTACAAAGGGATACGTCGAGGGATGCTGCACACCCCTTATGTTTCATTAACGACGATCCGTTATAGGCCTAACAATCGTAGACATGGCAGTTGCCTGTTCGCTTATATTTTTTAAACTATTCAACAGATTTTAATGAAGTTTAAAGCAATAGATAGAGTGATTATAGAGGAAGGTTTGTGTGTATAATACATACGTCTTATAGTACAGAAAAATATAAAAAATCTAATATTTGTATTGTGATGTTGTAACAACAGTTTTATGCGCTTAAATCGCAAACGCTGGCTAAACCTGAAGAGATAGATGAATTTAATGTACAACGGAATTATATATATTAAAAAGACCGACAAAAAAGTCCATGGTGTTATATATTTATCTGTAAACTACAACCTATAGTAACCATATCTATTTATTATATATTACGGAAAAATATGTGTTACTTACCAAGCAATTTTACACTTTACAGTACTATTCTTTGTCCAATTAAATGCATTACTTATATTGTATATTTTATGTAAATTGACTGTATTTCATTAAAATTGATATTTTAGAAGTCATCAGCAATTTAATAAGAGCGCGCGGTGTGGTAAGATTCGAACGGACGAACGTTACATTGGCGATAAATAATAGTATATAGCACCCCTAAAAAACTGCCGCATTGGTCTAGTGGTTAGTATGTTCGACTACAGACATGAGGTCCTGGGTTCGAGTCCCGGGTCGGGTCAATTCAAAAATGAATATTGAGTTTTCTATTAAGATTTTCTCAATATTTCCCCGAACTTGGGAAGTTGGCAGTGTGTTCCACTCCCGTGCCTCGGAGAGCACGTTAGGCCATCGGTCCTGCGCCTGATCTCACTCCGGTCGTGTCGGATTCCCGTCACATCGAACTATGAGAGTGCACTAGTGTACTATACCTGCCAATCTGCAGTGGAGCAGCGTAGTGGGTCTATGCTCTTAAAACCCTCGCTCTTTGGAGTGAAGAGGCCTCTGCCCAGCAATGGGACGTTAATGGGCTGCTACTTACTTTTTTTCCCCCTAAAAACATCATAAATGCTTTAATATAAGTGTCAGGTCTACGTTTTGTTATTCCTATAAAAGATCCCAGCCCGGGAACCGACACAACGACCCCGTGTAAATCTCCTCCGTCCCTCCGACCGTTGGACACCGGAATTCATAAATTATGATTCACTTGCTCACTGAAAACCTTTTTTATGGTAAAGCTTATTCGTTGAAAGCGGCCCATTTTTATATTACTCGTTTGTCGCTTAGTGTGTTTATCCGAGGGGACGCCATCTTTATTTTTTGGGACATTTTTATTTGATTTTTACTTGTTTCTTGCCTTTTAAATAGATTGCTTTGGTGTTTTAACAATTTTGGGTTGAATACTAAACAGATGTTTTTGGTAACATATCAACAATCTTGCTTATAGATTGTTTTCATTATTTATAATCCTAACGCGGTGGAATATATTGCTGGTGTTTGTGAAACTATCATCATAGGTAATGACCTAAAATCCTGGAAATGAAATGCTTTAATTGGATTTTGTGTGTTAACGATACTGGGTTGAGTGTATAAACTATCTGCAATATATTTGCCTAACAAGGATTCTTGGAAATCAAATTGATTCGATGTAGAAGAGGAACTACATAATTTCGTAGCTATGATTGTAAAGTTAACATTTCTTGATTTCATTTGTTCTCCCAAAAAATATTATCAGGCTTTGTTAAGAGAGAGAGAATTACTTACAGAGCCTGCAACGTTTGAATGGATAGATGAAGGGTATTAGAAAACATATTAACTATCTCATATTACCTAATGACTTTTATTCTCTTCACTATTTAAATAAACACAACTTGCACTGTACTATTAATTACTTCACTATTTAAATTTATACAATTTAGCACTGCTTCTCTTAAAACTATTACTTCGGACTCAGCTCGAAAGGCTATCTTAACAAAATTGTCTAATCGGTAATGTTACCTCGCATTGCATAAAATTTCGTAATATTGCTCAATGTCACTGGTATTTTTAAGTGTTGCCATTATACCACTGAATAACTTCCAACATTTCAGAGTTACTAGTATTGTCACCTAACTATCTATAGTCTTACAAGGGATTTTAACATACCTCAGATAGAGTGACAGTGTTGGACTGCCGTCATACTGGTCCTGCTGTTCTTTCGTGCTCTTGCAAATAAACCATACAGTAAATCATCGAAATAAATGTGCGGTCACACTCAGCAGAAGTCAGAAGACCACCAAGGTGGTCGTGCATTTATATTATTTCTCTTAACATCCAGCTTTACTAAACATTTATCCTCAAAAGAGAGAGATTTTAAGAGATTTTAAGAGATTATCAAAATAACGAAAAATACTCGCAATCAGGGTGGGTCTGTTACTTTCACAAATTTAATAATCAAATCCAAGTATTTGGTTTCAAGGACAGTGCGTGTTGCCAGTGATGACCTACAATTCTGAGTCGTGGTCGCTGACTATGGGCTTCATGCGGAAGCTCAGAGTCATTCAGCGTGCGATGGAGATGGCTATGCTCGGAGTTTCTCTACGTGATCGAATTAGAAATGACGAGATCCGTAGTAAAACCAAAGTTACCCGACATAGTCCTACGAGTCGCGAACCTGAAGTGGTAATGAGCGGGGCACATAGTTCGAAGGACCGATGGACGTTGGGGGCCGAAGTTGCTGGATTGGCGACCCCGCATCGAACGGCGCAGAGTAGGCAGACCCCCCACAAGGTGGATCGATGATATAAAGAGGGTCGCCGGTAGCCGCTGGAGCCAGGCGGAGCAAGATCGGGCCTTGTGGACGTCATTACGTGAGACCTATGTCCAGCAGTGGATGTCCATCGGTTGAAGCGACGACGACGACGACGATTTTAAGGAGACCTTTACAGTATTTTTGAATAGATTGTTTATTTTCAATGCCACCGTGCCATTCTCTTTATTAATTTCAACATACGACTGATGAACAACGACTTTTAAGTAAACATTTATTGTTAAATTCTAGCCATATTCTCAAGATGCAAAATATCTACTCAACAATACCCAGTCTTTGAATGTCCCTTATTTTAAGGGTCATATTTCGTAGAATCATATTTTGTAAATTAGAAATGATTCACTGTATTTTTGGAATACGGTATAATTTAATTAAATGCAATGTTTTTAAAACACCCTTCGTAAAAACCGTAAGATATATCTTTCTGAACACAAAAGGGGTTGACCGGTGACTAAACAGTCGTTAGCGATTACAGCTGCGGATAATGTTTTTGTTTTGGTTAAAAATGGGGTAGTTGATTGTCGCCAGTTGGTGAATTTGAAATTCTCAATCCCTTACTCTCTTGATAAGAGAGCGTTGTGATATAAAAGATGACGTAGTGACTAAAATCGAGAAAGGTATGCTTAGATGGTTTGGGCATGTAGAGAGAATGAATGAAATGAGACTGACAAATAGGATTTATGAGTCAAGAGTGAATGCGAAAGTTGGAAAGGGAAGACCAAGGCGAACGTTCCTGGACCAAATCCAGAACATTTTAAATAAGGGCCAGGTCAAGAGTAACATAAACCGACGAACTTGTATGAAAGGTTTAATGAGAATGAAAGAAGCGAAGGAGATATGCAAGGATCGTGGCAAGTGGAAGGACGTGGTCTCTGCCTACCCCTATGGGAATGAGGCGTGATGCTATGTATGTATTACTCTCTTGATACTTAGGAACAATACTTTCTTTTTCAGAAAAACAACGGTAAATAAACAGATAATTTAACAAAATCCGAAGAATTCCTGTTGTTCATTAATGTTTACCAAACCAATAGATCTAATGAAGTGTTGTCAGTAACTATTATAATCATTACTTCCTTGAGAAATGTAAAAAACCCCATTAAAGACATATTTACTTCAAGTAGTCTGACTTCTTAAATAAGTTTTAACTTTACAGATATTTTAAAAAGGGTTTATTAATGATGATTTACTAATTGTCCCATTTGCTGTGTTTTATACGTTTGTTTATATTTACCAACTGTTTATGGACTGATAACTTCTGTTGGCAAATGTTAAACTTAGTCTCTATGGTGTGGGGGATGGACCACTTAATTTGTTAAGCTCTTATCTTCAAAATAGAACTCAAAAGTTCTTTGTAAACGGTGTTGAGTCGTTGGGATCACCTGTAAAATTGGGTGTCCCACAAGGTTCAATCCTTGGCCCTTTTTTGTTCTTAATATATGTAAATGATATGGCGTACTAAGTGAAAGATAAATGTGATGTTGAAACTGCTAAGATGGTGTATTTCGCTTATTTTCATAGCATTATGTGTTACGGCATACTGTTACGGGAGAAGGCGGCGGAGATAAAAACTATCTTCATTTTGCAAAAAAGAGCAATACGTGACATATATCAATTGGGATCTCGAGTTTTATTAAAAGAAAAATTCAAAGAAATTTCTATTCTCACAGTACCGTCGCAATATATATTAAATAACATTTTATACATCCGTGATAATATTCATTTATACAGCAAAAGGAGCGAAACACACAATTTTAATACAAGAAATAAACACAAACTTGTAATGCCATATTTTAGAGTGAAAAAGGTTCAGAAGTCATTTGTCGGGTTGAGCATACGCATATTTAATAAGATACCTGAATCACTTCTGGGTTTGCCTCCACATAGTTTTAAGAAGTATGTTAAAAATGTCCTAATAAAAAAGGCATATTATAATGTGAAAGATTATTTAAGCGACAAAGATGTATGGATATGATTCCAGTTGCACATGAAAGCTAAACACATTGTAACCTACAAAAAAGCTATGTTTAAAGGAGTAACCGTTGAGTTTCTTGCCGGCTTCTTCTCAGCGAAATCAACTTTCCGAACCGGCAGTAGATTTGTTACCAATGGACAGACTACTGACAATTCAAAAGTGCTTTTTGAGCCTACTTGAATTAAGAATATTTTGATTTTATGCTCGGCTTTGCAACTATCTTTTGAGTAAGGTCATTTATTGTCGACTAATGCTGCGTGAGAGGTTAAGTTAAGAGGTACCGCCTCACTGTTACATTTTACTTCATTATTATAACATTATACAACAAAATGTAATATAATATTGACTGTAATGTGTATAAATAAAGTTATTTTATTAGATAATACTTACAACAGTTGCAAAACATCAACATTGCAAAGGCAATCTTTTAACAGACAATCTGTAAAGGAAACTGTCCGTCAGAAAGCAGCTTTTGATTTATAACATCATAAATGAATACCTTGGTATCATAAATATCAGTAGAACGATTTTTGGCCATTTATTTCTGTAAAACCCAACCTTATTTCATTGGTACTGTAATGTAATGTTTAATTGTAAAGTTATCACTTATATAAGGATCCTCTTTGTTAACTGTAAGGGTATATTGTAGATTTGAAGCTAAATTTAATGACAATGGAGTTTATTTATTTTCGGCTCTGATTCGGTGTACAGCAATGACAATACAGAATGTTTATGATCATTTTATGACACAGTTTTATGATCAGCACGTGCATGTGTGATCAGGACATATTCTTGATTCGTCATTCCCCACTAGCTACTTCAACCGAAATCTTCGTGTTTTTTTGTATGGCCAAGGAAGACACTAACAGCGGAAGAAAAGTTTACAGCTTCAATACACTTTAATTTTATACTACACAAAAAAATTAATGACAACAATCTCCGGGCATATAGTTTGGTGTTTTAGCTGCATATCTATCACCTCCATCCGAAATTCAATTACACCAATGTTTAGCTGAAGGATCGAAAAAATTATCACGCCCAGGACTGTAAAACATCGCGTGCGGCGGTGCGGAAAACCCTGCCATTTTGAAGGTCATTCTATTGCGTCTCCAGATTCCATTTAGTAAACTTTTGACTCGGAAAGCTACGATGTTTGTTGCGAACGGGAGCACCGAACCTCGTGCGTCGCCAGCGGCGACTAATTCTGATTGGTCAACCACCGATCCCCCTCCCTCTCCTACCTCAGCACCTGCGATCGTCCTCTCTCTTTCTCGTTATGTCGTATATACGTGCCGAGTAGGAGAGTTGTATAAAAGACCTCTTCCAGAGTTTATATGACACTTTGTGCTAAGTCGCCTCTATCTCATGATCTACAAGAAGAGTATATTGTCACTACGCCACAAGGTGACAATCTACAAAACATGCATCCGCCCCATATTCTCTTACGCGAGCGTAGTATTCGCTCACGTTCCTACACGCCGACTGGTTCGACTCCAGACGATCCAGAACAAATTCATGCGCATAGCCACGGGCGCCAGCTGGTCCATACGCAAAGTGGATCTCCATAGAGATCTCGACCTCGCAACGTTCAACAGCTACTTTAAAACGCTCTCCGTAGACTACTTCAAGAGAGCCATCAGTCACCCCAACCTTCTCATTAGAAATGCCGCCTCTAATGGGATTATGCTAAATATCCCGCCTAGGAAGAGGCGGCCCAAACACGTCCTTGACGACCCAGACGACCAGATTACTATTGACAACGCCCCGTACACTAACACACACACACGGCGTCTTCGCTGGCGAAGACGAGGTCCCCGCTATCTGACGGCCCCCAGTCGCGGACACATGGGCGTCAAGTCTAAGCACCTGTCCGATTGTCCTTTTCAGCATCAGCAAACGTTGATCTAAGCCTAGGTCCGAGCCTCGCAGGAGGCGCCCTTAGAGCAACGTTTCTCCCACGACGCAGCAGGGCCCTTCTACGGGCCCAACCGTCGGTAGAGCATCTGCGCTCGCTCGCCACCCCTCTCGGTTACTCTGTCAAAGCCAGTAAGACTAACAGCAACTACACACTTCGAAAAAAACAATTATATGACACATTTCGCCTTAGACTCCCGAGCGAAGTAGATTCCCTGCTAAGCGCGACTTGTGAACATCAAGAACCAGAACCGAACCACGAAACCCGAAGACCCAAGCCTGAACAACTGAGGACCGAACTACCGAACTCTTAAGACCCAAACCCACGCAAGAAGAACCGAAGACCCAAACCCGCAAGATTTGAGCACCTGAGCCACATACAGTCCACTGAATACTGATTCGTCTGATCCTGAATTCCTCCCCAACAACGTTTATACAAGTTTCATTCGTGAACATCTACCGAAATAAGTAAAACTATATAGAAAATTTTACAAAACCCCTTAATAATAATAAAGACACTCAATTCTTTACAATTATCGTATCTAACTAACCTGTGAGTCAATTTCTTAGTTCAGAAACTGTCAGAATTGTTACACAAGTGTTATATAAGATGATGATAACTAGTAAGTAAAGTACTGGGCGCAGGCTTCCTCACTCCAAGGAGCGAGGGTTTTTAGAGCGTAGACCCACCATGCTGCTCCACTGTGGATTGGCAGGCATAGTACACAAGTGCACTCTCTTTTCCTTCACTCTCATAGTTCGATGTGACGGGAATCCGACACGACCGGAGNACACCACTAACATGAGAACAAAATATCGTAAACCCTGGCATAAAAAGTCAGTGTGAATATTCTTACAGTTCGTAAAGTTTACGACGTTTTGCGTCTCAACATTTACAAGTATTCTTTGCTCACGAATGTACAAGGAATAAAGTTTATGATGACGCGTAACCCCGCTATGATGACGAATAACACGATATTGGTACGGTTGATAGAATATTTTATATAGTACTTGCTCCTGGATTTCCCCGTAGAAACTACGGCTAAATGGAAGCTCACATATCCAGAATACATGAAGTCTAGATAGCTTAACGATAACGAAACAAAACTAGACACAAAATGTAATTTAAAAAAATATTTTAAAGCATAATTGTTTCTAGCTATCTACGTTATACATACATACATGCCATCACGCCCTAATTCCTATAGGCGTAGGCAGAGACCGCGTCCTTCCACTTGCCACGATCCTTGAATATCTCCTTCGCTTCTTTCATTCTCATGAAATCTTTCATACAAGTTCCTCAAGTACTCTTGACCTGGTCCTTAATTAATATGTCCTGAATTTGGTTCCTCAGTGCCTCAAGACTAAAGTCTTCGAACAGTGCGTGTTGCCAGATTACCTACGGTTTTGAGACGTGGTCACTGACTATGGGCTTCAAGCGGAAGCTCAGAGTCACTCAGCGTGCGATGGAGAGTGTTATGCTCGGAGTTTCTCTACGTGATCGAATTAGAAATGAAGAGAGCCGTAGCAGAACCAAAGTCACCGACATAGCCCTACGAATCGCGAACCTGAAGTGGCAATGAGCGAGGCACATAGTCCGACGGACCGATGGACGTGCCCGAAGGTGCTGGAGTGGCGACCCCCACAAGGTGGACCGACGACATAAAGAGGGTCGCCGGTAGCCGCTGGAGCCAGGCGGCGCAAGATCGGGCCTTGTAGACATCATTACGTGAGACCTATGTCCAGCAGTGGACGTCCATCGGTTGAAGCGACGAATTTGGTTCAGGACCGTTCACCTTGGTTTTGCCCTACAAACTTCCCATTCACTCTCGACTCATAAATCCTTTGTGCTAGTCTCCTTTCATTCGTTCTCCCTTCGTTACCACGCCATATAAGCATACCTTTCTCAATTTTATACCACAACGTTCTCTGTACGTTATAGACTTTATAAAACATTTTAAGTTCCAGTAACAAGTAATACCAAGTGAAGGAACTGGCGTTGCATTGCCGGCCTTGAAATTGGGTTTTTAATTGCTCCTTAAAAGTTGCTGGTTCCACATTTTTTGAAAAAATGATAGACCAAACAGAGTCGTTAAAGAGCGCCATTCATGCAGCGTATGAGAATTGTTTCTACAACGAGGTACCAAATCAAATAGTTCCCCTGAAAATAACAGGAATAGGAACTAATGCTTCTTTTGTGATCTAGAGTCTCCAGTTTTCGGTCAGTTAGGGGTTGTCCACAAATCGAATTATAAGTCCTAAGAGGCAGAGAAATCTAGTAGTAAAGGATATTAAAGCCATGTTTAAATAGATTTCCTTAAAATTGAGAAATGTCTAGGCTCTTTGTTAAAATAATTTTCATAAAAGTAACACTTAACAAGCTCTTTTGAATTGTCATTTCTCTTCGTGATAACTCTAGTCTCAGATGACCAGTTTGAAAGGATACCTTCAAGAAACTCTATAGTACTAGTAAAGTCTTTTGCCATCTCCGGTTCTCTCATTTAATAATTTATAATATTAGTATACATAAAAAGTAGTATATTGTGTGTGTATAGTAGATATTATTTCGGGATATCTACGGAAGCAGTCAGAGTGACATGAGGCAGTACAATGGCCCGCTTCAAATGACAGGCCATTTTGTTCCGCGACGTGTCCTAGACGTTTCCTTTACGTGTTGGTACAAACTACGATACCTTGAGGAAACCGCGATTTATCACTATATATTTAGAAAAAAATAGTTACTATATAAGCCTAGTTTTTAATATGTTTGCATATGATAACATACAAACCTTTGTGAACCTGTCGGGAGAAGAATGTGTAAGACTTGTTGGTTAAGCCAGAATACTCTCTTATGATGATGGAGGAATGTCACGAGTGCGGCGCGGTGGAGGACACTGCGGCACACACACTCGCTGTGTGTCCGCAGTGAGCCGACCGCCGAGCCGAACTGGTAACAGTTGCCGGTAACGACCTCTCTCTGCCTGTTGTGGTAAGAACCATGGTGGGCAGAGAAGCCAGATGGCATGCCGTGGTCTTCTTTTGTGAGTACGTGATGTCGCAGAAGGAGGCGGCTGAGCGCGTATACGGCGGTGGAGGGTTGGGCGCAGACGGTTAGTGCACGACCGTCGTTTGCCCCCTTAGTGGTAGTCTCTGGGCAATGGGTGCGGGACCTATTGCCTCTTTAGAGGGATTCCGAGGGAGGACAGGTGACATGCCACCAGAATAAGAGGAACACAAAGAGTGGAGTCCTGTTGGCATATCGTCGACGATAGTGCGGATGTATTTCGATCCCGTGCTTCCGCCAAAGAACGGAGGGAGGAGCACCATCGGGTTTTAGCCGGTAAGAGTCCGGCATAACCCGTAACGCCTTTTCCCCTTGGCGTTGCGGGTATCCATGAGGATTTCCCGACAAAAAAAGAATACTCTCTTATAATCCAACGGCACCATTGTTAGTTGTATGGGATAAGTGTTGTTTCTGCTTTCATTCTCGGATGAAGCAGAGAAAAGAGTTTTACGGGGAACGAAAGAGAAGGGTATTTTCTGCTTTCTGCTTTCTGCTCCTTGTCTTTATATTATCTTACTCAAGGAAACGGCTTTAACGTAGTTGTCACAACTGCACTTCATCTCATCTCATTGTCATGCACTGTGCCTACTATGGCTAGTGGCTAGAAGTCGCTGTGGTCGCCAAGCCAAGTCGTACCACCACGATGTGATCCGGCAATGAAACGGTTACCTAGATTTAACACTAGAGAAAATATTATACACCAAAAGCCAATCATACCAACTGTTGTCACTGCGACCTGTAAAGTATAGATGTATTGTTTAATTCATGACTTTTATATTCACACATGTTTCAATCGTGTCTCGATTCAATTTTGAAGTTTACTCCGACAAATTTGCTGGCATAATGTAGTATGAAGCAATCTTAGCGACAGCATTTGATGTTTCGATCAGAGGAAAAATTTTAGAGGCGAGCTTCATTTCAGTCATCTGTAGGAGTTGAAAGACAATTTTCTACTTCTTTGAATCAATTACAGCAGAACTACTAGAGGAGACAGTGAGATTGCCATCGAAGAAGTAAGTCCAGCTAAGGTTATAGATGAAAGTCTCCTTGCATCTTGAAATTACCATAGTTCCATGAAAGCAGCGTGAGCTGGGGTGCAAAAGTAAAGCGGTCATTGGAAAGCCTCTGATTTGAAATCTGGAAGTCCAAGCAATGGTAAAATTGAGCCATTATAATAGGAACTTCATTATTACCCCCCTTAGGTAAATATATATAATCAACGGGATTCACTTAAACATCATATTATTAAGCTAATTGTTAGGACGAGACTGTTGTCGATGGTGTGTCAAATGGAGAAGTCAGGGTCAGAATCTTTCTCTGTATTGAATACATTGGCAAAAATAGCTTGGATTTCAAGTAGTGTAAATATGAACGCGGTCTTCCTTCAAAGGTAAAAGCACTTGTCGCTCCACAATAGAGGGGGCTGCATACCACAAAAGAAATCCCTCGTTTCCGATACGGGCCTCCGTCGTGTACGGTGGTCAAAAACCCAGATGAACCTTAACGTGTTAACCTTAAAGGTCACATTTCAATATCTTTTACTTGATACATGTTGTTTACTGTATAATTATGTACGATTTGATGTATATATGTAGCATAGATAGTAGAGCTTGCAATAATGACGCAATTATTAGCCACAACGACAAAGGTCAAGGGATCAGTATCTTACTTTCATGTATTATACTCGTTATAACGTTCACATAGTATAAAATAAAGTCGCTTATAAACCATTTCTTCTTCTTCTTCTTAGTAGCATCACTCTTGTCAGAGTGGTCGTGATTATCATTTTCCAGCGTGTACGGTAGTAGACAGTATCCGTCGCAGGACTTCCCGCCACCTTTTCCTGCTGTTCCTTGTACCGTCCATCGCATCGCATTGGGGATCTCCCTCGCGGTCTTGTGCCTCGTTCTATGGAGTCATTTTCACGCCGGTTAATATGCCCAAAGAATTTCAGTATCCGACTGCGCACTTGGTGGATAGGCGCTCTTTGATCCCAAGCTCGTCAAGAATGGAGGTGTTTGTTTGGAACTTGGTCCATGTGATTCCGAGCATTTTCCTCCAACACCAAATCTCCAGAGCGTCAATCTTGTCGGTTCCTGTTTCTGTAATCTGTTTCTAATTCAGTTTTACAGCTGTTATACGCTATAGACAATAACATTATTTGACACCATGAGGTTGTAATAAAGCACTTTCTGAGAAAATACAAAATGAGCTTTGAAAACTTGTCAATGTTAATTTCCTGTAACATTTAATGGCGGTGATGTTGCAAAAAGAAATATGCTTACGTCAGCTTCGTGCGACTATGAAACCGCAAAGTAACGAGTCCCAATTTTGATTTATGATCCAGAATGAAAGATTTCTTATTGTGTACATTTTTGTGTGTGTGTTTCATATGGTTCATCTAATGATAAGTTAATGTTCTTAAGATTTAAGATTCTATTTAATATTGGTTGTCTGGATTGCAGAAATAAGACAGCTTCTCAACGCTCATAAGTCTCTTAATTTTTATGTCCAATGAAGTGGTTTCTTCCTGTATTTCCTCCTCATTGAATCAACATCGAAACTGCTAATTTTATCAGCTCTTTCCAATCCTATCCACTTTAACTTCCAGTTCACACACACTCAGATATTCACTATCGTATTCGACTCTGAAGTTGTCGCGGCTTTGCTTTCTCTCCCTTCTTTAAATCCTCGAGACTTCATTGACTAGGTCATAGTAGAATGCGAAAGCAAGCATCTGATTGACCATTCAAGGATCTCAAAGATTCTGCACCTTGCTTATGTGAACTGATATCTGCAAGTATGTTTTTTGTCCACTGCTGGACAAAGGTCTCTCTTAATGAATTTCCATGGGTTCGATCTTACGCCGCTTGTTTCCAGCGGCTGCCAGCGACCCGCCTTGCTTGCTTTGACATTCTACTTTGACCCACTCGATGAAATCTTGAAGATTTAAAGAAGGAAGAGAAAGCAAAGCTACGACTACTTCAGAGTCGAATACTATAGCGAACTACTATGAGTGTGTGTGAACAGGAAGTTAAAGAGGACAGGATTGGAAAGGGCTGACAAAATTAGCAGTTTCGATGTTGATTCAATGAGGAAGATATACAGAAAGAAATCACTTCATTGGACACACAAAAATTAAGAGACTCATGAGCGTGGAAAGGCTGTCTTATTTCTGGAAACAATCCAGACAACCTATATTAAATACCTGGTGGGGTCTGCCGACCGTCTGAAATACCTTTACGCACGCCAAATAAAGAAAACATCTATTTGGCAGCGTGGGACTCGTTGGACAACCAGAACACCCAGCGGAACCTTCTTCATCTAACAGATAGGGTGTCAGAAGTAGGCCTGCGGTTCGATTCAGATGACACCCCAGATGCTTCCAGCAGAAGTTTTAAGTAAGCTGGAGTAGATGGGCGGCCCTACGTCTATCTTTACCCATATTCAAAATAAATGTCGACAAATGGGTTAGTCTTCTCGACAAACAGTTCATTTTCTAGTAACATATAACTTTTAAAGAAACATTCGCTCTCGTATGTGTTTGCAGTACTGTTAAGAAGTAGTTCTAAGCAGTTAGCAGTTGGACGAAGTGTGGACAGGAGGGCTTGAATCTAGTTTAGCGCTAATGAAAGTTACCGTTTAACGTGGGAAGTGTCTGCTGTTTGTTGGGACGTGCAGGGAAGTCCCGGAAAACTTCAGGAGCTTAGAAACTTTTCAGACAGCATTGTGATCATTGCAGATCATGTTTTTTCAAGTGTGATACACTGGCTTAAACGCAATACGCTTGTGGTGACATATTAAATATAATAACTTACCTAAAATACGGAATTTCAAGTGTATACTCGTTAATAGTATACTCTGATAAAAAGTGGGTTACTAGATTGAAAAAGTCACACATTTAATGATATTTGGATAATGTCGCATTAATTGCGGGCTTTTGGTCAATGAAGGATAATTTCTGTCATTTTTAACAATATTCCTGAATATTTCAACGTTATGGAACGTTTTATGCCCATTTAGTGTTAAGTTTATTGTTAAGGTAGCTACGGCCGAAGCCTTTTTCCAGGCCAAGCCTAGGCAAATTAGGAAATGGGGTGTGTAATAGACACAGTCCTTTGATGTACGTGAACACGGCTCGTAAAATATTATTATTTATGTTATTTATTAGATTTGGACGACAGAGAAACTTGAGTGGATGTCGAAGTTTCACCGAGTCAAGAGTTATATTAAATGGAATCTGGATACGCAACAGAATTACCTTCAAATTGGCAGGACTTCCCCCTCCGCCGTGCGTGATGTGTTGCAGTCCTTAATTAGCGTAATAAATAGTCTGGTGAAATCCACCTAGTCCAATTCGATCCGTTGATGAAATGGACTGTATTGATTGATTCTGTATTATTAGTTTTGCAAGGTAAATTTCAACTGACTCACGTCCACTTAGCTTGATTGCTTCGAGGGCTTCTTTCGTCGGCACTGACCTTGAATTCTGTAGCACTCAGGGTTGGGGGGCTGGAAGCCAGGGTCAGTCTCTTTTCCAGCACACAGAAAAATGCGAGAGTGATTGACATTCGCGTTCCATTAACTTTATATTACAGAATATGAGAAAGGAAATAATGACAACAAAACTATATTCGCTAATACGGTCGTTTGTTGTACGTGAATACGTCTCGTTACGTGTAATAGTTTCTTTATAAAATAATATTATTTATGTTAATGTAGCTTTACAGAGTCAAAAGTTATACTAAATGAAATCTGGACACTTAGCAGAATGACCTTCAAAATGGCAGGGCTTCCCCCTCCGCCGCACGTGAGGTGTTACAGTCCTTATTTAGCGAAATAAGTTCTTTGATTCTTTAGCTATCCTGTGGTGTAATTGAATTTCTCATGGAGGTGAGAGTTATGTAGCTACAACACTAAAATGATGCGCATCTTAGCAATATTACGCCAGCGAAAGGTCTTACCAGGTTTAGTTTTACGAAACTTCCAAACTTTAGGAAAGCTAATAACGGAAAATGAAAATTTAGAGCATTCAGAACAAGTTTCCCTCAAGAGCGTCAAGTTTCCAACAATTTAAAAGTAGGAATCGAAGTGGACGTTAAAGTTGTCCGGACAAAGCCTGCGGCCGGGAGTTGTTCAAGAAAACGACGGAATTTAAAAGTCATTCGCGTTGAGCTTTGTATCGTAAGGCTATACATATAATATTTACTGAAGAGTTTTCCTTTTAAGAGATCTTTTATTGTTAGTATATATTTTTCAGTTAAATTGATAATATTTTATATATTAACTAAGTAAGTAGCAGCTCATTAACGTCCCACTGGGCTGGGCACAGGCCTCCTCACTCCGAGGAGCGAGGGTTTTTCTATTTTATATATTATTCAATGGTAAGTCTATACTATTGATAAGTGTGTCTTGGCGTGTATGTGTGTTTGAGTATTGTGTTGTGTGTTCGAGTGTGTGCCTGCGTATGTTTGTGTGCGAGTGTAATAGTTTAGCCATTGATTTACCGAACTATTTACTTTTTTTCATGGCTTGGTTAATTAATAAGTGTATCCTTGCGTCCCGTGTGGGTCGATGCCTTGACCGCATCAAATATCCCCTTGTTGCACAAGGCGTAGAGCTGATTGCGGTACCGTATTCTGGATTGCGACGACTCTTGTGGCGGGCGATATTCTTTGGGAGCTACGCACGCAGGTTCTTGCGGCTGCATATCAGCACAGCTGCGAGGGCTCAAGGCCTCCCAATTAACTTAGGTCCGGAGGATCAGAGTCCAAACCGACCAGGAACTAATTCAAAAGTAGCGGGCGTGGCCACTATGGACGCGATTCATCCTCACCTGGAGCAATGGCCTTCCAGGAGGCACGGGACGCTTTCCTACAGATTGGTGCAGGTTTTTACCGGGCATGGCTGCTTTGGAATGTTCCTGCACCAAATTGGCCGAGAGGAGTCGCCTGCTTGCCTGGAGTGTGGTGCAGGTATCGACTCAGCACATCACACTGATCGGCGGGGAACTCTCCCTTGAGAGCATTGTAGGCGCGATGCTGTCAAGTGAGAGATGTTGAGCGGAAGTGGCCCTCTTCTGCGAGACTATAATCTCGCTAAAGGAGGCCTACGAGCGAGATAGAGAGAATGCAGTAGATGCTCCCTCTCAACGCCGAAGGAGGCGGGATAGCAGGCGGCGTTTGTACGCGCACCTGCTCCCACCTCCATGAATCCTCAGTCGGAGTTATCTTGGGCACCAGGGAAGAATGCGCAAGTTGAACTTCTGGTGTCTCACTTACGGATGATGAGGGTTCCGCTGGGTTTTAGTGGGTATTGCAAGGCTTCCTCCCTCGCTGAATCCCACACTCCTGATTCATTCGGATAAGTGCGTAAAAGCATTCTCCAACGCAAAAAAGTGTATTCTTGTGTGAGTGTATGTTTGAATATTGTGAGCTTATGTGTGTGAGAGTTTCGTTGTTCGTTTATATTTTTGAATTCATTTTTGTGTGTGTTAGTAGTTTCTTTCATAGATAAAAATTTCTTATGGGCCTTCTTTCAGTTGTTCTGAAATGTGTTTCATTTTTGGCATTTTTTTCTTAGAGTGTTCCTTTAAAAAACTTCTTTAAACTTATCCGAGGAAAGAGACAATAACATATTTTGAAGTGAAGCTCCTTATAAGTAAGGAAAAAATTGCTACGCTTTACGCGAAGTTACGTTTCTGTTGGGTTTTTACTTTACTCAGCCACATTTTGCTTTGCAAACCATTTCTTATTTATATAAGATTTTACAGCACAATTAAATCGTCAAATATAATTTTTTCATATTATTTACAGAGTTAAATAGCACTCTGTGCTGAGACGAACCCAGAAAAAACTCAGTGGGTGGCCTTTTTTGTAGTACGGCGATGTTTATTTGCTGTTTATTTAACTTTATTTGAACTTTCATTCCTTTCCCTTTCATAGCTTCATTCATAATATTTACCATCTCCTGTAGCTCATTAGCGGATGTCGCAAGTAAAAGATCTGAGCGACCAAACAGCGGAGCAACATTATACCATGTAAAAATTTATTAGTATCCGTTCAGGGTCTGTATTTTATACTACAGTTTCCCAGAATATTCATGTAACCCCAAAGCTGATTAAAGGAAATTGGGTCACAGCCCAAAATACATTTAGGTTATAATTGCTTGCTTCATAAACGATACCACTGCCTTATATGAGTAATGAGCATCAAAGGGACGTCTTAATTAATGCTAACAAACTCATTAACCGCGCTAAAGCCGAAGTTTCAAATTTATGCGTTTATTATTGTAGAACAACTTGCGGTGGAAAGCGACACCGTTTATTTAATACTTTGAAACAATTTTCAACTGTATTTCGAAGGGTTTAGAGGTCATTTCCCTTTGCGGTAATGAGAGGTGAAAATCCTAGCGGAAAACTTAGTTAATGACCGCGGTAATAAAGATGAAATGAGTTATTGTTTGAATACACCTATTTATTTGCGTTGATTTTGCACATATTTACGAAGCTTTTCCTGTTCTAAGCGTGGTTTTAAGCTGGACACAGATTTCCGCACTTCTTTGGGACAATGTGGCCATATTTGTGAAACGGTCATCTTACTGACGGCGGCTCACGACCCATGGGTCAAGGTTAGGTAAGAAAGCATTTCCCAGCGAAAATAAAGAAAAAGTCTCTGAACTCCTCGGAGAGAGTGTTATAAGGCATACGTCTACGATGCTGCTCCACTGATTGTTTCATCCTTTGGTATCCCTGGTTGTAGCTGCTTTCTAACACCCAAATATAATAGACACTATGCTTGACAGTAAGATAGGATGAAATGCAGTTGCCTTTTTCTGCGAGGCTGTCATCTCGTTGAATGAGGTAGTACAGCGAGAACGGGAATTGCAGCCGACGCGTCTCCCCTTCGGATAAATGTGAATGTGCAAGGGAGCACCTGACATCACAATTTTTGGGTGATAAGGGTCTCCCTGGGCTTAAGTTGGTACTTTGGTCCTCCAAGCAAGTTCCACACTTTCTGCCTTCTGGCAGGGATACAGACCATAGCGACATTCCCTGGTGTCCTTGGTTGGAGCTGATGTCTCACTGTCAAGTGTAGTATGTGCCATATTTAAGAGTGAAATATGATGAAATGCAGATGCTTCTTTCAGAGGCTGTCATCTCGTTGAAGGAGGTGGTGGAGCATCAACGCGAAGCTGCAGCTTCAGAAGAGGAGGTTGTGCAGAACCAGGCGTCTTTCATAACGCCTTTTCTTTTCTTCTTGAAAATACTTTGTCGGTTTTATCGAGGGGAGAGAGAGAACACTTCATTGCACACAAGATAAAAATAAAAAGACATATAAACTAAGATAAGTAATAACTATTACTATAATTATAGCATGCAAAGGCGGTCTTATTGCTAATGCTAATAAGCATTCTCTTCCAGACAACCTTATTATGTTATGAATCAGACTAAAATAAATAATAGGGCAGAACAGCGCCAGAAAGGATACGGAGAGTAAGGGTGATTGCGCAGGAAGTCTCTGACATCCCCAGTTCAGGTGTGAGTTGACGAGGGTCGCTGGGTTTTAGTGGGTATTTTGGCCCCGCTGGCTAAAATACACTCCCTGCCATATGGCAGGAGTGTGAAAAAAAAGCCTTACTCCAGAATTCCCAGCAGCATTTTCCAGCATTCCCAGCATGTGCTAGTTTCCCCAGGATGTTTACCTTGCCTCACCTATTTTTGGATGAATTGTTCAACTTTTAGCTATTGGTTGTATGTGAATAACAAATCCATCATCTATTTAATCAAATCAAATTTTACTTTTTTTATTAATAAACTGGTAAACGAGCACATGATTTAACTAACGTTAAGTTATATCAAAAGCCTATACTCGACTGTTATAAGTTATTTTAGTAGACTTTTTGTATTTTCACCAGCTTTTAAGTAATTAACTGAATGGTTTTCATTATGAAATACATCTGGATACACTTTTTTTTCAATTCATGTCTAATTTAGACGTCTGTGAAGTAACGATTCTATATATAATGATACTTTCAAAAACACATTATAAAACACAAAATGGACTATAACAATTGACATTGTATACAGAAATATAGTTTGATATAGTTCGACTGCAGGTTATAACATAACACTTAATATTCAATGTTATATGTACAATGCATTAAATATAAGAATTAATAAAAATATATTACCGTCGAACACATAAAGTGTCTTCATGTACAATAAATAATAATGTTTTCGGCAACAATTCCGCTCGGTCGCCCTAATAGTCCGTGTCGACATAAATCGAAGGGGGGAAGTGACGTTGGAGGGAAATCGCTCGTAGATTCTCATATATTGATGGCATAAAACGAGACATATAAGAACTGTATTCAAATAGAAAAAAAACTCTTTCTATTCATGACGGTTGCACTTATTTTATGGCTTAAAGTTAGCGCTTGACTGATGTCGGACCGGACGGTATGTGACGTTTCAGTTTAAGATGTAATTAATTTCTTAATAGTTCCTACATAGCATCATAGTGGAAGGCAATTTTACAGCTAGACGAGGAGCAAATTTGAAAATATGGTTTTCGAAAGTAACCCTACCTGTAATCGAACTCAGGATCTGTTTAAGAGAAGTATTAATTCTATTTTAATTTAATCATAATTAGTCTTAGATTTTAAAACTACATGTTTAATTTAATAACCTATTTCATGGATCTTTGCTGTCTGAAGTAAATAAAATATTATATTATAATAATTCTCCTCCCTGATTAGTTTCCTCAAGTCTGGGGGTCATGACAACCACCTCCGATAAGCAATTTTCTTTGGACAGTGGTACGCCATTTGCCCCTGCTTTCCGGGGCATGTAAGGCATCGTAGACGGATGCTTGCAATGTGGTGCGGACCTGATCGGACCAACACATTGGGCTCCGACCTCTTGCTCTTTTGTCATAAACTTTTCCAGGTATCACAAGCTTTTCGATGTTATCACCCTATTTCCTGGCAATATATCCAAAGTACTCAAGTATTTTTTAGGCAGATGGTGGAAAGCCTAGTAATTACATTGAGTTTCTTAAGAATTGATGCGTGGGTCCGATGTGCTGTCTGCGGTATGCGAAGCATTTTCATCTAGCATTACAAAAGCATCGATGCCGTTGCGGTTTGATGATCTCAAAGTCCACGTCTCAGCACGATTGAGAAATATTGAAAAGACTAGGGTTCGTAGTATTCTAATTTTAGTTTTAAGAGATATACGCCTATCTTTCCAAGATCTATGGAGCTGAGACATGGCGTTTTTGGCCATTCCGATACGCCCATTTGACGGCGATTTCGCATTATTACTGATGTTGGAGCTAAGGTAGATGAAATTTTCCACGGTCCGTAAACTGAGTGTTCCAGTCCACTCCAAAGAGCTTATGCGATCTACCACCACAACCTCGGTTTTGTAACAAAAAATGGTAAATTTCTTTTATTTAAATATTTTTATAGCCTATTAAAACAATAAAAGAAACATCTGACAGTAGTAAAAGATAAAAAAACGAAGTTGTAGTGACCAGTTGTTGTCAGTCAGTGACTGAAGCTCGTACTTAAAGAATACCAGATAGAGAGCTGCTATATTTACCATTTTTTGTTACAAAACCGAGGTTGTGGTGGTAGATCGCATGAGCTCTTTGGAGTGCAGCTCTCTATCTGGTATTCTTTAAGTACGAGCTTCAGTCACTGACTGACAACAACTGGTCACTACAACTTCGTTTTTTTATCTTTTACTACTGTCAGATGTTTCTTTTATTGTTTTGATAGTCTATAAAAATATTTAAATAAAAGAAAAATTTATGTGTACTTGAAAAGATATCACACAAACGTCAAATTTATCAGGGGGGTATTTAATAGTGGTTAATACAATATATATAGTTATAATTATGCACATATTTTTATCAGTAGTATCATATTAAATAATAGAGTGAAAAATGTAGACTATAACTCTGTAGCTACCGACGAGACCCGACTTTACACGAGCGGCCATTACAAAGGCGTGCGTGACGATGTTGTCTCCTATTAATACGTGGAAAGCGTGCCTAAATAGGATTTCAAGTGAAACATGATATTAAGTCTAATAAAAGCTCACGTCTGATTTAACTAGTGATAAATAACCATGTTTTTGGCAACTACTTCGGGCCAGTTACATCTAATAGTCCGTGTCGACATAAATTCCCGGAGGGCGGTGTAGCTACAAGGAAATCTCTCGTAGATACATTACAGTTATTGATTATACGGAACGAAATATATCACGAAATATTAATCGTTTTAAACTTAAATTATAATTTATATTGGCACGTCACTTTGCCTCGGTCGCGACAGCTTTCATAAGTCGGGCTCACGATTTATGTGATGGTCAAACTTTTCAGGATGAGTTAGCCCATGTAAGAGAGGTGTTAAGTGGGAATGGACATAGATTCCCAAAACCTGAGATCAAGCAGAGACACCATAAACGACCTTTGGAGGTAGAAAGGCCAAAGACCTATTTACCCTTTGCAAAAGGAGTGACGGACAAAATAGGCAGACTACTGAGAAAGAACTATAGCATTAAAACTGTCTTTACAAAATATAAGAAACATGGTAAAATCTCCGAAGGATCCTGTACCATATCAATACAAAATTGACTGCAGCTGTGGAAGCTCTCATATTGGGTAAACGAAGCATTCCAACGCGTGTGTCAGAGCACATAAATGTCGTCAAGCACAACGACACATAAAAATCTGCGATCACAGAGCATGTCTTGCAGCAGGGAACTCAATACTGGATAGAACTTCTTAGTCCAAAAGTTCTTTCCGCGGACCACTACTATATGCCGAGATTACTTCGCGAGGCCATTGAAATTAATAAGTCTCCTAATTTCAATCGTATAGCATGCCAAAAAATGGAAATGGGTCCCCTGAAAAATAAAAGGATTAGACGTAGGGTAGACAGATTCTGCCCGTGACAGCTTGACACAACCGTCTACAGCAGTTACGTCGTGACCACGATCCATGCAACTGAGTCGAAATATCGACAAAACTCAGAAACGCCATCGTGGTATGTACCCGATCAAATAGTCTATGTCAATATGTCACTAAATATTGATACCAAAAATCTCTCTTTCTCTCTGTCTTTCCATATAGATTTACTAACTAAATCCGCGCAAATCTATTTGCACCTCAGAAGAAGAACAGAGCAAATACAAATTTGGTTAACAATTTTTTTTTAATAATTATAACAGACAAATGAGCTGGCGGGTCACCTGATGGTAAGTGATCACTGCCGCCCAAGGAAACCTGCAGCGCTAGGGGAGCTGCCGATACGTTGAGGTATATCTACGACATTTTAAGAAATCTCTTAAAAGAACGGGATGCACTTATTATTGATTAAAATAAAAAAGTATAAGGTCAAGCCAACGTAATCTATCTGGAACCTTTTAAGCTTTAATAGAAAGAAACACTTTAAATCTTATGTGAGCTTTCAATAAGCTTTAAATTTTCGCAGATTAAATGTAATTCATTAATTAATATATGAAAAAACTTTATCAATACAAGCATCAAGTAATTATATAGATAAAAATTCTGAAAGTTTTAAGCGAGCTTTCAATAAGCTTTAACCTTTACCAAAATTAATTTAACTGAAACAAATCATAATTAAAATAACAGAATTAACAAAGATATGAAGTTGACAGCGTCAACGTATTTTAATGTTAGTAACAAGATGTGCAGAGAGCTAACAACAAACGTCTACCAACATTCAAACTACCCCCACTCGCAGAAACTAGTATAAAAGGGCTTGCATTAGACTGGCGGGCATCTCTCGCTGTACGCCAGCGACATGCCCAGAACGCCTCACGTTCACCTAGCACAATTCGCGGATGACACCGCGCTATTCACCTCATCAAACTTATTAACAACGATCTCCTCGCGTCTCCAAAGAGCAGTCAGTCGCCTAGGCGAATGGTTCTGCAAATGGAGAATAGAAGCGAACGCCGACAAGAGCACAGCGGTGCTATTCACCGGCAACAAAAGACCCGACCGCCGCGATCTGAGCACAATAGAGCTCCTCGGCGACCCGATCCCTTGGCAACGGAAAGCCAAGTACCTAGGAGTCACCCTAGATGCGTGCATGCAATTCAACGAACACATTCGCACCGTCCGTGGCAGGGCAGCGTTTGTGCTAAGTCGCCTCTATCCCATGATCTGCAAGAAGAGTAAATTGTCACTGCGCCACAAGGTGACACTCTACAAAACTTGCATCCGCCCCATATTCTCCTATGCGAGCGTAGTGTTCGCTCACGTTCCTGCACGCCGGCTGGTTCGACTCCAGACGCTGCAGAACAAATTCATGCGCATAGCCACGGACGCCCGCTGGTTCATGCGCAACGTCGATCTCCACAGAGATCTCGACCTCGCAACGGTCAATAATCATTTCAAAACGCTCTCCGTAGACTACTTCAAGAGAGCCGTCAGTCACCCCAACCCTCTCATTAGAAATGCCGCCTCTTATGGGATTAGGCTAAACATCCCGCCTAGGAAGAGGCGGCCCAAACACGTCCTTGACGACCCAGACGACCAGATTACTATTGACAATGCCCCGTACACTAACACACACACACAGCGTCTTCGCCGGCGAAGACGAGGTCCCCGCTATCTGACGCACCCCGGCCGCGGCTCCCAGTCGCGGACCCATGGGCGTCAAGATTAAGCACCTGTCCGATTGTCTTTTTCAGCAGCAGCAAACGTTGCTCTAAGCCTAGGTCCGAGCCTCGCAGGAGGCGCCCTTAGAGCAACGTTTTCCCCCGACGCAGCAGGGCCCTTCTACGGGCCCACCCCTCGGCAGAGCTTCTGCGCTCGCCATCCCTCTCGGTTACGCTGTAAAAGCCAGTAGGGCTAACATCAACTACACACTTCGAAAAAAAAAAAAAAAAATGGCGGGCATTCTTACTCGGAGTGCTGCCCGGTGCACACCTTGCACCCATAAATTATTGGTTATTGTCAATTAATTAAAAAAATAATTAATAATTTAGTTTAAAGTAATAAATAATCTCTGTGAAAATTTACTGTGGTTGTTTTTATTTCAAGGATGGAAGAACGCGATAAAGTCATTATAAAGGAAGAAACTCTTGATCTTTAAAGCTTTCAGTAAGCTTTAAATATTCACAAAATAAATTAAATTGAATTCGAGTGGAAGAGAGAGTGTTAACTTACAGTTGGAATTGAAAATAGATGCGTGTTTATTCTCAATATAATTTATAACTTATTTTCACCCTTGTTTTTCTAAATCTCAGTGTAAAGTTATCGGTAGGCTGAAGGGGATAAATTTATGACTCTATGCACCATTAGGGTAAAGCGCCCTATACGCTAATATGTTTACGATTGTATGAAAATGTCTCAAACGGCTATAACTTATGCAAAAATAAACCTATTTTATTAAATTATAAAATGGGAAAGTTTTAAAGGGCACCAATGAAACATAAACTAGATGTGATTGTCCCTAACTATATTTGTTATAGACTTTGAAACCCTCCAACCGCTATACCCCGAAACAAGCACATTCTATAGACAACAATGCAAACATGGTTTAAAATATTAATCTCAGTAACTCAATCTAGACGAGATCTAAAAAAATTATTCGCGATTGACTTTAAGTTTAACGATAACTTCTTATTATTGTAAAAAAAAGTAAATAGCAGCCCATTAACGTCCCACTGCTGGGCACAGGCTTCCTCACTCCGAGGAGCGAGGGTTTTTAGAGCATAGACCCACCACGCTGCTCCACTGCGGATTGGCAGGCATAGTAAACAAGTGCACTCTCTATTCCTTCACTCTCATAGTCCGGTGTGACGGGAATCCGACACGAACGGAGAGAGATCAGGCGCAGGACCGACGGCATAACGTGCTCTCCGAAGCACGGGGGTGGATTACATCGCCAACTTCCCAACTTCAGGCAAATATTGAGAAAATCCTAATAGAAAACTTAATATTGATTTTTTGATTGGCCCGACCGGGGACTCGAACCCATGACCTCATGTCTGTAGTCGAACATGCTAACCACTAGATTAATGGGGCAGTTAGTATTGTAGATAGTCATTAAAAAGGATTTTTTTCCATATTCTCACGGGATTGGGAACTACGTGGGCTCTGATGGTATTTTTATTGCATTGCTGACAGGATAGCGCTTGACTGTGATCACACCTGATGGTAATTTACTGATTTTGCATTTATTAAAGATTGCCTGATACCGTTAAGTTTAATATAAATAACAAAGCGAAGACTAGTTTGATAAGTAAGAAAATTATCCAGGTAATTGAAAACAAATCTATCATTTTTGTTATATATTGACTTTCAAACGCCCTTCAAATAGTCAGAATATCTAGACGCGATAAAAAGGGCTATCACAGACTTAATATGTCTGGCTGGATAACAAAGAAAAATCCCTTAATTACCATTGGTTTTCAAGAAAAATACCTGTATATAATAAGAAAAATCTAGGAAGGAGGTATATATATATAAACAAAGTCTGTCAAATACTTGTTTAATCTGTCGAGTTAGATTACAAAGCAAAGACATTTAATTAGTAACAGTTTTCTATAAAAAAATCCTGCACATAATAAAAAAAATCTCGAGGTAATTTAAAACAATTGAATTATTTCTGTTATATACTGACTTTTAAATGCTCATTAAATGAACATAATACCTTAGCGTCATAAACGAGGCTTTCAAAGACTTAGAATGATGTAGAATTGGATAACAAAGCAGACTCTTCATTACTATCATTTTTCAAAAAACAGAATCTGTATATAATAATAAAAATCTAGTAGTAATTGAAACAAATGAATTAATTTTATTTAATCAATTCAAAACTGACTTTTAAATGTCCTTCAAATACCTAGGTGTTATAAATATGGCTAGCAGATACTTAACATGTCGGGTTTGATAACAAATCTAAGACATTAAATTAAAACTATTTCTCAAGAAAAAAAAACTGCTTATATTTAGGAAAATCTCCATGTTATATTTACTGTATTTTATATGTCAATCAAATGGTTAGAATAGTTAAGCTTTATAATCAAAGTCCGTTAAAGGTTTCATTTGCCTGGTGAGATAACAAAGCAAATACATCAAACTGCTATCATTTATTGAGAAAGACAATCAATAACTTTTGTTATATATTACTTTTAAATGAACAGACTACTTTAGTGCCGTAAACAAGGCTTTCAAAGACTAAATATATACTATTGGATAACAAAGCAAAGTCACTTAATTACCAACGTTTCTTTAGAAAAAAATCCTGTATAAATAAAGTAACTCTCGAGACAATTTAAAACTGATCAATCATTTTTTTTATATACTGGCTTTAAAAGTCCTTCAAATGGTAGGAATACCTCGTCCTCATAAACAAGGTTATCAAATACTTGACATGTCTGGTTTGATAACAAAGCAAATAAAAAAACACCTGTATATAGTTAGAAAAATCTCACGGTAATTTAAAAGAAATCAATCATTTTTGTTATATATTGTGTTAGCAATTATAAATTTATTGGGAGATGTATTGTTAAAGCGGAAGTAGTACAATTATTAGTTTACTGCAATTATTGTTTAAAAGGAAACGGCAGCGCTCTTTCGTGTATCCTTACCGGTGTTTCACCCGATCACGGAGAAGCCATATAAAAACGCTCGTATAAAGATACACGAGGTAGTTCAGTTATGTTTTTTAATAGCAAGTGTTGAAATTAGTGAAGTGATAAATAATTAAAGTGTTATGAATAATAAATATGGTGTTCTGAAGTAATGTAGTGTATAATATATTGTATTATAATTTTTCATCCGATAATCCTCAGTGTCTGAAGACCAAAGTCTTCGAACAGTGCGTGTTGCCAGTGATGACCTACGGTTCTAAGACGTGGTCGCTGACTACGGGCCTCTTGCGGATGCTCAGAGTCACTCAGCGTGCGATGGAGAGGGCTATGCTCGGAGTTTCTCTACGTGATCGAATTCGAAATGAAGAGATCCGTAGTAGAACCAAAGTCACCGACATAGACCTACGAGTCGCGAACCTGAAATGGCAATGGGCGGGGCATATAGTCCAAAAGACCGACGTCCAAAGGATGTTGGGGACCGAAAGTGCTGAAGTGGCGACCCCGCACCGGACGGCGCAGTGTGGGCAGACACCCCACAAGGTGGACCGATGATATAAAGAGGGTCGCTGGTAGCTGCTGGAGCCAGGCGGCGCAAGATCGGGCCGTGTGGCGGTCATTACGTGAGATCTATGTCCAGCAGTGGACGTCCATCGTTAGAAGCGACGACGACGACGACGATTAAATATTTGTGGACTTTTAATAGTTTGGAAGAAATTATATATGCTTAAAACCACTTCGGAAGATAGAGCTTTTAATTGATTGTTAAATGTCCTTCAAATGGTTTGATAAACAAGTTTATCAAATACTTAACATGTCTGGTTTGACAACAAAGCAAAGTCACTTAATAACTAAAATTACTAAGAAAAAAACCTGTATATAATTAGAAAAATCTTAATTTAAAAGGAATCAATTTTGTGATATATTGATGCTTAAAGCCCTTCAAGCGTGTAACGTTGTACTTAAAAATAATATATTAAGTAGGTAGACTTAAAAGTTGTTAGCGGTAACGCACGGTCCTTCGTACGTCACTTGTCGCCGCGCCGGATTCATTTGCCTGTTCGGTCTACCAGTGCGCGGTTGAATAAATCTGTAACCTGTGCGACATACTAGTAACGCCACGCTTAACCCGCTGGGATGAGTCCCTACTTTTATTATATCATGTCTAATCTGTCCTGTTTTCTGCCGCTGTAGTGTTTGTCTAGTCGCTGGGCTAGGCGAGTCACTGGCAGGAAGCAGGACATGGCTATAATGCCTGTCCTCCGGCATTTCAGGTTCACGGCAGTGCTAGGGAGTGCCACGCGTGCAAGGTGACTCTAAGGTCGGAGTACCACGCGTGCTGAGCGACTCCACCTGTTCGAACGAGCCCCTCAGCTTGGATTTTCCTGAGAGCGTCCTGAGTCAAGCAACTGCAATTGCACCCCTGAACCTGGGTGCTGGATTCAGGCCAGTGACGCATTATTCCTACCACCAGTGCTGGGCGGCAACCAGATTTTAAGGCCAATAAAAGATTTCCTTCAAAGAGTCTTTTATTGACCTACCCCTGTCTGCCGCGATACAAGCTAGACCGCGACAAGCGGTTTGAATACCCAAGCGTCATAAAAAGGATTATCAAAGACATAATATATCGGGTTTCAAGGTATAAGGAATCAATTATTTTTGTTATATACTGACTTTCAAATGTCCTTCAAATAGTCCAAATAGCGAAGCGTCATTAACAAGGCTCTCAAAGATATAATATGTCTCGTTGGATAACAAAGCGTTGTCACTTAATTATTAACATGTCTCACAAAAAACAAACTCTTCAACAATATTATATAAGAATTTATTAAAATTGAACGTCTTCGAAGATTAATGATTTCATTTAAGAACACAAAGCAATTATGCAAACAATGCAAACGTGTAATGTAAAATTATGAAAGTTAAAAATGACGGTAGAATTGCATTTTCGCGTGCGCCATTTTAATTGTTTGCTATTAGAAACGAGGGACGACAACTCATTAATATGAAATATTTCTTAAATCTTTAGCAATTTGGAATATTTTTATTTATTTATACAACTTTATCATGAGAGAAATCTCGAGGTAACTTAAAACAAATCAATGAATTTTTTTATATACTAAATTTTAAATGCCCTTTAAATAGAATAGATCAGCGTTATAAATAAAGTCTGTAAAAGATTTTACCTGGTTAGATAACAAAGCAAAGGCATCACATTATTACCATTTATCAATAAAGATAATCTGTACATTAGAAGAAAAACATTGAGGTAATTTAAAACCAAATTAATAAGAAAAATCTCGAGATAACTTAAAATTATTCAATCACTTTTACTAAATACTGATTATCAACTGTCCTTCAAATAGTTGGAATACTTAAGCGTCATTAACAAGGCTATCAAAGACTTAATATGTCGGGTTGGATAACAAAGCATTGACACTTAATTACTAACATTTGTTACGAACAAAAGTTGTATATAATAAGAAAAATCTCGACGTAATTTAAAAGGAATCAATCATTTTTGTATACTAACTTTACTAACTTTCAAACGCCCTTCAAATGGTTGGAATGCCTCAGCGTTATAAACAAAGCCTGCCAAAGATTTCCACCCTGTCATTGCCGGCATCAGTCAGTTTAACTTTCCCTGTGACATGCCATAGAGCCCGACTTCCCCCGCTTGCCATTTCCCTTCTAAAAGAATGCAGCACTCTGCAGGGATATTAAACTCAAATCATGTGAGGGAGAGGGCCCTACTTAGTAGGGAAGACGGTTTTATCAGGGTTACCATATTCATGCTGATTTCAGGACAGTTCTTGAAGTCTTAGATTAAAACTTTTGTCCAAAAAAAACTATAAATAACGACGGTACAATGGAATTTTAAAAATTATCTATTTCAATATTTCTAAAGAGATGAGTAGTGCAATGTTTAGGTACCTTAAAATGATATAAATTGAAATACGATAAGCAGTTATTCTAAAAAATATAACTTTATGATAAATAATAATGTATTTACGAAAAAACAAAAGAAATATGTCGAGGTAATTTAAAAGAAATCAATCATTTTGGTTATATACTGATTATTAAATGTCCTTCAAATGGTTTGAATACCAAAGCGTCCTAAAAAGGTCTGTCAAAGACGTAATATGTCTGATCGGATAACTCAAGAAACAAAAAATATTTATAATATTTATAGGTAACATTTCCACTGATGTTCTATCCCCACTTTCTTGTGATAATAATATATTTCCAGTTACTTTATCGAACCAAAAATTATTTATTGAAACTGTATCGAAGTAGGATTTTTTTTATTATTTGTAATACAATAATGACCTAAAAGAACGACTGCAAATGCTGAAGCAATATACGTCTCAATCTCTGAAAAACTCAAGGTTACATCCAGGTTTTGCATCTCCTGCCTTGAGTTGAAACCAGGTGATAACTTAGTAATTCTGTAAAGTTAATGGCGAAAAAGCCAGAGCCTGCTCCGATCAGATCTGCACTTTAAAAACTTCTGTCGATCTGTAGATTCTGTCAAGGATGAAGAGCAAATTTACAGACGTAACAAGCTCAGTTAGATATAGTGTTTCTTGCAATAGGATGAAGGCTCAGAATACTTATAAAGGCTCCCGTTAAGTAGTTAGGACATTCCTGAAAACGGGTGAGGACTGGTCACAATAACTCATTGCGACTATGCTTGAGCAGACTTTACAAAAAAGATTTCTTTTCACAAAATGGCGAATGCAAGTTACTTATGAGTCAGCTGAATTAACCTTTTCCCGATATTACTATTGTTTGCCCGTTGAAAAATGTGGCTGCATTGTGCCCGCTATGTAGAATACTAGACTACTCAGACGAGAATATTATCTGAGCCAGTTTATTATGTAAATAATGGTGTTGTAAGCCGATTGAATGCTAATGAGAAATTGTGTTGATACTGTAACTTGTGCTTAGAGGAGTTGCCTGTTTAGTTTCCACTCTTGTGAGAATATGGGAAGATTATAAATGATCTATGCTGAATTTAAGGTGCAATGTTGTAAAAAGTTTAAAAATTGTCGACAATAAATAATCTTTTCGCAACGTAGACACCCATTAAGAATATGTTTTACCATATTCTCAAGGGATCGGGGATGACGAAGAATTATTCTAGGCTGACGAAGACAGTACTAATTCTATGTGGACGAAATCAGAGCGTACTTATTCTAGGCAGACGAAGACAGTACTAATTCGGTGTACACGAAGATAGAGAGTACTCACTCCAGAGTTACGAAAACAGTACCAATTCGACGTAGACGAAGACAGAGAGTACTTATCCTAGGTTGACGAAGACAGTGCCTATTCCGCGTAGACGAAAACGGAAAGTACTTATTCTAGGCTGACGAAGACAGTACTTATTGCACATAGACGAAATAAGAGAGTACATATTCTAGGCAGACGAAGACAGTACTAATTCTACGTAGACGAAAGCAGATAGTACTTATTTTACGCCGACGAAGACTGTACTAATTCCTCGTAGACGAAAACAGAGAGTACTTACTATAAGCTGACGAAAACAGTACTAATTCCACGTAGACGAAAACAGAGAGTACTTATTCTAGGCAGACGAAGACAGTACTAATTCTACGTAGACGAAAACGGAGAGTACTTACTATAAGCTGACAAAGACAGTACTAATTCTTCGTAGACGAAGACAGAGAGTAGTTACTATAAGCTGACGAAGACAGTACTAATTTTTCGTAGACGAAGACAGAGAGTACTTATTCTAGGCTGACGAAGACAGTAATAATTCTACGTAGACGAAGACAGAGAGTACTTATCCTAGGCTGACGAAGACAGTAATAATTCTACGTAGACGAAAACAGAGAATAATTATTCTAGGCTGATGAAGAGAGTACTAATTCTATGTAGACGAAAACAGAGAATGATTATTCTAGGCATACGAAGACAGTACTAATTCTACTTAAACGAAAGAAAATCGTACTTATTCTAGGCCGTAGAAGACAGTACTTATTCTTCGTAGACGAAGACAGAGAGTAGTTATTCTAAGCTGACGAAGACAGTATTAACTCTACGTAGACGAAAACAGAGACCATTAATTCTATGCCAACGAAAACTAAATACTAATTCTCACCAAACGGAGTTACCACTTTTATATTTAAGACAAGGTAATATAGCAGCATATTGCTTTTAACTGATGAGTGCTGAACTCCTCACTTAATGGTTATCCAGAATTCGAAGTCGCACCTTCTCTAAACAAGAATTCACGCGTTTCATCACTAGGCCATTGTCAACGATGAACTTAATAATTATTAAGCACGTAAGTTTCTTTGGATAAAGAGAAATTTAGTGGTACCTACCAGCTCGGGATTAGAAGTCTAAGTATCTAAATAAAAAACCATGGGTTTTCAGTCAGGAGGCCTTAGGCTTCTCCGTATCTTGTGTATACAATAGGTATAAAGAATAAGTCACTTGAGTATAATATATCCCCTCTTTTTCACTGCACCTTAAATTCACCAAACTTCCTGTTCCGTGATGAGTGCATCTAATGACATGGGGTGTCCGATGGTGTCTGTCATCAGTAGGGGAGACTCGTCACTTACGATGGGGTGACCAATTGATTATTTTTAAAGCAGTTTTATTGTATGTTATGACTGGGGTTTGTAAACAAATAACATCATCTAGGACCGTTTGCACCAATCAACAGTTTAGTAAAGACTTAAACATTTTTTGGACATATACTGTCTATATTTAAAAGGAACAGTGACCTTAGTTTTTAATCACAAGTTATGTGTAATCTTTAACATTTCTTTATTACTGTTTATTTGCCACAACTATCCTGGTTCTATCTTCTTTATGGGCCTCTCCGACTAACGAAGGTTGGCAGTCAGTTCTCCATATTTAGCTTTGTCCCTCGCGAGGCTAAATAGTTGAGCGGCACTCGCGATCCCGGACCATTCCCTGATGTTGCGCAACCAGGACTTCCTCTTGCGACCAATACGCCTCTTGCCAGCCACTTTGCCCATCATTATTCATTGTAAGAGTCCGTACCTGTCATGTCTCAGAACATGGCCCAGATACGCAACCTTCTTATTTTTGACGGTCTTCCAAAGTTCCCGCTGACAATCCATTCGTCGTAAGACCTCTTCGTTGGCCACTTTATGGGTTCAGCTGATTTTGAGCTTGCGTCGGTAGGCCCACATCTCAAATGCTTCTATACGTTTTCTGAGATCCTCTTTTATCGTCCAAGACTCGTATCCGTATAGAAGTATAGGCCATACATAACAACAGACGAGACATACTATATCTTCATAATATTGTAAATTACTCTTTAATATTTTCGTATCATTAGTCCATCTGTACACTCGTAGTCCTGCAACTTTCTTTTTGTTTCTTCTTTGTCCTCTTGTTGTGTCCTCGTTTTTATATATTGTACCTATAAATTAGTGCTGTTGGAAATCAAATAAATAAGTAAATGGAGTACCCTGGAGCCAACTTCACCAATATTTAATTATTTTACTTCTGCAGTAAAACCAGTGAAAGATATATAGCTTTGGTTCAAGAATTGGAAACAAACTTGTAATTGTAATAAATATGTCAAAAGCATTAATAAACAAAAAAAGTGTATTGTAATAATATGATATAAAATTATAAAAAGATGTTAGTAAGAGTTATTGATTGATAAATTAATATCTCCTGCAGATATAATGACTCTTTCCCACTTAAAAGATAAATATTACGAAGACCTGTTGGAAAGTAATAGTAAAACGTTATATTGTAAAGGAATCAAAAATTAATGTTGATGTTTCTCAGATTATAAACAACTAGATGACCGTTGCAACTTAGTCTTACATACGAGAAGAAGATATTTAGAGAGAGAGAGCAAAAAATGGGTATAGTCAATGAATATTATACAGTAGATCTACCTGTATGGATGGCCACCAAAGGGGAGAATGAAATTGCATGCAACGGAGATGCGAATATTGAGATGGATTTGTGGAGTGACAAAATTGGATAAGATTAGAAATGAATATGTTAGAGGAAGTTTGAAAGTAGCACCAGTGACCGAGAAGTTAAGGAGTTGAAGTATATCCTGGTATAGACACGTTATGAGAAGGGAGGATAGCCATGTATGCAAGACGGCCCTGAATATGATGTTAAGGGACAGGGCCAAAAAAAGTGTGAAGGAACTGTGTGAAAAAAGATATGTGTTTAAAGGGTGTGAATGTATAAATAACAGCTGATAGAGTGAAGTGGCGAAAGGAAACATCAAAATTTTGTTTTGAAACTTATTACGAGGCACAATTCTGCTGTACACTAACTTTTACTGATTAAGCAACCGACACAACGGAAGCTCAGCAAGTGAATCAGTTTTCCCCGTTTTGTCAACATTTTACATTGATACTTCATTTCAATTAGTCGTGATATAATGTTATTTAGACTATAATCTTCCTCAATGATTAGGCTCTCTAAAACTAAAAGAATGTTTAATTCAAATCAGTAATTGTTGAAACTATCGCATTCAAACAAACGATTCAGTTTTATTTGAGTAGATTGTTATCTTTATTAAAGATTATAAAAATGAAGCTCCGCAGGATTAAAGTGGATGAATTTTTGTGCTGACGTTGTGTATTTTTTTAATTTACATAAGTGTACTTGTAGTTAATTATTATTTGAAGCGGTCATAACTGGATACCGCAGCGTCTGGAGCGCAGCCGTACTGCCGCATCCGACTGCAGCTGAGTCCATCGCTGGCCTACATTCCCTGTCCCAGGATATATTAACTATACTGGAAACGACAAAATAGTTATCTTTATCATATACATTATCACGGATATAATAGAATGACATTTATCAAATAAGTTTACTCTAGCCGGGTTTAGATGCCCGCAGTAACACACGATTATAAAAATCATGGATACCTGCAGCATCACAGGGATTGTCGATACGTAATTGGCCAGAGACGAGTTCAACCGTAAAGTGATTTCTTTTGATTTTTGGAAGGGGAAGACCACGGCGAACGTTCCTTGACCTAATCCAGGACATTTTAAATAACGGCCAGGTCAAGAGTACTCTAAACCGACGAACCTGTTTGAAAGGTTTAATGAGAATGAAAGAAGCGAAGGAGATATGCAAGGGTCGTGGCAAGTGGAAGGATGTTGTTTCAGCCTACCCCTATGGGAATGATGCGTGATGCTATGCATATATGTATGATTTCTTTTGCAACGGTCTCAATGTACGGAATCCCAATATACCCACGAGTTCAGGAACTAGTTTGGTTTTATGGTAAATGTTCTGATTTCTTTAATCTAATGGGTATGGAAATTGCCTCGTTTGTCTAGTGGTTAGCATGTTCGACTACAGACATGAGGTCCTGGGTTCGAGACCTGAGTAGGGGCAATTCAAAGATCAATATTGAGTTTTCTATTTAAGATTTTCTCAATATTTGCCCAAGGTTAAGAAGTTGGTGGTGTGATCCACCCCCGTACCTCAGAGAGCTCGTAAAGCCGTCGATCCTGCGCCTGATCTCTCTCCGTTCGTGTCGGATTCTCGTTACATTGGACTATGAAAGTTAAGCAATAGAGAGTGCATTTGTGTACTATGCCATGCCAATCGACAGTGGAGCAGGGTAGTGGGTCTGTGCTCTAATAACCCTCGCTCCTCGGAGTGAAGAGGCTTGTGCCCAGCAGTGGAATGTTAATGGGCTGCTACTTACTTACTCATTGGGTATGTATCTATATATAGATAGATAGTGTACTTTATTGAACACCACAAAAAAAAATAATACAATGACTTCACTTAAAATAATTCTAGTGTACAATGGGCGGTCTTATCGCTATTTAGCGATCTCTTCCAGACAACCCAAAGTATAGGGAAACCATCAATGAAAGGAGAGAAGGTAGGCGGTGTTTTTAGGTTAAAAGGCAAACATATATTACTAGAAATATATACATACATAATAAAGATATATAATATATAGTATGTTTTAGCTTAAGGACTTTTTGAAGTGAAACTTCTTTTGGCGCTTGAATGTTTTACGGATGAAACGTGCGATCAGTGTCACGAAGATGTGTAGTGTTTTAAATGCTAATTCGTTTGAAGTTTAGGTAGTTTTTATATTTACTGACAAAAGGACGTGGCATTTTTATTTATAATTCGTCATTTGAGATTTCATGTATACTTTGTACGCATGTACTTTTAATTTATTTATTCTTTTTATAATATGTTGTTATTTTTGTTTCTTTTTCGTCTTTGTTTAATATGTCTTCATTGTAATCACTTTTGTGATCACACAAACATCTTTTGAGTGGTTCAATTTGTGTGTTTGTTTTTTTATTTTATCAGTCTACTTTTAACAGAGTTTGACTGAGTTTGCTCCGATTTCTGTTTCAATTGTGTCTTTCAGTTAACACCTTTTTTTTGTCAAGACGGGAAAAAAATCCTCATAAGATACCGGGACGCCGCGGATGTCCCGGTTATGCCGGACTCTTACCGGCTAAAAACGACCCGCCATCCTACGCACTGTCACAATGGCGACGCTACAGGTTCGTCGCTTCAACCGATGGACGTCCACTGCTGGACATAGGTCTCACGTAATGACCGCCACAAGGCCCGATCTTGCGCCGCCTGGCTCCAACGGCTACCGGCGACCCTCTTTATATCATCGGTCCACCTTGTGGGGGGTCT